>JAOTQQ010000052.1:21223180-21251589 GCA_026546715.1 Gallinago undulata | reverse complement strand
CAAGGCCAGGCTGGATGGGGCTTTGAGCAACCTGCTCTAGTGGGAGGTGTCCCTGCCCAGGGCAGGGGGTTGGAACTAAATGATCTTTAAGGTCCCTTCCAAATCTAATCATTCTATGATTCTAAAATATGGCTTTTTCTCTTTCTGGTCTGAACGCAAGTTCTCCAAGGACTCAAGCTACTTTTAATGTTACTGGATTGTGTGCATTTGATAAATCTTAAAGTAGTGAGGAGGAAATGAAAGCTTGAAATACTCAGCCTACGTACATGTAGAAGCTTAGCCACAGTGACTGCTTTTCCTGTCACGCTCAGAAAACACCACACAACTCAGTCCCTCTCTAAATTCTACACACTTTCTTATTTATTCCTACAACACTGGGGAAGTGCCTTCTGTGTGTTAACACAGAAGAATTGAGCCCTAAAAATCAGATGTATTCCTGACATGAATATTAAATACAGTTAGAAAAAAATTATATTCAAGTATATGGCTTTGTATCTGCTCAATTTTTTGTTACTATTTCTTGGAGCTATTCCTTGGAGCAATTGTATGTGTTTATACTGGAAGTTCATCTGACCCAGCAGTGTGTGCATATACGTGTGTAGAAGAAGCCTTCTGCTGATTCACAATATATCAGTCAGTGTTAATTTTAAGCAGTAAGGATTAAAAGTTTGTGAAGGTGGCTCTTGGAATACTACTTATCTTTATTTAAATTAAGACATGGCTCCAGACTATATACATGTCTTACATTCTCAGCCAATGGATTTGTTTACAGAAATAGGAAGCTAAGATACTCAGATGCCAAAATTATTTGGTGCTATTCATGTTTCAAGTAGCTACAACGTGAATATTCTTATTTGAATGTTGTTTCTGCTACACCCACCCATGCTGCATGTATCCATGTATATGTTCTTTCCTGGTGGAACTTAAGGTCAGTATGCCAAATGCAGCTGGACCTGCTGGCTTCAATGCAAACTGTGTTACTGTCTATAGGCTAAGGAGACTGACGTGCCCTGTTCCATATGAATTTTTTGCCTCCCTGTTGACAAGGGTACGGTGTGAATAACATTTTTATGTCAGCATGAGCTTCTGTGTGCATCTCCATTAAGTGTTTCAAGGCTTTTCCCATCTTCAGGTTTTGTACGTCATTTGTTACATGGGCACCCTTGGTATCGGTTTTGATAGAAGGACAATGAAGAGGAACAGCTGTCCCTTTTCACCTCTGGCTGGGGCCCTTGTGAGCAGGTTTGAAGCTTATCAGAGAATGAGGTAACAAGGAAGCTGGCAGTGATAATGTCAGTGCCGAGGGCTTGTTTTTCTAGGTAGATTTCCCTAATTAGACTTTTAAAGTCAGCAGCTTCCCTGAGAACGAAATACAACAGGGAAATAATACGACGTGCTTAAAATTCACCTAGCTTCATGGAGAACTCTTTTCGTTCCACCCACCAGAAGGGTAAGAACTCTTCTCCAGTAAGGTACCTGGGCGTTCCTTAGTCACTGGGAAATGTCCAGATACTCTAAAGCCAGTTGTG
Source organism: Gallinago undulata (assembly GCA_026546715.1). Lineage (NCBI taxonomy): Eukaryota > Metazoa > Chordata > Aves > Charadriiformes > Scolopacidae > Gallinago > Gallinago undulata. The sequence goes on along the minus strand of JAOTQQ010000052.1, from coordinate 21,250,060 downwards.
CTAGCATCTAACCATCTGGTCTCAACTCACCCAGCAACAGAAGGGCTAAAAGCTGTCACTCTGAATAACTTTACTGCCTACCGCTTTGGCGAGCCGAGTCTGAATTTAACTAAAATCACAGCTTGCAGCAAGAATAGTTTTGAACTAGGAAACCCTCCTGTGAGTGTATAAGGGCAATCTTATATATACATTTCCACACCCCCTCCCCTTCCTCCTATCTCCATGTAAGCAGCGCAGCAATACAGCCACCCTGGTTGCCTAGGAAGCCGATTGCTGCTCCTAAGGGATCTGTTTAAAATTCCAATCCAGATTCTAGTCAAGTTTGTGAGACCCTGGGAATGGAGCTCTTGAAGCAGTGGGTACTTTCCATTTTTTTTCCCCCTCTCCTCAGCTCCTCTGGACTGAGAGAAGGCAGCTGTGCTGCTTTGCTAGACAGAGCAGCTGGACTTGGCTACCCTTAGAACCAATTAAGTGCTGTAAGAATGGCTTCCCTTATTCCGAGGAGACAGAAGGAGCTGTTTGGGATCATAAATGAGACTGGAGAGTAGTTTTGTATGTATGCAGTTATTCTAGGGGTTGTTTTCGAGGCTTTTTTTTAAGCACCTGCTGCCTTTTGGGGCATTTGTACTTTCATCTGAGTTGTTTGAAATGCAAATAAAAGCAATGATACATATTCAGACAATCTGAGACCTGTGTTTTAGAAGACTGTGCTAAACCCTTTGTGGAGTTTCTTTTCAGCAGCTAATCCTAGTGGAAAATTGCCAAATGGAACTTTAAATAGGTGAAAAAATAAGCTAGCCAAATAGCGCACCTATTAGTTTGGCAAAAGTGGTTGCTCTCTCCAAGCTGGTTTCCATCTCACAGCCCTACACTGCTGGCTACTCTTTGGAGAGGCAAAGTGGGGTGATTTAAGAGCAGTTCCTTAACGTTTAACTTTGCTTTAAGGCTGCTGTTTGAGAATGTGTCTCTCACGTCTCATTACATGTGCTATTCAAACTTGGATAGGTGCTCAGAATAACACCTGGAAAAAAAGATCTATAAATATATTACACTGATTATCAGTGTAACCAATAATCATTAAAAAAGATCTTAGATGGTAACAAAATCTAGAGTTTGAGTCACTTGTTTATGCTGTCAAATGAGTGTAGGATTTTATTTAAAACTGCTTTGAAGTGTGAAATATGAACAGGAGCTCTTTGATCAGAACCGATGTATGATGTATTATAAGGCATTACGCCAAAAAAAAAAAGTCACTTAAACTTCCCTTCCAGTGGCACCAAGCAAATTGAGAGACACTGGTTCCCATAGTGTGTCTTATGCTAGCATGTCCACGCTGAAGAAATTTGGCTTCAAAGGCTAGTGCTGAACCTCTGCAAAGTGGAAACAGGTGTTTGGTTTTCTGTTGGGGAGAAATCACCAGTGCATGGTATGGGTATTTTCTTAGTATACTTATAAAGTATTATATTGTACATATTCCTCTGCGAGTGTGGTCCCACAGACTTCCTCTTTTAAAAACTTCAGCCCCAAATTTAGTTTGTGGTTTCTGCTGCTTGCAGTAATTTCTTCATTAAGAAGTGACAACAAGCTCTTTTCTTCAAAATATGACACCCTGTTTGCACATTTAGAAAAAGCACAATTGGAATGTGATGTGCAATATTACTGTTTGGTGATACGTTTGTAGGTAGCTGACTGCATTGTTGTTGAATGACTCAATTAACTCGTCTTCGTTATTCTGACACGCGCTGTCAACCCTCTTGCGGCCATGTAGAGTCCTGCTGGGATGAGATGCCTGTATTTAAGTCCCATGGTTGATAGGCATCGAGCTTCATGACAGTGGGGCTTGGAAAAGGAAGGAGGAGGAAGCAATGGGCCAAACTAACTATTCAGGTTATTTGTTCAGAGGTCCTAATTAGTTTTTGAAAATCCTACAACTAAATCTGATGATTTTGCAAATTAAGGAGTATTATATACCTGTTTATATTCCAGGACATAGTCATGTGCAAACAGCAGTCTTCTGTTCACTCTGAAAAAGAATCAGGGTTATTTATGATGCTATCCAGAAGAAAGGGGAATATTGGCAAGTACAGCCAGATAAGGCATCTTCTGCTGTGTCTGTTTAATAACAACTAGAAACAATGCAGAATACGTAATTATTATTTGAGGCTTAATCAACCAGTGAAAGAGTAGAGGAAAAATAATGAAATATGTGGTAATATTCCTAGTATGTACTTTAATTGCCGATTGCTTGATTACTGCTGAAACTGATGAGGCTGGGTGTGATGATATTATCAGGAAGTTAACCCTGAAAGCAAGAGATGGAAACAAAACGTTTAACATGATCATGATACACTTCAAAATAGCATGTTTGAGGGTTGAATTGAGTGACTCCCTGCAGAGATAATTTAAATGCTGTAGAGCTGTATAAGTAGAAATGCTGACAAATAAGATAGTAGGCAGCCTCTGAAGAAAGTAGAAGCTGTTATAATGCAAGAGGAGAGTAGAAATCTGAGTGGCTGTGGCACCATATCCAGACCAATGGTTAAGATGTTATTAAAAGATGCCAAAAGATCCAATTAGAGTTAGGAGTGTGGTAGTTTAATGAGTAACAATACTGGAATGTATAGGAATATAATGTTGAAACATACGCAAGTTAACAAAGCCCTCAAAGCTATAAAACCAGGGCTAACTTCATCAGGCATTGGATAGATATGCAACAAGACACTTGGAATGACGCAGTAACACGCACAAAGCAAGTGAAGGAGGTGACATCAGACTCCAGGTATGTACGGTGGCAAAAAGCAGGCATAAATAACTGTTTTCAAAGGGGCTTCCTTCCAGAGCTGTCACCGGTTTCTTTAAATACTTAAAAGCTGTAGGACTGAGGCACAAAGCATCTCAGTCAGTAATTAGCAAACTGAAAACAGTGCTTGCTAAGAATGGGGTATTGTCAGAAGCGACCTTTTGCTAGAAAGAAAGTCAGGACTCTCTAAAGCATTCAGGCATGTAGCTGAGAAATCCAGCCAAAGTCAAACAATGGAACTGAAAGAATTACTCAGACCACTGAAACTCTTGTGTTCTTAAAAGAACAAAAAAACCCACCCTATAAACTTATAGGGCATGAAACTCTTAGAATGCAGAAGTAACCCTAGAACTGAAATACCTTATTCAAATGTTACCTTGTATAAAATACTCATATACTCATATAGTTCAAATGTACAATAGCTTAGAAGTGCCTGAAACACTCCTTTATGAGTAAAACGGGATTCAAACTTGTCTGTAGAGCAGTGACTTCTGTCTCTTCCCACTCCCTTGTGTTTACGTTCTACACTCCATGGCTCTCCTGGCTTTTAGGAGCAGTAGCTGGTATTTTGGGTGAAGTCTTTGGGTTTACTGCCTGATTCTCATCTGCTGCAAAAGCATTAGCTGTTGGATTAAACAGAAAATTGAATTAATTTATCCAGTAAAACATAACAGATTGTGTACTATATGTGTTAGAATTTGTCTGCAGGACAGCCCTTATCTTTGCCCGAGAATCTCACATTAAAACTCTGGCAAACAGAAAGATGTGTAGTTGTTCTGACTCTGTGGCTAGAAACGAAGGAGAGAGACAACACCCTCCCTTCCTCCCCCTCCCAGATGGAAACTCTTTGGGTTTTTTTTTCACTTGAAAAAGAAAAAGGCAGGATTACAATCAGAAGCTTGGAAATCTAAGTAAACAAATTAGAACTGTCCTCCCTGGGTGACGGGGCTGCGTTTCACCATGCCCTATCCTCTGTAATTCAGGTTGTCAGTTTACCTCTTGGGATTGAGGTCAGACAGAGGAACACTGCAGTGTTTTGACTGCACATAATTGTGAGTAGCCTCCGTAGCAGCTGGTGGATGTTGGTCAGCAAGCTCACGGTTTTAGCATCCATCCCTGCTCATGGCTACCGTTGGGTTAATGCAACAGAATTGTTGTTAGCCCGTAGCTAACTCACTCTGCTGTGAGGACATCCTTACAACACTTGCCAGAAGAGCAGAGTCTGATGAGAAGAAGTAGTATTTGCACTTCGAGAAGATCACAGGCTGCATAATAGTATGTATAAGAGAAAGCAGATCCAACTGACAAGCGCGGTGATCTGGTGGGGCTGCGCGTAACCCCAAGGCTGCTCGAAGGACAGTAGTTGCAGTTGCTCTGCCCTGCGAGTATTCAGTTTGTCTCCTCCGTACATCTTTGAAGTTTGTCCCGTACATCTTTAAAATCCAAGTATATGAGGTTTCTGTGGAGAAATTGTCAGGATATTAACAACTTTTGAGTACATAGTAATTTGTATTATAAGTATCATAAATATCATAATTACTATGTCTAATGAAGTGGATTTCTTTTGTGTGTATAGACAACCATATTTTTTTCTCCAAAGCAAAAACAATCGGTGAAGAAAATGAAATCCTTTCATTACATGGAGAGCAGATTGACAGCTCCCAAATCCTTTGTGAATTGGGATGGAGGGGAAATGTAACTGCAGTGGCAAGCATTTGCTATCGTGGTAAATCACTGTTTCCATGTGGAGATGATTTTTCTATAAAGCATGTATTCTGCTTTCCGGGTAGGCAAAGGCCAGATTTCTTTGTGCTGATGTTGGACATTATGCAAGACTAGTGAACGGCAGTCAGAAATCTCACTGTTCCACAGTGAGGGTCCCATAATTTGTCTTCTACTCTCCTCCAAACCATTCTTTCTCAGATGGCCAGCACTGGTTTTCTCAAAAAGTAAGAAAATCATTATGATGGATTAGCTCTACTCTGGTGTGATGCTGGCAGGAGGGGAAACAGCAGCGCCCGTGCGTTTGATGTGCAGCAGCAGTTTGGCAGGCCAACCGCCGCGCTGCTGAGCCCCTCCGGCTAGGGGCTCGAAAGAGCAGCAGTTGGTAAAGGCTCCAGTCTCCTGATCTACAGCTGGAAGACCACTTCCCACACCACTGCGCGGCCTGTTGGCTAAAACTAGAGTTAATTCCTACTTCTTATCCCAAATGGAGGGGAATCTCAGCACGTTTCCAGGCGAAATTGTACCAACCACTCGGGCAAAGGTTCTAGTGTAGCTAGAAAACCCCACTGGCTGTGTTGATTCTGTAGCTGTGTGGTATCAAAGAAAGGACATTTGGCTCCATACTGCTATTTACGGGGCAGTGACCCCCGGTCGCCGTGACCCGAGAGCGAAGGCCACGCAGATCAGTAGCTTGGCTGGCAGGGCAGCGTGACCATGCGACTGGAAGCTGGCAGAAGCAGCCAGGGTTGCAAGCGGGACCGCAGGACCACGGGGGCCTCATATGCTTTTCGAGGTGACCCCCGCCTGTACCCATCAAACCCTACAGCCATTTGCCAGCCGTTTAATGTCGGCGCCTGTCCTTGGATCCCCTGGTTATTTGCACAGGCTCTGCGTGGACACGTCAACAGCGGGTGTGTAAAGGGAATTCGGGCATTCCCCAAATCTGCAGAATGAATTCCAGGATCTGTTTTAGGGATGCGTGAAAAGCCGGTGTATTTGAAAGACGATGATGGGTTTGTAGGATTAAAGGAGCGCTCCTGGTGGCAGAGCAGAAGGAGCCCCTGGGAGGGAGGGAAGAGGCTGATCAGCTGCGAGCTTCTTTGTTGGCAACGAATCCCGGGGAAGACTTTGCGAGCTATGAAACGGCTTCACTTGCAGGGGAATAGGTTTGTTTTATTATTTTTTTTTTTTTTCATTGAAATTCGTGGAATTGTCCTTTGACAAGGACTGGAAATCGGCATTCCTTACACAGAGCCGTGACAGCTTCCAGCTGTAGTTCCCGGGGAGCCAGGCGGGAGAAGAGTTTGCCGGCGGAGTCCCTGGCAGCCAGCGTCCCGCTCGGCCGCGTTAGGCGCTTGTGTCGCACCTCCAGGGGACTGATGGCGTGTTCCGCGGGCAGCGGCGGGGGCCTCCTCCCTTCCCTTCCCTTCCTTTCCCCTCCTTCCCCTCCCCTCCCGGCTGTGGGAACGGCGGCCCGGCCCGTCCCGTCCCGTCCCGTCCCGTCCGGTCCGGCGGCGGGGAAGGCGGGGGCGGGGCGGGGCTGCAGGGCAGGCGGCGGGCGGTAGGGGGCGCCGGCGGGCGGCGCGGCCGTTGGGGGGGGGCGGCGCTGGCAGGAGCCGGGCGCTGGGCGGGCTGCCCGGCCTGAGCCCCTGGCGTGGCGGCGGGAGGCCGAGCCGGCCACGGAGGAGGAGGAGGAGGAGGAAGCGCCGAGCGCGGCGGGGCAGGTACAGGGGTTGCTGAGGGGAGGGGAAGGCAGGTGGGACGGCGCCCCGCCGCGGGGTTACTCGGGCTGGTGACCCGGCCGCGTCTTGTGGTGCTCCCACCCCGTTAAAACGCTCAGCGGCTCGGGCGGTCGATGCCGGCGCTCCGGGGAGAGAAGGGGGTGCGGCCCCAGGGGTTAACGGCGCGGCGGGAGCGGTTGCCCCGCTCCGAGGGCCGGGGAGGGTCCGCTGCGGTCCCGCCCGCCCCGCGCACCGGGGAGCCCTCCCGCACCTGGGGCCGGGGAGCAGAAGGGCTGCGGGCGGTGGGGGCTCGGCTCGGCGAGCAGTTGCCCCCCCGCACCCAGCCCGACCGCCTCCCCGGGGCCGCGGCGGGTACGGTTTGGCTCCGGGACGGTCCCCGCGGGCGGACTCCCGGGCTTCGTGCGGGGCGTGTCGGCGCTCCGTGCGGTTCAGCGGCTTCGGACCCTGGGTGCGTGCTCGCGTTTTGCGGGGCGAGGTCCTGAAACGGGCTCCTCAGCCCCGCGGAGTCTCTGTGAGGCCAAAAAAACCCAGCGCTGTCGCGGAGCTGCGGTGCTTGCCCAGGGGGGTGACACTTCGTCGCCCATTGTTGGCTGGTAGACTGTGGCTGGAGTGGAGTAACTTACTTCAATTTATCTTTTTTTCTTTTTTTTTTTTTATTTGTATGCCTCTTGTCTTTAGTGTATCGGGCAGCAGCCCCTTTGGTTCTATATACTTTGCCCTAAATATTTGTAGAGCCTCAAACAGGCTTCTTGGTGTATTTCTGGGCTGCAAGTTCCTGAAGAATAACCCTGCACCTTTTGACAAGCACGGACTCTTCATCTGAAGAGTGTTCTGACATGGAGATCGACTTGGCCTTCACGCAGAATGGTGCACTTAAAAAAATAACAAAAATGACAAAAAAAATCATCTGTGAAAGTTTCTTTTAAAACGCAGAGTTTAAACAGCGTATTTGTAAGTGCAGTAACCTGAATTTCTGGAGACATCACTTTACATAAAGGCTGGGACAATGGAAATGACAGGGTGGGAAAAGCGTGTGTGATGACCTTATGTGCCTTTTATGTTGTCTGGCATCATAGTCTGAGACGAGCATCTAGTTCAGATGTTAAATTTTCTCTTTTGCAAATTTTCCAAATACACTTTCGTGTGGATGAGAAAACTACAGAGTTAAGTGGCTCTATCCTTGGCTAACTGCAAAAGCTGTCACATATGATAAGTTATTGTGCCAGTATTACAATAGTAATGGGATATTAAATGAACACATTTTGGCAGTAAGTAGCTGTAATACTTCTGTCCTGTTTTGACGTCTGTAGAAGGAGGATTAGCTCAGACAGAATTTGTCGTGGGAGGGTGTGAGTGGGATGAAAAGCAAAAGCTGCTTAATTTTAATCTTCTCAAAAAGGTAACTAAAAGTAGTGTACATGGTTAAAGCACATATGCTGCTCTCTTTAATGGCTTTTAATTGTAGTCTTTTAAATATTTTATGTAAACTCAGTAGTGCCGAAACATTTTTTTTTTTAAGTTTCAATACATACTAACCAAGCTCCCTGTTCTGCAAAAAAAGGAAGTATTGAGGAGTAGCAGGGCCTCGTGTGAAGGTCTGACAACAGCAAAGCTGGGAAACTGCATTGGTGGAACTAAACCTGTGTATCTGGAGCTGTGGACCTAACCAGAGGTGTGCCAGGTGTGCCTCTGGTTAGACTTCAGGCATTTACTTCTGTTTAGTCAGTTTTGTCAGCGTGAACTTGATTTTCTCAAACAGCCTTCATTTGTCTGTTGGGCTTTCTTTTTGGTTTAAAAAGCAGGCATCTTGGAATGAATGCACACAAAAAGCAATGCTTCAGGGTGGGCAAAACTACTGTTCCCCGTGAAGTTTGATTTCTCTAGTGGTTTTACAATGGAGTATATATTTTTACATACATATCTTCCCTCTAGACCTCCTTAGATGAAAGAAACTTTTAAGTGTCCTATGAGGCCTCTTATGTAGGTCTTCATTCATTTTCATAATCTCATAGGAGACCTTTGAAACTAGACTTCAGTTGAATTTTTCTGGATACTTTTTCTGCTGAAGTTGCAGATTATTTTTAAAATTTATTTATTTATAGTTATAAAAGGCCTGTATCTTAAGTGTATCTGCATATTGCTGCCTGAAAGATGAATGATGAATTCATGTAGTCCTAAGTGTGGCTTTTATATGGATTTATCATCAGTTCTAGTTGCATTTTCTTTTCCTCTCCCCATGGATTTTATTCTATTTTAACTAATAAAAAAAAAATATTGGCAATTAATATGCAAAAAACCACTGTGAGATGCTTGTTGCTCACAAACATACGTCAAATGAGTGTAGGAATTAAATGTTAAGCCACCTACTAACATATGCTTTATGATTTAGATATGGTCAGATTTATGGTTTGTGATGGGTGCTACGAACGAGGTGGTGGTACCTTAATTGTTCAAGAGGGAGGAATCTTCAAGTCTGCCTCTACGAAGATGATGGAGGTGCTCTCTCAAGGAGTTTACAAAACGTGCAGCTGTTGCTTTAGGTGCTAAAGGAATCATTTGGTGAAGGAAGTATGAGAGGATTGAAGAAGGTGGAGCTTGTTATAGGTAATACAGGAAGGTTTTGGGAGTTTACTGGTAGATGCTCAAGATAGTTACCGATAAGATGCACAAAAAGCCAGCACGGCAGCTCAACTGCGCTGGCAAGTGCTTGACTAGCATGCTAGACAGCAGCCTCAAGGGTCCTCAAGAAAGATCTGCTTCAAAAGAACCTCAGTGGTCCAAATGTTGGACAAACAGCATCGTTTAGGTCAAAGCTGCTGAAGCAGCGTGTCACGTTTGGGAAGTGTTTGAGCACAGCCTTGAATCTTGACTGGCTGGGAGAGGGAGTCGGCAAGTGAGCTACGTGCTGATTCGCATTCAGAAGGTTGTCTTTAAAAATACTCTAGCTTGGGTGGTAAATTATATATTAAAATGAAATATTAACTTGTATAGCAAAAAGGGAAGAAATGCCAAATGCTTGGGAGGAGACTTTAAATCTAGATTTCGTGCAAGATTTCTACTCACATGGGTTTTAGTGTTCTGGTAATTTTACTGAAATTGTACTAAAATATTGCAGTACTGATAAAAAGATTGTACTTTAAAATAAATTTTTTTTTTTTAATGCTTTCTGTAACAAATGCAGGCCAATGTATGGTATAAATTGAATGATACACAGAAATTGAAATGGAAACCTTTGGTCATAAATCTACATATAGGATGATGATGATGGCTGAAGGTTTATGTAGCAGCTTTCCAGAAAGATACTAGAAATGTCATACAGACTGTCAGACTGTGACACACTTCATATTCTGTTAAAATTATTCTGCACTTTGGTGAAACCCAAATGGATTCCCTTTGAGCAAGCGTTTGGTTTTGCAAACAATGTAGGGTAGAAAGCTTTGGAAACTTTATTTTCTAAAAATTATAGGATGAGTCTCAACTTATGTCTACGCAGGAGGGAGGGAGCTTTGCCCCCGTGGCTTGTTTTGGGGCACGGAGTTTAGGTTAGAATTCAAAATTAACGTTCTTGTTTGTCTTGAAAGTATTAGATGGTCTCTGATTACAGCTGGGTGAGATTTTCTTTCTTACTCGGTGAAGAGATAAAGAGTGGGAAGGTGTACTGTGACAATCAGTGTTTATGATTCTTTTTAAAAAAATCAGAAAATGTCATTTTACTGTGTTCAGATAATGCTTGAATCGTAAATGTAATGGTTTGTCCTAAGGAGCAAAAAAGAGCATTTTTTTTCATTGTGTGAGATGATAACAGGAAGATTTGCCGGGAGGGCTGCCGAGGTGGATGGTAGGTGTGTGATTACCAAGGGATTCTGATGAGAAAGCCCATCAAGCTTGCTCTGAATCCGATTTTGTATTGATTAGAGAGGTAAACTGGACATCTCAAAGCTAGGTAGCTGGGATATTTCTTAAAAATAAATGATTTGTGGAAGCTGAAATAGTTAGGCTTATTTGTTCAGACCACCAGGTAAAGGTATTGTTGAGAAATGCCGTTTGGAAATACTAGTCAGTGCCTCTTTTCCAGCTGTTTCACCCAGAGTTTCTACAGCCACCCTGAACATCTTCATGTACCAAGAATGAAGTCAGTTTCCCACAGAAAGGTGTCACGTGATTCGTGACTTCCCTTGTGAAAAAACCCAAAACCTAAACACTGTAGCTTTGTCTCAATGTCTGCTGTGATAAATTCCATGGTTATTGTGTAGTGGAAGATGCTCTCCTATGTTTTCCTAGTGCTGATACCCTCTGGTGATACAAAGGGAGGCCCTGTGAATACCTGCTACTCTCTGAGGATTATTGTAAAAGGACAAAGTGATGCTGACACTGGATCTTGCACTTTGCTGTCTTTTCCATGCTTTGTTCATCTTCCTTACATCTGTGTAGGAGATGTACATCTCTGCCTTTAATCTATGGTTATGATGTTGGTTTACTGATTGCCCCTGAAGTTAAATTCTGAGCGCAGGCTTGCATTTCTGTCTTCGGAGGCTTTTGGGTCCCTTCATGAGGTCTTCTGTTGGGCCAATAAATTGTGAAAACAACTTTGTGGAACTAAGTAACTAAAACACGGCCAATGGGCCTTTCAAATGAAATTCTAGGACATCGTGTTTAATGCCAGCGCTGGTTCGTGTTACATCTACATTAATTTTTTGCCAAGAAATAACTTGCCTGCTTGCACCTTAGTGTTCAGGTGTAAGATGGTGTGTTACGAGAGGTTAGCTTGAGCTTGTGACGCCGCCGTGAGGATCAAGGGAAGAACCAGGATGCCCTTTAGCCAGTTTTCCCAGTACGTTGCCTGTGTTGTTCCCCATGGGGCCATCCAGCAGCCGGGCGAGTTGGCAGTCGTACGAAGTGTTGTGGGGAAGAAAGGGCAGTGAAAAATGCTGACTGCCTACTAATGCATCTGTGTAATCACCATTCTGGGGTTAGATTACAGGAAGATGGCAAAATTGCTGAATAAAGTCTGTTTAGTCTTTTTTTTTTTTTCCTTTCCTTTTTTCTTTCTTTTCTTTTTTTCCTTTCCAGTATGAGCTGCCAGATGTTGGTGCTATAACGGGTAATAGTATAAGCTGCGGAGAGAAACGAAAGTTTTCTGTTTGGAAGACAGGACATGGTAATTTTGAATCCTTGTGATAGTATAGAGGTGGTTGAATATGGAAGTGTTGGGTGAGCTGGCGTGTGGTGACAGGATGGAGCAGATCCCATCGCAGGGCCATAGGCTGGAGAAAAAATATTTAGGGATGAGGGTCAAAAGGTAGCTTGAGCGCAAGGATAGAATAGAAATGTAATCAGTAATGAAACAAATGTCAGCCCTTCCATCCCTCTTGTCCAAACACTGCTAACATCAGATTGTTGCGCTGCCACTTTTCACATGTATAATTTAGGTAATTTAGTAAAATTGTTTTATACTTCATGGAAAGCTCTCGGCAATGGCCAAATCACCAGATGTAAAATGCTACTTTTTCAGGGTAAGCTGAAGGTGTGGCTAGTTAATGGTTACAGGTGGAGCGGTGGCCGAGTTGCCAGGGGAACTTGGTGGATTCAGATTCTAGCAATTTTCCAGAGGGTGAGGAATAAAGGACCAGCTGAAGAGGGGATACAAAATGGGATGGCAAGTAGGCTGAAGAGCTTGGAGTAATTAATTCAGCGAGCTCTTACGACTTAACTAGAATCTCCCCCAATCCATTCAATTGGACTCCTGCAAGCACATCAACCTGACTGTGGGGAATCCCCAAGAACTGGGAACGTGTGACCTTTCAGCATTAAAATATGTATGTGTGGAGGCAGGTTATAAATGGACCCAGTATAAGATCATTTGGAATTAAAAGAATAAGGACAGATTTGAGAGCTCAGGTGCTATTCTCAAATCCATTTGCCCTGAGTGGAAGGGCAGAGGTGTGGAGGAAAATACTGACCTTCATACTAACATAATCTCAAACATTTGATAGAAGAAATTTGACCTGGTGTGGGAAAGCAAATATTTTCCTACATTTATGACCTTCCTTCACTAATCTGTTTATCCAACTCGACTTCACTGGGTGATAGCAACTTGCTTTGAGCACATCCCTGCAGTGTTTACTTTCAAAGTGCCAGAAGAAGGTCTTTGGAGCAGAGGGAGGGAGATTCCTGTTCAGAGCCATGTTCAAAGGTCTATATTGGAAATGCATGTGGGGGGGGAATATTATAGTAGGAGAGGGAATTGCTCAAACATTTAAAACTGTAGAAAGGAAAATCTTAACAAAAAAAAAAACAACAAACCAAAGCACTTTAGCTGCTTTGCCTTTGTGTGCTTTTTGGGGCTGTGATGTTATCTGATCAGCCAGTGGCTGTGGTCTGTGTGTGATTAGGATCTATGCTCATACGATTATGAGCATATGGTATACTGTTTTAAAATTGTGAGTTTAAAATAATTACATTCTGGTGCTGTTTTTTAAGAATTATTTAATTGTCTGTATGTTCTGGAATGGTTTTGCTCTCAATTAATATTCAGTTCTGGCCCGGAGCCATCAAAATCATAAGGTTTCTTTCAAGTTTCATAATAATGTTAAAAAAGAGTTGCTCAGCTTCCTTTAAGGAAGTAAAAGCACTTCCTTTGTTTTTGTTTTTACTTTCCATGCTGTTCAGATGTGTGTGTCATCGCATAAGAAAAGGAATAGGAATATGGTGACATTTCTGAAGTGGATGACGAAGAGTTGGATTTGTGACAGATTTTCCTAGGGCCTCTGAAGTGACGTGCTGGACAGGCGGGTTTTTACTGATTTTGATTTTATTTTTCAGATTCCTACATAGCAACGTATACAGCTGTAGGCACTCAGCTTATTTCTAACCAAAAAGGAAAGTCAAGGCCAGACTGAAGCACTTATTGAGACATTTGTCTGAAAGGAAGGTTCTCCTGAACTAAGGTTTTAAATGGACAAAAAAAACCCTGAAGTTAAGGACACCCACTCCTTGAAGTATTTCATGCTTTTATACATTTCCTGTTCAAACAAGTAAACCAAACGAGACCTATGAAATCATCATAGTTGGAAAACCAAAGCCCAAAGCGTGGAAATTTTCAACAATTCCTGAAAGGAATATGAAAATGAGAGAAGAGGTACTAAGCTAGTGGAGGAATTGCAGTAGCCTTTTGGAACTTAGGATTGGGGTATGCCATCAAGTCTGACTTCTTAAAAAGGGAATGGTTTGTGATCCAAAGTTATTTAAAGACTGTTTAAAGCTTTTTAATTTGACAGATCCTATTATAGTCTGAATTTTATCAATAGACTTAACAGTGACGTTTCTCTGTGGTTTGAAAGGAAGTGGTCCGTGCTATATCACGTTCTGTTTAAAATGTAGCTTGAAATTAAAAACCTCATTCATCTTCAGAGTATCTGGTATATTCTGAGAGACCTTACAGCAGTGGTAGATCTGTGGGTTTCTTCCTGTTGAACAAAGTGATCTTCATTTTGGTAATCTAGAATGTGTAGGTTCCTTAGACTCGGGGACTTTTTTTAGTTTGTGCTTGTTTTAAATGCTATTGGTAGTAGAACTTGCATGGGGCTTTTTTTTCTTATCTTAGTGAGGTGCAAGGACATGTTCTAAAATCTTTTATCTATAGCACAGAATCAATCTGCAGCAAATATGTTTCTGTATAAAACCTGTGCTCAAAGCAGTGGTCAAAGGCAAACTAGTGTGTGACCTAGGCAACATGCAGTTTCTCTGGAGTGTCAGACAGAAGACAAAAATATTTCTTCAAAATACTCCCAGTTTTGTTTCCAGATTTCTTTCTTTGCTACAGAAGGGGATGCCATTAATCAGCTTTCAGTGGTGCTCTTTCCTGTTATTTGGTAGGCTTCATGTTCTTTAACTAATAAGAGTATAACAAATCTTTATTATGTATTCATAATTAGAAAAACTGAAAGGTACTGCATATTAGGTTTAGTTTTTTGTTTCTGTTAAAGTGTGTAAGTGTTTTGTTTCTTTTAAAGTGCATAGGTGTGAAACCCAGGGCTGTAAGAAGGCCCGTGTTTTGCTCTTATGTTTTTAGAAATGGATTATACTTCCATTACAGCTTAACAGCAGCAGTGTAAATTTATTTTAACGGGAGCTGTAGTGAGGGTGTATTTGGGCTTAGCACCTCATCTCTGTAAACTCTGAAGCAGGAAAACCCAACAGAAATCTGCTCTAGTGTGTTTTCCTTCCTATATTTTGATGACTTGCTTGGCAGCCACGTTGGTTTAGAAACAAGCCCATCAAGACAAGTCGGATACATGGTGTGGCATCACAGCATCCATCGCCGTTCCTTCCCTGGATGCATCCTGTGAATGCACTCCTATGGATCCTGTGCTGGGTGCAACCAGCAAAGTTAAAACATGGGTCATATTTAGTGCTTGCAAGCAGTGATATAAATACAGACTTAAATATTTTGCTGGCGAAAAGAGATGACGACTTGTTTCCAACTTGTCTACCTGCAGCAATTTTGGCAAATAACTGAGGAAAGAGAAATACTGTGTATGTTGTATATACCTTTGGCATAGGAACATATGATTATGTAGCTTTTGAGGGTTTTTTGTGTGCATGTGTTTGGTTTTGTGGGTTTTTTTTGGCGGTTTTGTTTGTGATGTGTTTTTTCTTTTTTTCTTTTTTTTTAAATATACAGATACTGACAGAATTAAGTAGGTGGGACTTGAAAATAGGTAGAGACCAGCTTAAAGGGTGGAGATGGTTTGCAGTGGTAGATAACAGAGGATGCCACCCTGTTTTCCTCTGGAAAACAGCAATGAGGGGAGGAACTGTGTGGCACCTTCTCTACCCCTTAATGGAAGGATCAGCGTGATACCTCCAATTTGTAACCCAGGCGCCTTGTGGAAGGGAGACATCTGTATTTGGAGAAGTCAGTACTCAGATAGTCGTTGCCAACGTACTGGTGGGCTCCTGTGGGTGCAGTGTGGGGCTTTACCTGTGTATTTCCCTTAATGTGGAGCAGAATTCAGCAGAAGAGGTTTTTTAACGCGGGTCCCAGCCCCCTGAAGTGAAGTGGTATGTCAGAGTGACTAACAACTATGACTAAAGGTACTGATCTAAGTAGAGAGAATGCATGGGGGCAGGCATGAGTTTTGATGCTGACCATCACTTCTTCTGCTCTAAACAGATGTCTAAATCTAGCAGAAGGTAGAACATAAAGGAGACTACAGACAGGCTGCAGTAAACGTCTCGTAATTGTTTCTATGTGCTATCCTGCTTTTCCTTTTTGTTTACAGTCAGAGTTAATTTAGAGTCCTGTAAATTCCTCCAGGAGCTTGTCATCTCGGGCTGATAGGAACAGTTGATCATCTTTATGAATAGGTGAAAATGGTAGGAGGAACAATGCCTCTGCCATCAGGATGCTGCTGGAGCCTGGGAATGATGACAGCAAAATGTCTTCAAGTTGAATTTCTAAAGGGGGTAAGGGTTCTGGAAGGGGGAGAAAGGAGAAGGGATTTAAAATGTTGTAATTTATTTCTTTATTTTTACGGGAGGGATGTGCAGGATATAGAGATTATAATGGAATTGCAGCTGTTCAGAAGTTCTTTGATGCCTGCTGATATTTTTAGCAAGAGCAGAGAGACTGGAGAAGGAAAGGAGTGGTCTAGGGCAATGGCATCATCTCAAAGGAATTAGATCTTTACAGTACCCTATGGTTTCCTTCATCTTTAAATTAGTTCGTCCATTTATTTATTTGTTTTCCTTAATACTAGTGCTAAGAACTATTGATTATGTAGAAATAACTGCAGAACTGACTACATCAAAAGTGATTGTGCTTGGTCTTAAAACATAGTGTTGATTGTTTGTATGTTTTGAAGTGCAATTTTTAAAACATAGTGTTGATTGTTTGTATGTTTTGAAGTGCAGTTTTTAAATGTCGTTGAATAAAAAGGATATATTTACAGGTCAAAATGATGATTTTTTTGTTTTCAAAATTTGTTTGATTTGTCAGGAGTATTTTGTTTTAGAAGTGGTTCCATGCAAGGTGATTAGTGGTCTGAGTACAGGGGACTTAAGTCGATACATCTAAATGGTATTCTGTGAAAGTGTGAAAAAGATAAAAAAATCAAACACTTAATGATTTTTTGACAGTTTCCCACACTTTTTTTTTTTTCAGTTATCTTTGCTGAAGAAAGCATAGGGATAATTTAAAAAGAAAACTGATATAAATCTAAGGACATTCCAGAAACCGGGAGATTTATGGTTGCAAAACAAGTCTACTTCCAATGCTGGGAAACCCATAAAGGGTAGTTATAATGTCATAACATTATGTTAACTACAGCACTAATGCACTAAACATAACTTGAATATAGGTAGGTTTGCATGACTGTTTATTGACCAAATTTAGGAGTTTCATAGACTTGTAGGCTCTAATTTAAGTAAAATTAATGTATTGTAGAGGACAAACACAAACCTAAACTATGTAAAAATGTGTTCTGCTTGCATCTGTTGGGTACTGATCTCTGAAAGAAGGCAAATCAAAATGGGGATTTGAGTATGACAGAATGGAAAAGCTGGAAGCTGTCCTTTGAAGGGTGTAAGCTGAAGACTGCTTTTCCCAAAATTTACAGCATAAAACTGTATGACAGCCCTGCTCCAACCTGAAAGCTGGTTAGGACAAAGGGATTTTTAAATTGTTCACCATGTTACCTGCTTGCGTACCTTGAGATTTAAAAGCTAAGATCTCAGACTCGAGTGCACGTTTTATTTTGAGAACAGTGGATTATCTTCGAGGTGTGGTCACATTTCAGGATGGCTAACGGTCCCCTCGTTACTTCTGAATGCTAAGCAACTCTTCACCTTTACTTATTAAATGCGGTGGTAAATTTACTGCACAGTGAAAATAACGAGCGCTGTGGAGAGGGGCAGAACTGTTTGAGTGGGACCTCTGCTTGATCCCTTGGGTTTAATGAAGTGAGAGCTCGTGTTGGTTGCTTTGACCACCTGAGCAATACTGCTGTGCCATTTTCAATAGGTTTTGCACTTCTCAAGATCAGCTGTGCCCATGTGAAGATTTGGAATTGACTAGATAAGGAAGACGCTTGGAGGAATGAGAAAGTTAGATATATGTATATTAATGCTCTAAATACTAAAATGTATTAAGCTTTAGCAACTTAGCTGTTGGTTGGTTTGGGTTGCTTTTTTTAAATCAGGTGCTTACTGCTAAAAAGTTACTTAAAAATGAAATTATCTTAAGTAGCTATTAGTTTTTACATATCAAAATGTAGCTGTGCTCTATTGCAGAGGTGCTGCTTCCTGCTGTTTCTCTGCGTGATTGCCATGGAGTGGTACATGTTGCCTTTTTTACCATGGCTTTCCTTACCTTCTCTTACATTTTTTTTTTTTTAATGAGGCTGATGACCTTTTTGCGCTTTCAGTAAAGTTCTGTGTTTCCTGTGGTTGCTAACATCCAGCTTAAGTCATGGGGTGGGATAGCATGAGTAGCATTTACTAGGCAGGTTTTATGAAATTACTTCAAAGATGAACAGGTTTTACTTTTATAGAAATGCGGTTTTTTATGCCAAGTGATGTGACCTATTTCTCAATGCTTTTTTTTTTTTTTTCTTTCTGATGGGAAAATGAAGAATTATTACTAACAATATCACGGATGCTAACTTTGCTACTTTGCGATGCTATGCAAAATGCAATTTCAGCGTCGCAGGAAATATATGTTTAAATTGCTGACATTACAGTCAGCTGCAGGGGTTTTGCGAGGGCTTCCTCATCGTGATGATTACAAGCATGAGTAACTAAGCAGGTCATGCTGACCAGAGAACTGGTTCTGCTGAGTGTTCCCATTTCCTCTCTGTTCTGGTGCGTGCCATACATCTTCGTAGCACTGGTTGGTTCGCTCATAACCACAAGATCCCAACCACTATTTTTCATTCCTGCAGGAAAAAAAAAAGCAAATCCTTTGAAGCACCAAAGAAAAGGTTTGGCTTGTGCCACTTGCTGACACGGCTATTTTCTGCAATTTCCAGTTTAAGAGTATAAAGTTCTTCAGCTGTCTGAGAATGTCTGGATGCCGGACTTGTGGGTTTTAGTAGCTGGAAAATGTACTGCCTGGTAGTGTGCTACCAAATGGCTGGGGGGATAATTGATGGAGCACCACAAGTTCAAGTGAAAGTAAGGCAGAAGTCTTCATTATAGTTATATCAGGAGCTGTCATCTTCATTTCAGATGTCTTCAAAACAGGTTTTGTCAGAAAATAAGCCTGCAGATGTAGATGAAAGATAAAAGATGCATCAAAAAGCAATTACAATTAAAGACTTTCTTCTGCAGTGTAGAGACATGAGACGAGTAAGTGGGTTCCTGTGTTCTTACCTGATTTTTTCTAAAACTATCTATAACTGTTACTCCAACTTTGCATTGTAGGCTTTTTGCTCGCCATCCCAGGCTCTATGAGCTTGCTAGAAAATATACTTCTGTCTGTCTGTGGCATATATGCAGGTACAGAGTTCCTACCTTCCTTTTTGGGCAAAATTACCATTTCTCTTTGCCATTTCATTGCAACCACTTTTGCTTGCTTGCATTTCACTAGACAATGTCATTTTGATGTACCATATGAGATAAACACAGTAATTTTATTGAGGCAGACTTTGAAGAGTACTATTGATTATTTATGGAGACATGCTATTTTAATCACGTAAATTCATTTAAGCTGCCGTGGTGAGTCAGTGTAATAATGTGCTTATGCTTCATGCGAGGCAGTAGGTTTTAGATGGCTACGGTGGTTTGGAGGATGTAACATTATCAATCAACTGGCACAGAAGTTTGGCAGTGGTGGCGTCGGCGTCACGTCTAACCTCATGAGCACTTTGAAAGCATTGATGTCGAGTTATTTTCAGGGCTTGACTTAAAATAATCAAAAGAAATAGTTTAGCTAGTCAACCCTGCAAAAAAAAAAAAAAAGGTCATCTTCATATATTTCACAGAAGGAGGGGGTACCGTGGAAGAGAGGGGGCGGGCTGCATGTGGAGCACTTGCTAGCAATGCCCAGCTAGTGCTGAACAAAAAGTAGGGTAGTGATGCCAGCTGGTCTGCTGGGACCTGTGGGCTTTGTCCTAGCAGACCTGCCGCTCTCCTAGCTTTTCTAGGTAGTTACTAACTTTTCCATTGAAACGGCCTAAACGGGAGAATGTGACTTGACCAAAATTTTCCAAGAGCCTAGCAGAGGCTTGGCTCGTCCCCTGGCTCCCTGGCCTGACCTTCCATCACAAGACTATTTCTATGCTTGCGTGAGCATGCAATAGCCTCGCACCTTACACTAGCATCTGTTGGCATCGTCTTGTGAGGTTAGGTGAGAGCTGAGGGTGCTCTACGTGCTGTGAGTCATTCTGGCATGTTTGGATGAGTTGAGACTTTTGGATTGTATGTAAAAGAAAAAGGTAAGTTCTCCAGGTAGGTAGACAGACTGCAAAAGGTGTCTCAGAATTACCTTTCAATTATCTGCGTTTTGATATAGGATGTTTTATTAATGACTATCCTTCAGAGTATTTAGACTGCTGATGTGTGTCATGCTTATAATTAGTGTTGCTGAAATAAGTCTGGGATTCCGTAGGTTGTCTTTATCAAGTCCCGCATTAGTAGAATCATAGAATCGTTTTGATTGGAAAAGAACTTTAAGATTATTGGGTCCAACCGTAGATCTAACACTGCCAAGACTACCATTAAATCATGTCGCTAAGTGCCATGTATTTAAATACCTCCAGGGATAATGACTCAACCACTTCCCTGGGCAGCCTGTTCCAGTGTTTGATAACCCTTTTGGTGAAGAAATTTTTTCCTAATATCCAACCTAAGCCTTCCCTGGCACAACCTAAGGCCGTTCCGGTCCTGAGCAAAAGACCTGTTCTCGGGGAATGAGCATAAATCACCGTTTTCCTGGCACGTTTTTCAGAAGCTGCTGCCAGAACGCTGCTGTTCCCAGTGCCTAGTTCCACCTCTCCAGCAGCTCTAGGCGCTTGCTCACCTTTAAAAACAGTAACTACTGATTTGTCTCTGAAGCCAAGAACC
This sequence comes from Gallinago undulata, assembly GCA_026546715.1. Classification (NCBI taxonomy): domain Eukaryota; kingdom Metazoa; phylum Chordata; class Aves; order Charadriiformes; family Scolopacidae; genus Gallinago; species Gallinago undulata. The sequence continues at coordinate 21,229,729 of JAOTQQ010000052.1, read as the reverse complement.
AAAGCCCATCCCTGGAGGGTAGCGAGGCGGCGTTGAAAGGACCAGCCTTTGGGAGCATGGAGCTGATGGGGTGGAGCTGGGGAGGCTGGGGCAGGACCTGCTCTCTGGCCTGTGCACAGAGTAAATAGATGAAGATGGATATTCTCTGAATGTCAGGTTAGCAGCAGATGCTCCGCAATGTTGCAGTCTCTCGCTACGTGGTAGTATGTTCTGAAGACCCAAAATGTGTTTTGCTGTGGGATTGGTTTTCTCGATCCGTCTGCATATAAAAATAGTTTTGAGGGGAGATAACGTTGGTTAGCTTCTTGATCTCCCCCCCACCCCGCTCCTCCCCAGCTCAGTTTTATCTTTTTTAGCTCACAAATGCTCACTTGAGCGAATGTTCACAAGGCTTATTGTACTGTCTTCCCTTCATACCTGCTGCCTGCTTTTCCCTGGGACTAACTCATGTGCCAGCACGGAGCAGCAGAACCTCCAGGACTTGGTCTTGCATACACTCCACTGATTCTTGACAGCTTGACATCAAGTAGGAGCTGATGACAAATTGTATTGACAGGCTCTTATTTAACAATTACTCAGCAGAAGCTATTCCTATTCCTTATAAACTGTGACACAGCAGCTTTTAATTTGTTAACAGGTCAAAGTATATTTGAAAGAAAAATCTTTCTACCTTGTTTATAATTTCTTGAATATTGCATTTCAAACTAAACGGTTTAAACTTCTGATCTTGCAATTGGGGTTTAAAGCTAATTAAGCTTTTTCTCCAAAATATATTGCTAATATGAGGTGTGTATGATCTCCTTTTTTCCAGTCTTACAAGTTTTCCTTTTTTGTGTCAACTTTTTTTAATGCGGTAACAGTATTAATTAGCACAGACCGTGCATAAGACCTCTTGTTCCTGAGAGCTTTTTAATAGATTTTACCTTCTCCCTGCTAAGTCTAATTTAGCTTTTTCCTGTGGTTCCCCTTCTGTTGTTCCATCTGTTTCATTCAACTGCTTTATTCTCTCCTGGTGTTTTGTATACACTAATCCTTCTACCTTCTACCCTGAGCAGCTTGGTTTAGTTTCAGTGGTTCGGTTCAGTTTAGTTTCAGCATACCTTTCACTAAGATGTTCCAGGACAAGCTATGATTTTGTGAAACTGAGACTGCTAAAATCATTCCATCTCTCTCTTTTATTACTACTTGCACATGCCATTTATGGTGCTATTGGCATTTTGGAAAAATACTGTAATAGCTCTGGTTTCTTGCTTCTCAGAATCTCCAGTTCTTTCCATTTTTCCACAGTTTCCAAAAGCTGTAAAGGAATTCTCCAAGTAAAATGAGATGGAAAAACCTTAATCCTGCTCGATGTACATGCATAATATATTTCACTTACTGCAGAACCCACTGCCTTCATTTCTGGAAGATCACCACTTTTGCTCTTGGTCCCATTGCTTTGTGTTCTACAGAAGTCACCTTGGGCCAATTTAAAGATCCCACAACTCTTCTTAAGGCTAACCATAGTAGATAAAATAAGAAATTCAGTGATTCATGAGACATTTTCAAATACTAACGAGAAAATTAATTGGGGGGAGGGAGGGGAATCTGAATTTTGAGGTTGTTATTTTACATTGTTTATCAGAGCTCAAAGCTAGAGATGAAAATCTTGCCAGATGGTTGGTTTCTGGATCCCAGAAGAGTTTTGATAAACAAATATGTATTAACTATATGTATATGTAATATTAACTACATGTATATGTAACCCTCTTCATTCTCAAAAGCAGGAAAGAAGCAAGAGAGATCTCTTTCCCTGAGCAAATAAGCCCTGGAGTAAAAAGAGACATTGCTGGGGGGGGGGAGGTTATTTTCTGTCAACAGTTTGAATGTGCTGTCATAAACAGAGCTCGGTTCAAAGGATCTGATAATCTCAGAAGATTTCTTTCAAGATGAACCAATTTCCTGCAGCACTCTGTCAGCGCTAGCAAAAGGCATCTCTTGCACATAAGAGCAGCTGGTTGTTTAAAAAAAAAAAAAAAGTGTGTGAGAACACCAGCCAGTCCAACCCACATCCCTCATATAGAGCCATTTCCCAATGGAAAACGGCACTTCAACAAACTGCACTTTGGGATGTCATCTAGCAAGGAAAAGGGCATTTTTTTACTAATGGTGCATGCTTCTTGTTTGGGTATTTTCAGGAGAGGGCTTGAGGTTTTTTTGTCCTTTTTTTGTTTGGTCTTTTGCAAGGAGTTATTTGAGTTTTGAAGTTTTATTAAATACCGTTAAAATATATTGTTCTGTTCCATGTCAAAACAGTCATTTAAAAAAACTTACCCAGAATTATTCCAGGTGTTAAGCTTAAATCAATATACTTTTTCCATTTTTTGTGTAGTGGTATGGCTAATTCTTCTTACTCTTTATTCTCTTAAATAAGAAGTGTGAACTTTGTTTCAGTACAAGTGCTACTAGTTAGAGAAACTAATTTTTAACCAGTTTTTAAAAGTGCGTGTGCCTTTGCCTTTTTAAGAGGTTACGGAATTATTTTGTCTCTAAGGATGGTTTACTGAGTTGTTCTTAAGTACTAATATTCTTGTTTGGATTTGCTTTGCACAGGGGCAAGAGACTTTTGTTGAAGAACTGTTGACCACTTTGACATGAGTTTCAACCCTTTATTAGCAGGAAAAATCTTAAGGGAAATTGCTTTTTTTTTTTTTTAATTGACTTGAAAGTTCAGTCCTGTGGAAATTATATTTAATCTCTTAAGTAGATTGAAGACAACTTGTTGATACTTCTGTTGCCAATTTGAATTGCTTCATGTGCTTGCCTTTAAGAAATAACTTGACACTGTCAAAAGGGTATCTGAAGTTTCTTTGCTATCCACATCTGAAATACCTTTGCCAATGTTTTGTTGTTTGCAGGAACCATTGATATATGAAGATGAAACCATGAAGAGAAAGCAGAAGGAATAATAATGCTTTTCCGAAACCGTTTTCTCTTCTTGCTGGCTTTGGCAGCCTTACTAGCCTTTTTGAGCCTCAGTCTACAATTCTGTAAGTGTCCTCCCCTTTTGTTTTCTATATAAAGTGGTCTAGAGGTGTGTTTAAAAATGGCCATGCTTAAATGTTGTTTAAGCATTCTTTCTGTATTTAAATATTTGTGTGTTTTAGTTTTGTTTTTTAAATAGGAAAATAAATGTAAGATTAAGAATAGTTTTGTGTGCCGTATAGGAATCTATAAAATCCAGAGACTTTTCAAATCAGGCCATCTCAGAAAAAAAACCAATTTTGTAGTGCAATTAAGTAATTGAATGTGATTGAATTCTTCCATGAAAGTAGACAAAAAAAACCATGAGTGAAAACTGCTGCAATTCCTACTTTACATTGCATCAGACCAGGATTGAGAAAACTGCTGTGAGAGGGTTGAGGGATGGAATTTCTCCTTATTTGTACCCTCACATTAGGTAACTTTAAACAGTTGAATCGGCTCATCACAAGTAGCCGGTTTGTGTAAGAGAAGATAATTTATGCGGCGCTTCAGGTCCATGAATCCTGGGTCGATCCGGAGGTCTGTGGGACATTTACTGATGGCTCAGCAGGTGGGTGGTGCTGAGTGCAGGTTCGTGTGTGCTCACAAGTGACCATTGGGCCATAGTCAGCTTGTCACCCGGTTCATCAACAGTGACATTTGCTGGGTAAAGGGATGTTGGGTGTAAATCTAATACGTGCTAATACATGCTCATGTAGTTAGTTGCTGTTAGAAGGCAAGGAACAGTGTGTATCTGTAGTGTAGGACAACATTCTTTGTTGTTGTTGTCTTGCATCATGTTTTGATGTAAGAGTGCAGTCCTTCTGGTCTGTGCTTTTTTGCATAGCGTAAAAAAAACCCACCCCAAAAAAAAAGCCAACCCTAAACCGGAGGATTGCTTTAGATTTAGCATATGTCTTTTGCTTATGATGGACAACTTAAAAAAGGAAGAGAGGAATGTGGTTTTCTGTTGGTTTTTTTTTGTGTGTGTGTGTTTAAACTCATCTGCATGTGGTGCAGGGACCTGTGGTTCTGAATTGCTTTTTCAGCCTCCCGTGGGAACGTGCCAGTGGGTCCGATTGCAGCGTGTTGTGCCCGTTAGGCTCCTTATGGCTCTGCCCTTGACATTATATGGTTGGTAATTAATCGTGTATAGGGTGAAGGTCCGAGAGGAACTTCAACTGAAACTTAAAACCAAATTGTTAACAGAAATGAGCTTTATTTGGAGGTGAGGAAGTAGGCATATAGGAGAGTGAATCACCAAAAGAGGAAGATATTTTCCACTTAATTAGAAGTTAACATTTGTGCAAGAGGAATTCCAGGAGATAAAGATGTTTGAGGGGAGATTTTAAAAGCACTTTAGCTACAGTAAGCAGCCATTGTGAAGGTATAAGCTACCTGCACAAAATTTTTGGTTGCACTGCTTTATAATTTCTGTCAGATCATGGAATTAAAATGGGAGTTTATACATTTAGATTCAGGAAAATGCCTAAGATGTTGATTTTTTTGTTTGCCTTTTTTTTTTTTTTTTTGAAGGGAGTTATGTCCTGAAGCATTTGGAGTGGAAATGAATGTTTTATGCTGTTGTGAGATTGGTTCTCTGTTAGCAAGCAGTGCACAGCTTTGTGGAGGAGGGCTGGTGGTTTTAAAACATATTACTGCTTGTCTAGGCAGTGAATGTTGAAAATGTCTCTTCCTTTCTGTGCTAAATTTGTTTAGAAAAGTGAAACAGTAACTCTAAGTGCATAATTATATAAATGGTACATATCTTCCTTTTTTAAACTTCCGCAGAGCATCAGTCCTGTAAATGCTTGATATTTTTATCCCCTCGTGCCCACGTGGAACTACAGTGATTTGAAGCCAGACTTGTGAGTTGTAGCTGACTCTGGAGCAAAGGGAGTAGTGAAGGCCAAGTTGAGCTGGTTTTCTGTAGGTTCTGACTCAATATTACAAACAGGGACGTTGGGATGGGTGACAGCATTACAGTCTGTTCCGTGCTTGGGCCGGGAGGTTTCAGGAATGGCTTGCAGCAGTTTGCAGCCCAGTCATGCAGAAATAGACTGTGCTATGGAGGGTCTGGAACTGCTTTTTGAGCTGTGATCTCTGCAGGCACGATGAAGTGGAGGTGATGGGTGTTGTAGGTGTCAGCAGTCCTAATGTAAGTCTGTCCTTCCTTGTAAGAGAAGGTCCCAGGGCAATTGTTTCAGAGCTAATAGTTGTCGCATCTTGGGTTTAGACACAAGTAGAGACACATTGGGGAAATAACTGGTATTGGACCTCAGAGTCTTCAGTATTGGTAGGCTGGGGATGGACCCAGGGCTGGCAGAAAACTTTGTATCCTGTGTTGATGTTCGCTCTTGGTCCTTTTCTCTTCTGCTGTGGTTTCTGAGTTCTGATCTAAACTAGTCTGCTTTCCTGTTTTTCCCACCCAAGGCTAGTGCTTGACATGGATGTTAACACTGTTTAACTCATGGGCTAAGTAATTGAGGGGATTTTCCCCCAAATCTGTCTTGGCAGTGACCAACAGCTCTGAGTGCTAAAAGTGTTTAGTCCCACCAACAGTTGCAGTGGATGGACGTTGACCAGTTGGCAAGGATCCCTTTTACCAGAGCAGAAGGTACCCTCTGCCTTGCATCTGCAGTACCATGGTACTGGAGCTACAGGAACAACCCTGTGGAGCAGTTGATTCATGTTTGTCAAACATGGTGTGCTGGATTGGCTTGCTGGTTTGAACGCCAGCTGAATCTTCTTTATTTCCTTATTTTGAGGAGACATAAAAGCAGACTGCACTTTGCCAAACAATTGGAGAAAGCACTTTTTTTTTTTTTTTTTTAAACTGTAATAGTCATTCTTCAAGGTGATGTAATAATAGCTGTGGATCCCATAAGATACTTTCCTTCCTGCTCACAGAATCCTCTGTCCACATAGGTGTTGAGCTATGAGGGATTTGACCAGTTCTGCTCTTTATGCCCCTGTACAGGAGTGAAAGGCACAGGGTCTGAGCACAGTTTTTTTGTTGCTGCTTCCCCACTACCTCAGCTGCCGGGCTCGTCTGCCTGGGGTGCGAGTCAGCTCCATGGGTATTTCACTTGGAGCAGTAGGGTAAGGGACCTTTCTTCAAGAGGTCCTACTCTTTTCAAGCTATGGGCATTTCTTTCCACGAAGGTTTTGTTTCTCAACATATCTGGTGGGTGATAGGAGAGTGAGATTTGAGACATGTTTGGAAATTTAAGAGAACATTCTCGAACCTGTTCATAGTTTTCCCAGGGTTATTTACCATTTCCAGTAGGCACATAGAAGGCTTTTAAAAATAAGTTTATACTTGATGTAAATGGGCAAGTCTTAATGGTTCTAGGCATCTTTTATGTAATTGTGTGGCCTGGACTTTGAAGCAAAAGACTGGGAGCCAGATATGTTCTCAAATTCAGTTTGCTGTTAAAAAATTGTACAGTGTGAAACCTGGACCAGGTCAACAATAGAGGGAAACTTCCTTCAATGGTTAATGCCTCCAAATTTTGTATGTGTTTTAATTTTTAAATAGTATAG
>JAOTQQ010000052.1:21201916-21218291 GCA_026546715.1 Gallinago undulata | reverse complement strand
GTCCTTCTTCTCTTGAGGGCTCCAGCCCTGCACACAGTGCTCCAGGTGAGGTCTCACCAGAGCAGAGCAAAGTGGCATAATCCCTTCTCTGGACCTGCTGGCAACACTTCTGATATAGCCCAGGATGGGGTTGGCCTTCTGGGCTGCAAGTGCCCACTGCCTGCTCATGTCCAGCTTCTCCTCCATCATCACCCCCAAGTCCCTTTCCTCAGGGCTGCTTTCTAATCCCTCGTTGCCCAGTCTGTACTGATAGCGAGGATTGTTCCGGCCCAGGGGCAGAACCTTGTTCAACCTAGTTCAAGCGGGTGATGTCGGCACAATGTAAGCCCTTGGTTCTCACAAGAAAAGGCTCCCTCTGCACAGGGTTAGTGTTCTAGCTCTTGCTTGGGATTTTCAGGGTGACAGATTTCAGTGGATCCAGTCCACACGGCTGATGGCTGCTGGGGCTGTCTGGGAGATATGCTTTGGGCAGCTTTGGTCTTTGCTCACCTGTGGATGAGCTGGTGAAGGCAGAGATCGCTGGTGTCTGGTTCTGCTGCTCTCTTCTGCCATCCATGCTGCGCTTTCCTCTTCCTGGCTGGTTGGGTGGTGGGAATCGATTCTCAGCCCTGAAGGTTTTCTCTTTTCCATGTGCAGTTTCTCAGCCCTGTGCCATCTGCTGCCTTACTTTGGACCTTTGTTTTTACCGTGTTTCATTACAGAGATGATGGGATCAAAACAAATCTGGGTGTCTTAAGCTGAGAAGATGAAGACAGCCTTGTCACCCTGGTTTGTTCATTTTTCGCTGACCGCTCAGATGTTAGACCGGCTTTCGGAGAATTCACAATTGATTCACACTGTATTAGCTTTACTTCTCTTCCTGTACTTTTATCAGAGCTTTTAGGACAATTAATTGCAAATGGGTTCATCTAACAGTAATTGTTTGCTGTCCTTTGTTTGAGATCAGTGTTCTACATCTTCATCAGAGGAATGTGCTGACCCAATCCTTTCTCCCCTCCTCGGTCAGAGTCAGAGTGCAGGCACAGTCTCAACTGGAGAGTGCAAGGGAAATTATTTTACATTCATCGGAGATAGTGCACTCGTGTTCCCCCTGCTTATAGGCCACGTGCAGCCTCCACGGACAAGTACTTTAACTTAAGATTTGATGATAGGTTTGTTTTTCTGAGCTGTTCTTTGTGCCTGCCTTAATCCCCACTGTGCCGCTGCAAATTGAGTTGGAAACCCTTGGTTTTATGGATGCGCTGGTTCTCCTGTACGTATCTGCTTCAGATATGCTGAAAGTTCTTCACGTAGTTGTTGCTCAAGTTTCTCCTTAGTCCTCTTGATTTTCCTCTTGCAATTTATCCTCTAGGAAGTTTTGTTCTTTTATGTGTGCTTTTGCTGGGCTTTCATTGCTGAAATGATATAATGATTTACTCAATCCAAAGCATCTCGTCATTTGGCTGTGAAGATTTTTGAAAAATTTATCATGTGTTCTTGGGCTTGTATGTCTTCTGTGATTAATAAGGTTTCTTAAGCTGTTCTGATTTTGAAGATTTTAATGCCCACTGGCAGCTTTTTATTGCTTTCTAAAAAAAAATAGGAGAAATCTCTGTTCCCAAAGTTACTTTCCTTTTAAATTTTCAAAGCTCACTCACTGAGAGACAAGCAGTGCTTGCACATAGTAAATGGCGTTGTGGTTTATCTGTTAACGAGGTAGGGTAGTAGTTCATATTTAAAAGACTGAGGCTTTTGTGGACTTGCTGCAGTAAAATAGGAAGTCTGGGAAAGTGGAAGTGATCTCCCTTTATGATTGCTGTGAGATAGTTGGATTAAAAGAGCTGGAAACCCTAGGTCCATGGTGTAATTTTGGGTTTACCAACTGTGCACATTAATACTGGATGAAGACAAGAAATAAGACTCACCATCATCTTCTAAACTGGTTTATGGCCAGTGTCCTAAAGATATCAATAATTCTCTGATCCAGAGAACACTGTTCTGAATTTCTGCGATTAATGACATTGTCTGTCATTGCAGGCTTCCTTCCCCAGCACGAAAATCTGTCAGGCTCTACTGTATTAAATATGTTGTTTTGGGGTTTGCTGCTAGCAAATCCGAGGCAGCTTTCTGTGCCCTGGTGTTGACAAGGACAAACAAGTGAGCTGGCTCGGCTTGGGTAAGCAGTGGCATATGGTGTTGAGATCACTTCCCCGAGCAGGTCAGTGTGTGGACAGAAAACAGTTGGGATTAGATGTGAAACAGAAAGGTGCTAATTGAATGCAGTAGTTAAAATATTGATTTGAATTTGTAAGGCTTTTTCTCTTAGAAGGGCACGGATGTAGGGAAGTGCCAGATGTCTGTGGGTTGTGTTTGGCTGATGACATGAACATATTAAGCAGTTTGTGTCCTGTGCCTTTGCAGAGGCTGTGGCTGGACTGTAGACACGGCGCGGTTTCCTGCCTGTCGGGTGGGAGCCCTTTGAGAGGAGGGGAGGTTAGTGTGTGTGACCCAGGTGTGCAGGCAGAGACGCTGCTGAGAGGTGCAGAAAGCAGCTCTCTGGAGAGGTGACAGACACAGGCTGTTACCGGTGAGCAGATGTGCACAATTTGCTGCAATCCAAAAAGCTGCTGACTTGGTGTTCTAAAATCACGGGAGCAACGCTTGTGAAGATGTGGTGAGCAGAGCAAAGGTGTGCTGTTAAGTGTTTTTATTTCTTTGGGGTTTTACCTGTGTATTTGTGACTTCTGTTTCAGTAGCTGGATGTTCTAGTACATGCCCTAATAAAATCTGAGTTGAGTTTCAAAAGCCATTCTGAGTATTTTGGGATGCTGTTTAAGGAGCCCTAAGGAAAAGAGGCAACAACATGCACTTGAAGCTCTAGATGACTGTATACTCTTATCATCTGGTCTTTTAACGGCAAGAAAAAAAGATTTTATCTAGAGTGGCAGAAAAGAATTGCACACACTTCCTCTTCATATTCATTTGAGGAGCAGGAACTTAGCATGGGTTAGAGAATTCTTTAAAGAGTGAGCACATGAAACATGAGTGTTTCAGCAGCAGAGAGCCCTTGTCAAACACATAAACCGTTAGTGACAGAACAGGAGCAACTGTTGAACCAGCCTGAACTCTACTCTATGGGCCATATTTTTGTATCATCCTCAGCTGCTGTTGATGAAAAGATCACCGAAGCCAGAGGATTTGCAGTCCACGTTCCCATGAAAATACTTTTTTGCCATGTGTTCTTCTACTGTTGAACACTTAGTGTAGTTGGCCTCTGTGTTCAGTTTGCGTGTGAAATCTGCCAAGCGTCTTTTCTTCAGTCATGATGTAATTTCTGCTGCAAAGCTTCCCACTCCACTATTATGTGAGATCCAAAAAAATATACAGGACAAAAAGAAAAAAAATAAAGGTCACCACCCACAGGCAAATTATGGCAGTTGCATTCAGTTTATTGTGTCCTGCAGCTACCTTCTCATGTAGACCTTTATTTTGAGACAATACTATGGAAATGGGAAGAGTTGCCAACAGTTTCTGAACACAGCTGATAAAAGCTGTTTTGAAAATCTGTTCTATGGCAATTCAGCTGGATTAGTTCATTTACTAGTTGCCAAGTTCTGTAGACAGAAGCAGGACAGAGCTTTAAAATCTTACTGTAGCGCTCATGAATCTTGTTAGATAAGTAATAATGGCTGGATCTACTGTATTTATGAAAATCATGCTTTCAGACCATAAAAAGCCCCTACTTAGTCTTTGTTACTTAAGCCTTGTTTGGTAGCCTTCAGGACACTGATTTGATGTAGTCCAAGTCATCTCTCAGCCTGATGAGATGTGGCAGCTACACAGATACATTGATAGGAATGACTTCATTTATGGTGTCATGATGCAATGTATGTAACGCTTCTCATTTGTAAATCCTAACGAGCCCGTGGCAGGTGAGGGACCATCAGAAGTGTTTCATCATAAGCAGCAGTGGAGCCCTTTTTTGCATCTTGTTACAAAATAGCTTGGAGCATGAGAAATACCTGACTTGAGTAGTGTGTTTAGAGCAGGAAATCTGTCTGCTTGTCTAGATGTCTAGTGAGAACCTCCCCCTGGTCCCTTTGAATTGACTGAAGAGCCAAGCAATGAGGTAATTAGAAGCTGGTAAGGAAAAGCTTTATTAGGCATATATATTTTAACTCCAAGAAAGGACTGCATTTAATCGATGGAAATATAAATCTTTTCCATGTTAAAAAATGTGGAGTTTCAGTGTAGTAGGAAAATGGAATAAAATGTAGAGAGTAGTTTTTGGGAGAAGTGGGAAATGACTGTCTCCTCTAAAACTGGAAAAGGTTCGGATTTGCAGTCAGCATTGCTGTGTTATTGCTGTCAAGCTGAAAATCCTGGAAGCTGTTTAAGCAGGGCCATATGCCCTTCTGAATTGTTAATTGAAACAACAAGGGGGGGGGAACCTCTCAAACTATAAAGCTCTTTTCAGAGCCACGTCTGGACTCAATACCCATTGTATAATTTAATGTGTTTGATTAAATTTAGTCTCAAAAACGTAACACTGCAAGTGTTTTGCATGTAGTGTTTTGATGCAAAAAAGGTTTTCTTAGCGTGTTTATTTTCCTCGTGTAAGTCAGATTGGGTCACTGTAAAAAATCAGCAAAGCATGCAACTGGAAATAAGAGATTTGTTCTCAGAAAGCCTGGTGTGAGTTGTTTAAAGGCAATAGAGCTACTATGCATGGTGGTCATGTGTAGTTGTTCTACTTATTTTTGAAGATGAATACATGGACAAATCTGGCCCTTTGCCCTGTGTCTGATAAGGAATAAGACCCGGGGTGGGGGCTTATCTGGGAGCTTTGGCTCCATGGGCAGAAGACTGCTTTTGGTAATTGTCCTGAGATGAGGAAAATCTTTAAAGTTCCCAAATTGTGATCCAGAAAAAAGGCAGACAAGTAGGTCTTGACCCTACTGGAAAGGGGTAGGGGATTTGGCTATTTCTGACCAAGTCCATAAAAAACCCAGCTAAAAGCGGGAGCCAATTTACGGTAGTTCTCAGTTGTCCATATGGAGATTTGCATCTCCAGTGGAGAACTTTAGAGATCTGAAAACAGAGATGACTGAAAGCTCAGATATTGTTAGATGGAAGAATAAGCTTTTGATAGCATTTCATGCAATAAAAGTACATCCATATTGATTAGTAAGGTTAAGATGGGCTTAACAAGTTGCAGTTGCAATCATATTATGATCTGGGGAGAAAGAAGGGACTGTGGTGTGAAAGCTCATCCTGGGGTGTATCTATAAACCTCCAGTTTGGTCAACTAAAATTTGGCTTATTTTTATTTAAGCTTGAGCATGGGAGAAGACCATTGTCAAGTTTTTAGGTGTTTTTTCCTCGTAGCTTAATAGAAATGTGGTTTTCTTATGAACGTGCACCTTAATAAAATACTTTATAGCTCACACTCATTCCCCCTCAATCAGATCTGACTTCCACTAGGTTGACATGAGGTACATCTGCAACCTCCTAGCCCTCCTGAGTTTCCATTTTCTTACAGTAAACCTGTGACAGACAGGATGCTTCTGAAAACTTATTTATCCTATGCTTTAAACAGGGAAACAACATTTTAATTTGCCGAAATAATTAAAAGTGGCTCAGTCTTCTAGGGGGAAAATTGCCCTGTAGTACAGGAAAGTTATTGCATAAAAATAATTAGAAAATTAAAGCTTATGGAACTAGAAACAAAATAATGAAAAATAGAAAACTAGGTAGCGTTTCTTTAAACTTCTTATTTCCAGTAGATACGTCCGTCTCAGCCTTGGATGGGTGATTTTCCTCAAGTTACAAATAATATCAGAGAAAATGTAGCAGGCAAACCAAAAAAAGCGTGTTTTTTATTTTCACTGTGAGCTGAAACGTAACGAGTTGCTATAGCTGTTGGTCTTGTTAGTTGTATTGTTTGCTGCCATTTTTCGTCTAACGAGGTCTTTGACAGTCTTCAAAAGATTGCTGCATCCCCTTCACTTCGAAGTATTTATTGCCAGCACGTGTGGCTTGGGCCGATGTTTTCTGGTGGTCAACCTGATGATGGTTTGATGCTGCGGTCGAGCATCGTAGACAAACTGCTCTACCAGTGTGTGACGGTGTAAAGCCTGTGTCACATAGCACGGGTGACAGTGGGCTAAGTGTCCCTGCTAGGGGCTGCAGAATGCTTTTTTTGTTGAAGAACAGATAAGGCAATGCTGAAGTTCTCTCTTTGGGCATGAAAAAGCAGTAGCTGTTTATCCGAAATCTTAATTTAAATATCCCATGAGAATTTTTCAGCTGGAGGAGAGTGGTTGCCCTGCTCCCATCCCCGCTGTGTCTGGGGATGAAGGCTGTGGCTGAGTTCTCCGGGTGGAGGGAGGACAACGAGGGAATGGGTGCTTTCAGGTTCTGTGATGGCTGGGCCTGCAGGAATACAAGAGAAGGGGAATTTACCTCTTGTCTCTATTAAATCACAAGTAATTTGGGAAGGAAACGAGACTATAACTCTGTAACTTTTGCGTTGTCACTGTCAGACAGAAGATGTAGTTTAAGTAACGCGAGGAAATACAACATAGCACTAAAGGACAGAATTTTGAAAGCAGCACTTTACTAATATTGACCCAGGTAATGCAGAAATTTACCCTTCAAGGATCAGTGCATCAAAATGGATGCCCCACAACTTTGTGAGTTTAATCAATTCCTCTTGACATGTTAATGTTTATATGTAAGAACTCGAAATATGTTCTGTTCCGCAAGTCTGCTGCAGCATTTCTCATGGTCTTGAAAAGTAATTGATATTTTTGCTGTAGGAAGGGAGATGTCTATATTTACCCGATAGGATCAATAGAACTATTCTCCCGGGCTTTAACTTCTGGTGTCAAAATAAGCTGTAATGAAGGATATTGCAGAAGTCTGGGGTTCTGCAGTATGAAGTGTGTGTATCCAAGGTTGCCATAGCAAGCATTTTTGTGCTTTTGATTAGAAGCACTGGCTTGAAAAGAATGTTTATTCAATGATATCTGCTACTTACAAATACTTTTCCTGAATATTTTTTTTAAAGTCTGTCTTAGATTGTAAAATTTAGGGTGTTGGCATTGGGATTATGCTGTAAACCAACAGGTTTCTTGAAAATTTTCAAAATGACTGTGATCTCTCTTACAGAAGGCAGAACAGCAGCAGCAACCCAGAAACTGAATGTGTGTCAAAGAGGTGTATGTGTCTGGGCACGTCTGGGTCTGTAACTGGCCACTAGAGCTAAAAGTCTGCAAATCCTTGGATACTCGAAGGAAGGGATCTGTAATCTCTCTTCACTGTTTGCTCGTGTTTGACTGCTCAGTGAATACCATGAGGTTGGAAATTCCTACCCGCTTCTGTAATGATGCTCATGAAGAATCTGTACTTTGGGTCATCCACTTTCAGGGCTTTGGTTTGATAGCATTTTTAAGTGTACAAGGAAGAGAAGTGCTTACTTCTGCTTCCCACCTGCAGCTGCAATCTGACAGCTGTGTCTCTGTGACCTCGAAACTCATGCTGTTGCTAGACTGAAGTATTGTGGAGAAATTACACTCCAAAGAACCTTCTTTAACTTGTCGGGGATTTGTCAGAGCAGAGCATTTTGCTGTTGCTATTCTAAGTTAAATTTAGGTGTGTGTCCCCAAGGACACCTGCTGTTCTTCTTTTTGTTACCCACCTCCCCCAAAGGTCCCTTCAGTCTCTTTTTTTTTTTTTTTTTTTTCCCTTTGGAGTGACGCTCAGAGAAATTAGCAGCACTGTGGGAAGAACACCTAGAAGCTTGAAGCCTGCTCTGCAATAGAAAAGGCAGCAGCTTCTTGGAGAGCTTTCTCCATGAATTCCCATTTCTCCATTCCCAGAGAATACATCTGGGCTTCAGGGACACCCTGCTCCAATTGAGAAGTGGAGAAATGCTGGGGGAAGCAGGGATGTGGTGAAAGAAGTAGATTCAGATGTGAATGGTTAAGGGATAGAGACTGCAGAGATGCTCAGGACTGTCACTTCTTCCTGAATTCAGTGTGGAAAGATTTTAGGTATAAAATTGGACAGGTGGTTTGATTTAAAATAAGAATTACTGGAGGTTCTTTGTTAAAATTGCATATTAATAAATTAAAAGCAAAAATTTAAGACAAACTTATGTACAAGTTTAGTAGTTCTATTTATATTTTATGTAAATAAAAAATCTGAAGCTTAGAAGCTTACGTTCACAGGTGTAGAAAGCCTTTTTAAAGATTTCTATGGTTGTTTTTCTTAATAGTACTTGACATTTTGACCAGGGTGAGACTAATAAGCCTTTTTGTTTGAGTGATTACTCATCACTGAAATACAGCACATCAGTGACTGTGGCATTGTGCATTATGGATGAAGGCCCTCGCTGTTCATGCAGATCTTCCCTTTGAGACTTGTAAAGCCTTTATTTAGCTGTAGAAAAGAATAAAATGAGGAAGGTGTGTCACACGGGGGTGTTTGAACTTCACTGATGTCCAAATATGCATTTGTAAATCCCACACAGAGCTCCGAAAGTGGTCTTGAGGTTGTGCTCCTCAGGTGAGAGCGCGGGGTGGCTCTCACCAGGGGTCCAGGCTGGGGTGGCCGGGGTCCAGGCTGGGGTGGCCGGGTGCAGGAGCTCCTGCTTCCCAACTGGCAGCCCATGCCCTGGCTGTTGCACTACCTGCTCTTCAGCCCACGTGTGCCTTATCATCTTTATCCAGATTGGTTTTTTTTTTTTTTTGCTCCACGCATCTTCACCTTCCCCCCCCCGCCCCCCCATCTCATTTGTTTTGAAGCATTCCTGCCTTTTTCTGCTTGTTTTTCCCTACGCTTCTCCTTTTCTGCCTTCCACTTTATAAGAGAGGAGCAACTAGAAGAGGAGAAGTCTACATTCATCATCAGAATTCCAGACGCCTGAGTGCTCTCCTCCGTGCTCGTTAGTGCCCTGCTAGGAACAGGGAGGGGAGGGGGGGAAAATGGTGGAAGAGGGATAAATAACTTCTTGTGCTCTCTGACATGCGCATTGGCTTTTCTTTACCAATTAACATCAGGTTACCTGCAGTGGGGTGATTTGGTGGTTTGGGTTTTCTTTTTTTAGTGCGTTTTTTTAATTTTTTTTTCCCTGCTGCGTGGCTTCATTTCCATGGGACCGTTTTAAATAGTGTGTTTGCATGGGGCTGTGAAAGAACCTTCTGTTTTGTAGAAGGTGAAAACTTCAGGTCTCTGGTTAGTCAGAAAATTGAGACTAACATGGCTCCCTGGGCTGCTGCTTCTCAGGCTGGTTCGAGCTACAAGGGAAAACAGAAGTGGAAAATGTTACCTGTCTTTCTGGTTTTAGGTAAATGTTCGTAATTTTTTTTTTTCATGGATAAATTTTTTTTCTTCTTGGTAAGCAGTTGTGATACCTTTTGTTTTTCAAGCTGAAACTAAGACTGCAGGAGGGAGAGAAACTGGTAATGGAATGGTTTAGCATTCAATTGGGTGTTTCTTCTGCATGAACTGCACTCTGTTTTGTGTTTCGTATCAGACTGGCTCCCTCCTTGGGCTTCCAAGTACAATAGTTGATTTGGTAAACTTGACATGCTTTCGTAGGGGATTAGTTGCTAGGTAGTAATTGTTACAATCGTTATACTGAAAGAACATCTTTATGTGTCTCCCTTAGAAACTACTTGTCTAATATTTGTATTTTTTGGTGTGTTTTGTGGCATTCAGGAACTGTGGGGGGGGGGTATGGAAGTCAGATAGATTAGCTTCTTGCTCTTTAAATAGGTCATATTCTATGTCATAATATTTCAGATGCCACCGGTTTTGTTCATAAAGACATTCCTTAGTCAAATGGTTAGCTTCATTTTAAAATTTGGTCTTCACGTTTTGTGGTTTGATTTCAAAAAATAAAAATTGCTGCAGTTTTTTTGTTTAATTAAGCTTAGTATCAGAGTTTGGATTTTATTTCCTCTTGATTTTTTTTTTTTCTATTTAAAAAACAAAATCTTATTTCAGTTGGAAGCTGTAAAAATTCTCCAAGGAGTGGTTCTACAGCAGTACCTAGCTGTTCTACTGCGTGACCAGTGCCCCTCTGTCTCTCACAGGACTGGGCTGGCTGTTTGATCAGGTCTAATTTTGTCTGATAGCAGCCCATGTGTTTAGTTTTACTCTGTGTTTCAAACAATTTTAAACTTGGTGGGACACACAGCGGAGTTGCATTGAGGTATCTTTCATTTTACTGTTTCTGTAAGCCTTCTGCTTTTTTTTCCTAGGTGTAGATTTTTTTTCAAAATTAATGTTTCAAAGTGTAGATTCATTAATTTTAAAAATAAGTTCATGAATACTGGGAAATAAAATATATTTTCTTTCCCTTTTTGTTGTCAAACTATCTGTGTAATAATAATAAAGTATTCTTTATAGTTTCGGCGTTGGCAAAGTTTCCAGTTAGATCACCAAATACGTTTCAGATATGTTTTATTAACTGCACATCAAAACAATCTGTTTCATTTCTGGTTTAATTGCTGTGCTCCTGTCATAGTAAAACATGAGCTTTGAAAGGCACAGTAGTGTAAAGACCCTGTTCAAAAACTCCCTTAATCAAAGATTTTAAGTATGACTATATGCACATTGGCAGACTTCTGTTTTGGGCAGGTGCATGGTACTGTGAACATATATAACAAGTCCTATAAAGCACTGTTAAGCTATAAAAAGTCATGTGAAAACTATAGATTAGAATTCTCATCTTACTATTTACAGCTGGAAGAGCAGAACATAGTTTGGAAAAAAGATGAATTTCAACTCCATATGAGGGTCTGTCTTTTTTTTTTTTTCTTTTTCCTTTTTCCTTTTTCTTTTCTTTCCTCCTCTGCCCTGTGCCAGTCCCTTACTACTTGTAGGTTTCCTGGCTGCACATGGGCCAGAAAGTCCATTGGGGAGACAAAGGTGGGATTGAGACTGCAGAAGAGAACTTTCACTAGTGAAATAACTTGGAAACAAAGAGACAGTCTGCTCTTCAAAGAGCTTTAAATAACTGCTCAACGTGGTATAATGGGTACCAAAGTGGAGGAACAAATGGAGCCTTCTGTGCCTTGGGGAACTGGAGAGGATGAGGAGTCAGCAGCTTGGAAGCAGGATAAATGAAGACAGCAAGGAAGCTCGATGCCCAAGTCCTGGAAATACAAAGGGAGGGAGAAAGGAGAAAACATCATCAATACGTAAGGCACTACCCATGTCCAGGGAATGGCAGAAGATGAGGAAAGCGTTGAGAGACAACTGAGACTTTAGGTGTCAGTGTGGAAAATACCTCTGTCATTCTTTGGACCAGGCAGCAGTAGGAAGAGGGGCTGCGTTATTGGGAGGAGTCCTCCCAAAGCTCTGACACCGCAGGGCAGAGCTTTAACAAGGGGAGAGAAGGACCAGCCTTGCTGGGTGGGCTCTTCAGGGTCGCCGTGCTGATAAGGCTGAGCAAACAGAAGGCAGCTTTCCAATAGAATTCATCTGTATTTGGTCTTTTTTTCCCCCACTTTTCTGAAGTGTTTGCTGTTTTTATGTGTATACATTTCATGGAAATTTCCAGTGCCCAGATAATATGATTTTTTTAAAATTATTTTTTCCATTTAACATAGTTAAATGGAAGACCCAGGTATTTGCGTAGGTAGTTTTGGTTGTTTGGTTTTTCTTTTTTTTTTTTTTTTTTTTCCCTCTCCCCGGCATGTGTTATTTTAAGTGTGCTCTAAGTAAATACTACTTATTATGACAGTGATTATTTAGGTGACCAGAGTTTTTTACCTTCTTGATAATTTTCTTTTTCAAACCTGCAAACAATTTAAGTCATTTAAGTCGAATCATAAAATGGTTTATGTTAAAGGGACCTTTTCAAGATAATCTAGTCCAATTTTCCCGCCATGGGCAGGGACATTTTTCATTAGATCAGGATGCTTAAATATGTTCAGGAATCCAGACAAGGTGGTTATGGCCCAGGTGGGTTCAAAGCTAGAAGCTCCTTTAGCCCAGTCCCTATCTGAGATACTTGGAAGCAGATGGGGTGATAGTTCGGTGGGGAAATGCTGCGTCTCCCCTTCTTCCCTGGTATAAGCCAAGCTTATTCACTGTGAGCTATTATTAAGTAATTAATAAACATTGTTAGGAGCAGCATTTAGAATAGGATAGTTTTCAGTAAACTTTTTTTTTTTAATTAATTGACATGAACTATTGTTATGCCTAGTTATTCCTGATCTCTGAGTCCATCTCCAGTCCACAAAAGTCAAATGTTGCACCCATAACTGCTGGGTTGATTTAAGAGTCTCTTTTAAGGGTGTTTTGTCAGTGGCCTTTTAAACTTCAAGCATGTAATCTGATAATCCTGTAGGTACTATTTTTAATATTCAAATTTATTTTCAATATTTTTAAATAGAGTAGATTCTTCTCTTTAAGATTTGGTGCCTTCCCTTATTCTTAAGTTTGTCTGGCAGTGTTAAGTATTTATTCAACTAGTTTGATTAGAAATGAGACTTGCTATCTGCAAACAAAATATTTGGCCTCATGAACCACAGACACTTGATCTTAATAAGCTAATGTGTGCATCTGTTGACTGCTGTAGTTAATAGTCTCAGTGCAAAAATGTGATACGTTCGGGGTTTTTTGTAGTTAAAACTGCCTTATATAAATAATTAGGTTCTTTATTTTGCTTTTCAATCTCCCAACCAAACTTTAGCACCAGAGTTTAAAGCTGTTGCTGTTGAGATGCTTTTCCCTTGTCTTCGGACACAGTCATGGGTCAAAGCTGAACGGAGTTACGGAACCTCCAGGAGGACTTGAGGCAGCTCTGTACTTTTTTATGACGTTAGGTGAGCAGTAGCAATGTTGTGCGTTGCTCTTAAAAAAAAATATTAACAGAAAGCTGAAAGTTGTTGCTCCTGACCTTTTCTGGGTAGGAAGCTTGACCAGTATAACATAACTACTTTAGTTTTCTATTTATACTCTTTAGGCAACGACTGTTTCTTTGCAGCAACGGTTGTGAACACGTTCTTAGGTTTGGGATTGATACCCCAAATACGAATTTGCTGCAAGCCCCCTTCGAGCCAGGTTTGTCAACCTCTGATAGATATTGCCAAGGCTCTGACTTTCTGCCAGAGTTCCTTGGCTGGTGGTTTGCAACGTCTCACAGTAACGTGAGTCTTAGCACGGGAGGAACTACAAAATGAACCCCATAAACCCATGCTGGGATGGCAGCTGAGCTCTGCAGCTCGAGTGGCCCAAGTCAAAATGACAGTTGATGTTCTCACCAAGCACAGTCCTGTGGGTCGTCAAATGCAAAATCTGAAACAGCTTAAGGAGAAGTTTCAAGCTGCTGCTCTTTGTGGGCGTTGCCCATGTCAGCAGCACTAGCAAGGGGATGGAAAATGCTTGAATTCTGCTTTTGGCAGGCAAAGAGAAACCACATGAAAATATTCAAAGCGGTGCATTGTAGTTTAAGAATGAAGAGTTTGTGTTACGTTAATGGCCGTGTGCTCT
This sequence comes from Gallinago undulata, assembly GCA_026546715.1. NCBI lineage: Eukaryota > Metazoa > Chordata > Aves > Charadriiformes > Scolopacidae > Gallinago > Gallinago undulata. Next base: position 21,204,800 of record JAOTQQ010000052.1, on the reverse strand, counting down.
TAAAACCTTTGTGTGTTTCACTTCAGTTTGCTGTCTTCGTTGGTCTCCTTTGTCCACACAACTCTATTGCGGTTAAAAATCGGCTTTTAAAATTAGCTTTGGGAGTCAAGATTTAACTGAGGAAATGACCCAGAAGAATTAATAAAAATCTGCTTCAAAATTTGTTCTCTCATCTTTTCTTTCTCTTCTTTTTTTTTTTTTTTTTTTTTCTCCTCACCACAGAAGACTAATAGGGGTAAAAATACAAACACTTTTCCTCCTTGTTTTCACCTCTAAATCTGCCCCATTCAAATACCAGAAGGTAGTAATAGAAAAAAAAAAAGTCAGAATTTGTTATTACAAGTGTAGTCTTGTAAGGCTTTTAAATTAACTAGTGCATTCACATGAAGACAAGGTAAAAAGACGTCAGTACAACGCTGCCCTGAAATTTCACAAATGCTTCAGCATGCTTTGACATGTTGGAAAACTAGTGGTGGTATTTCTGTTCATTTCCCTGCTGCGTGTAAATATTAATTGCATTTCTTTGCGTTTAACATTTTTTGTGCTAGTCTCAGTTACGTTTTAACAAATACATTTTTGTGGATTTTCGTTAGGTGAGTCAGACTACGTAAGGCTGGCAAGGTAGCCATGTAAGGATGGGGATTAGCAATGAAAATGATGCACAATCCAGTCCAGCCCCTCCAATCTTGAGTACTTTGTTTTCCCAATGGTTTGTAGTACTATCATAATTGTGCCGTGTCTCTTGCTGATGTCCTTCAGTGTCTGTTTTTAAGTTGAAATGATGAGAGACAGAGGCCTGTTATGGCCCTTTTCTTCCTGTTCATACTCTTGGAGCTTGATGAGAGACTGACAGAAAAGGCAGCTTCAAGAAGAGTGGAAAAGGAGGAGTTGTTCTACGTCCAGATGTATTTCTGTAGTCTTAGTCAAGCATTGACTTTGATAAAGACCGCACTGGACTTGCCTTCTTGACTATGTATGTCATGAAAAATTCAGAACAAAGATATAAACTGTAGAGTGGCATCTTTTCACAGGAACCATAGACTTTCTGTGTAATTACTTTTTTTTTTTTTAAAAAGGAAAAAAAAAAGTCACAGTCCTATACATCCTTAAACCCTCCTAAATGTATACGCTCTCTGTTTTGTATCTTTCAGTGCATTTAATCCCAGTAAACCCCATCAGGGAAGATGGTCTGAATCCTAAAAGCCGAAAGAGAATAATGCCTGATTTGTTGACTGAGCCTCCTGCTATAGATCCTGTTTATGAAGCTCATATTTACTGCAACATCCCCACCATTGCTGAACGCAGCATGGAAGGTAAGCTCTGGGAATGCAAGGGCCAGTTTAGTTGCTTGCTTCTACGTGCTCTCATTGGAAACCATAACTTTGGGCATTGTCAGTTCTTTGGTGTTTGGAGAAGGTACAACAAATGTCAGCTGATTGCTGAATTGTGTTAAACCATTCAAAATATGTTGTTCGTTCTTCCCCTTTATATCCTCTGTCTCTTGACTTTTGGAAATTACTCTGCTTGTAGTTAACGGTCAACTGGAGGTCCAAAAGGTGAAAGGAGGTGGGAAAGATTTAGTTATTTAATATTTGAATTCTAATGCTTATTCTGAGCTGCACTGCAAATTACATTATTGACGTCTGAAGAATAGTTGACTTGGTATTCTGCAAAAAAACCCCAAACCAAACCCCAACTGCAAGTAATTGATTTTGGAGATTTCAAACCATTAGACGTAGTCGAGTAGAAGACTTGTTTGCATTCTTCACCCTGTAGTGGCTGCAGCAGCAAGTTAGCCTGAATAAATTCCTTCATTTCCCAATAATGCATATAAAATAAATCACAAACTAGTATATTAAAACCCCTCCAAATTATGCATGTTGCAAACTGTCATTATGATGGGCGTCCGAAAGAGAAGCATCGTAGAAGTAGCCTTACTGTGTTGGCAGAGATCAGTGCTTGGATACTGCCTTGTGTGGTTGTTGGACTTTAGATGTGCTATGAAGAATGTGCTAAGAACTTGAGTCTTGAATAAGTTGTCTTGCAATTTAAAGTGAAATGTTTCTTGGGCCAGTAAGCCATATTTTCTTATGGAGATTTTCTTTCATTTCAGCACCAAAGCTATTAAGCCAATTATAACCGCTTTTTTTTTTTTTTCTAAAAGGAAAAAGTGCACAGGGGGAAGGTTTAGTGTAACATTCACTTAACTTTTTACATTTAGTTTGTTTTTCTCCTCTCCCCTCTCCTCCTCTTTAGGTCATGCACCTCACTATTTTAAGCTAGTGTCAGTCCAAGTGTTGATTCGACATGGCGATAGGTATCCACTGTATGCCATTCCCAAGACAAAGAGACCTGACATTGACTGTATGTTGCTGCCTAGCAGGTAAAATTCTTGGCTTTTATCATTGCTAAGGGTGTGTTTTGCTTGGTAATTATTTTGTTTCTCTTCAGGAAACAATTTGTGCAACTTGAAGGACTGTTGTTGTGACTTCTGATGTTTGTGTGTTGTGGTTGATTAAAAAAACCTACAATACTATAGCAGTGGTGTACAATATTTCACTTGAAACAGAAAATATTACTTGCTACTAGTTCAGAGCAGAAGTTCTTCTAAAATAGGAAAAGCTATTTAGTTGAATATTTAGGTTACCGTTCTTCTTAGATAAACTTCTACACATTTTGAAAAAGTGAGTGTGGTGTTTGAGAGTGTCCCATTTCAGCAAATCGTGCTTCCTCTTGCGTGAAAACAAAAAGATCCCAGTTGTTCACTGCTGTAAGAAAAATTTAATGGTTTATATTATTATTTTTTATTCTGCTAACATTTGCATTACATCTCTTTTTTTTCTCATCTGGTTTCAAATACGATTGCACAGCAGAGCCTGAGTTG
>JAOTQQ010000052.1:21180130-21201816 GCA_026546715.1 Gallinago undulata | reverse complement strand
TAAGGGGGGGGGGGAAGAAAGGGGTTTTACATGTAACTATTAAAGTCCAAGTTAAACAGAAAGTGTACTGTTTGCTACTTGAAAACTACCTTTTCCCTGTAGTTACTGCTCACTGTTTAAAACTGTCACACGTAAGTTATTTACGTTTGACTGCCATTAAAACATCATTTACTTTTCTTTCAGTATAGTGTGCTTCTGTTCAACATCGTGGCTTTGCAGTTTGCTGATGCTCGTTTTCATACCTGACCCAGTCTGAGCTGTAGATGTAGTCTGAGTTGCTTCTCTTCCTTGGGGAAGAACCTTTCTTTCTTGTTGAGAGTTTACTCATTGATAAAGATGAATTCTAGTGTAGAAAGAAACAGTGAGATAGAAGTCGCCAACCTTTGTCCTAGGTTTCTTGATTACATCTGGGGTTTTTTTTCCCCTTTTAAGTAGGATCTGTGGTATTACTTATTTTTTTTCTAACAGAGGACTTTCCAGTGAATTTGTAGTTTTTCTTTATATTTTTCTGTATCAGATGTGTTAGCAAAACCTCTAGACAAATCTACAGCTTTATACTGCTTCCCACTCAGCAGTGTCAGGTGTGGAGATTTCAGTGAGTGGGGGTGCATCTGCTTTGTTACTTGGGGAAAGAGGCACAGTGGGTCCTTTTTCCAAAATAGCGTGGAATCTGTCTTCAAAGGGACGATGTTCTTGCTTTTCTGGTGTGGAATTATTCAGAAGTGGCTAATCTGTCATGCAGGAAGTGGTAATGGCACAGTGAAAGTGCATTCGTGTCGTAGACATATCAAATGTGCATTTCTTGTTTTGATAGATTCATGGGCCGTGTTCCTTCAAATTTTAGTAGCATCCTGTCGTCAACAGCACTTATGATTTTTATCTTTTAGATCTGAAACGCTGTGTCCTTTCAGCTTTTCCTCAGTGGGCTTTTAACAAAAGAATCTCTCTGGAGGAGGAGCTGGATTATAGTACACTCTTAGGTTTGTGACTAGTTAGTCTACGGTAGTTCCATTTAGAAAAGTGAATCAATTTTTGTATCTAGTCCTGTGTCAATTTCCGGCTCGAGTATATTAAAACCCAAGTGCAGTAATAATAGAGCACAGTAGGAATGTTGCTAAAATATGCTGAAGTGATATGAAAGAATACCTGAAACTAATTATTAAGTATAGCTTTATCTCATACTTGTAAAGGTGATGGAAAGCTTGATTAAAGAGGCTCAGTAACTACATGCTTACAGTAGTAGAAGCAAAGGCTGGCAGAAAACGATCAGCAAATTGGATCTTTCTCTAAGGAAAGCTGAAATATTTTTGTAGACTCATAGAATGGTTTGGGTTGGGAGGGATCTTAAAGATCGTCAAGTTCCAGCCCCCCTGCCATGGGCAGGGACACCTTCCATTAGACCAGGTTGCTCTAAACCCCATCCAGCCTGATCTTGAACACCTCCAGGGCATCCACAACTTCCTGGGGCAGCTTCTGCCAGTGTCTCACTGCCCTCAGAGTATAGAATTTCTTCCTAACATCTAATCTACATCTTCCCTCTTTCAGTTTAAAACCATTACCTCTTGTCTCGTTGCTTCACTCCCTGACAAAGAGTCCCTCCCCTTCTTTTCTGTAGGCCCCTTTTAAGTTCTGGAAGGCTGCTATTAGGTCTCTCCAGAGCCTTCCCTTCTCCAGGCTGAAGAACCCCATGGGGTTCACTTGAGCCCACCTCTCAAGCCTGACCAGGTCCCTCTGGATGGCATCTCTTTCCTCCAGCGTGTTGACTGGTCCACACAGCTCGGTGTTGTCGGCAAACAAGTATACATACAAAAAGGTATGTAAACATTTTGAAAGTAAAATGGAAAGCAAAATAGACATGAGGAATCTGCTTTTTATGGTGAACGTGGCATTGAATTTAGCAGATTCAAATAGGTTCTGGTTTCACTGGTTTTACAGTGTTTATATAGACTTACGTCTTTCTTAGCTGCTTAGTACAAATATCAAAATCAGAAATTGAGCAAAACCACATCCGCCTTTTTTTGAAAGGAATCTACTCTTTTGGAATTCCTGTCTGTGAACACAACCCAAATCATCTGATTTTCTGAGTATACTGAGCAAGTTTCATAAGTGATAGTGGTCTGGGGCATTTTACATAGTGCAGGGTTGTGGGTTGTTTTTTTTTTAAAAACCCAACTTTGCTCTGCTGTCATGTTGGCGGCTTCTTTTCTGTATTCATACTTCAGCTTCCACCAAAGTGCTTGTTTTGGCAAGAAGTGGCATTCAGTGGTCTTATCTAACATCCTCCAAGAGAAGTTTGAATTCTCTGAGAGGTGCCCAGCCCCCAAAATTTTCTGTTCTTGTTGCAACCCCCCTGGATTCCTGGAATGAGACGTGCAGCCCTGAGACTGCAGCCAGGAGAGCAAACTCCAGATATCTCTGCCGTGGAGTTGAGCGGGCAATTAATTTCTCTAACGAGATGAAAAATGAATCATTTGTTAATAGCTATGATAACATTTTTAATGACCTGCCTTTAAGGCGCAAGGTTATTTTCAGCATGAAACGCTAAGTAAAGAAACGTGATCCAGATTCTTTTTGGAGTTCTTAAAGGCTCTGATCTTTGGATCTCGTGCAATGTCTGTCACGTTAGAGTGCGTGTGAGAGAACTTTTTGCAAAGATGTTAACTGCAGGTGACCAAGTCGGGTGAGCAGCGTGCCCACCCCTGGCTGTTACTGATTTATGAAGCATTAGAGCATCAACCTATAGCTGATACGTCGGCTACCATTCACAGCCACTGAAAATGAGCAGAGAACCAAAAAGACCTCGTCTGCCTGAGACCTGAATTTATGTAAATAGCTATTTATGTAAAATAGAATTTCCTGGTCAACTTTGAAAGGGCAGCAAAAAGATTAAAGGAGTTGGCTCTGTACCGCTGTGTCCAGATGTGTTAATGCCGACCTCTCTGATTAGAGCTAGAATTGTTCTGTTTCTGCCATTGTTTTGAATGGAAAATTTATTCCTTTAACATCAGGAAGCTATTTGCTGCGTTTGGCTGTCGGGCCTATATTCCTTTGTGATGTAAATTTGGTGCTTGATTGTAAACGTGTTTATATTGAGAGCATTGCAAGGTATGTAATTGCTACCTTTAAACTGAAGGTTTCTTGATGCTGTGTAATTAAGTTGAGATGTCTGATTGAAAGTCTGGCTTGTTTAAGCTTTCTGGACTTCAGTTTTGGATAAGTATGCTGCTCATACTCAGTCTGTTCTTTATTTGACTTGGCATTCAGCTGATGGAATTCATTAATTAAGCAGATTATGCTACAGCCCCGTGGACTTCTAATGGGTATGCAAAATAGCCTTGAGGTCACGCTTTGGTTTTGTGAGTTATGGATTGTGACATGTAAGTGTGGGATGAATATAGGCAAATGGATTAAATGCTTTGGAGATTTCTTCCATCTCAAACTTCAATTAATGTTATTATTTTCATTGTTCTGGAAGCAAATTTCCAAAGGGAGCTGAACAATATGTACTTTTTTTCCTCAAGAAAATTAATTGAATGATGTTATAAAAATCCTTTCATTGTAGTGTTTGCTTATGGGGGAATAGATTAATCTCCTGCTTCTTTTTGTCTTTGTATTTATAGTATTAAAAAAGAAATTGCAATCTTTCTTCTTTGAATTTGTCTGCGAGACAGAGAAGAAAAGTGTTTTGGAAGATGCTAAAATGATTTCAGAAGACTGCTATAATTTGATAGTACGCTGGGTTAATTAGCATACGCTTTAGGGCATTTTGGGAGGTGTTGACGTTAATCATAAGAAGCCTAGTAACAAATATTTGAATTTTAGGTTCAGTATACACGTCTTGAAACTGCCAGAAAAATGAGAGAGAAAAGTGTGGGAGAGGCAAATATTATATTGTGAGCTAAAGGAGGTGTTGATTTGTCTTGGAGCGAGGTCAAAGCGTGATCCAGAGCAGAAGTTGGTGAAGAAAGGGCTCCCAAGGCCTCTTCCGACTTCTCTAAAGACTCAGAAGAGCAGTGAAGTAGACTGGATCACTAGGGAGTTTGTTATAAAAATGTAAAGGCTGCAAGACCTTTATGAATAAATAAGCCCGAACAGTACTAATGCTGTCTTAAAGATCTCTTCTGTAAACTACAATAATCTGTTGTTTTCCTTGGCTCTTGCCATTCAGTTGCCTTTTAAAAAGGAAACAGTGTAGTCCTTTGATCTAATACCTTCTTTGTCCACGTAAACTTCACAGAAAACACATGGTATTTTTGCTTGAAGTTATAAAATAATTTTTTACGTTTTAAGTAAGGAGAAAAGGGACTTGCTTTTGGTGCAGTTAGCGGACAGAATCTGCCATGATACGATTCCAAAAGGTAATGTTGACTTGTCAGAAGCTTGGCGTGTGCCAAGCCGTGGTCACCTTGACTCACCAAGTGACACACGGGGGGGGGGGGTTCTGCAGCTCTTCGTGAGAAATTTGGTCCTCCTGGCTTTTGCAAATTCTGCATTTGCTAATTAAGGGGACATTTGCCTGGATAAATGGAAAGAAAAAATATTTATCAATATCTCACTTGTATCAATGTCCACCTCCGTGTTCTTCCCTGAAAGAACATAGAGATTTCCAGAACTCTATAGTGCTGTGAGAGAGGAGCTCTGTGCAGTAACAGAGGTAAGAATAGAAAGTTTACCCCTTCTTCATTTTGTGAAGCATCCATAATCTGCTGTTAGATTTCTACTTAGCTATTCAGTTTTAGCTTTTAAGTAAATGACTCTTAGTAGCTGATTTCAATAATGAAAGTATTTATTCTGTTACAGTTTCTCTTTTAATCATAAACTTGACCAATATTTGTTTTTTGTTGCCTGTAGCATCTTATATGGTTGGTGAAGGTACGTTATTTATGCCACTTTTGAATTTTTATGAACATGTTAATTATTAAATGAACTGTAGTTGCGTGTAGTCTGGTCAAGATAACGTCTTTCCACATCTGTTTCTTAAATATTGTACTTCATCTTAATTGGATGAACTTTGCAATTTTTCTAGATAAATAGTCTGAAACTTGTAGGTGGCTCAACTCGTTTAACAAGTCAGAGGACAGAGTGAATGCGGTGGTTTGTGGACTGTCAGGTTTGTTGAAGAAAAAAGGCTACTATGTACCTTTTACATTATACACAGTAGAAATAAGGGTGGTAGTTAGTAATAAATAATAATTAGTAGTAATAAATAGTAGTTAGTAATAAAGTAGTTCAGGGGTCCGATAGCTTTTATAGGAAGGAATGTTAAAGGAATCTCAGCCTGTTCTTGTCAAGGAATTAAATTTGATCAAAAGTAGTCCTAAATTAATAAACATAAGGATTGAGGGGTGGGGGAATTTTTACCAAAATTGACCTTGTTGGGTCCTATTTGCGGCTTAGGTTTAAAGGAGGAGCAAAACTCTGCTCTAGGTCTGATTTCTATTTATGTTTTAATTCTTTAATAGAAACGGTTTATGCTCACAGGGCTCGCTAGGGCAGAAGAGGTTTCACAAGTAGACAATATAAATCAATAGCAATATTTTCCTGAGTGGTCCTGAGACAAGTAGGCCTGAGAAGCAAGGATGGCTTTCTTCCTGCTCTGCCAATTGACCGTCAAGTCAGGCAATGGTCTTCATGCTGTGATGAGAAGAGGCTTCCATGCACTCCAACGGGTTGAGCATCACTTTATCCGGGGGCAGAAAGCGCCGCCGTCTCCCGTAGCAGTTTCTAAATCCTGACCTTGAAATGAGTGAGTTGTGTGGGGGTGTGGGGCTATAACAGAGTTTCTCTGCTGACATGCAAGATCTGAGGCTTTGCTGTAGAGCATGTTTGAACTTAATGTTGAGCAGCGTGAGTTATAGTTAATATAACTATAGAATATCTAGCACATATATAATAGATGTAACAAATGTGTTTTCATGCAGGTTTCTGACACGGTGTTTTGCGCGGTTTTAGCTAAATCATCCAAAATCTGTTGGCAGATGTCCTAAGGTGTCATGTGTATACGCTCACTCCGGTACAATATTTCTCACTTGGTGCTAATACAGAACAATCAGCAAGTTAGTGTTTGCCTCTCATTAAAAAAAAAAAAAAACAACCCACAAACTAAAAACCTCTGCTTCTTTGTATCTAAAGTCCTCAAAGAAAAAGGAAATTTTTATTGAAGGATGTCAGCTCAGTTGCTGGCAGAAGTTCACACGCAGTTCAAATAGTTTCACAGTATGATGTCTTTCCGCGTACACCGGTTACAGTGTAGCAATAAAAAGATGATATTTCAGTATTAAAGCTTTTTAAGACCTTTACAAATAAGGTATTTTAATGATGAATAAGGATTTAAATGTCCATTTTAATGCTAGTGTATAAAACCTACACTATTAAATCTGGGATCTATTACCCCAGTGTTGGGTTTGTAAATAACAAAATGAAATGCTGAATCCCTTGTTTGAGGGAAGAGAACCATCCTCAATTTTGTTACAAGTAAAATTTATTTTATTTTACAAAAATAAAACCCTTAAAAGGCAAAATAAGAGACATTAAAATGGGAAATAAATGTTTGAACTTAGGAAGAAGTATGGTTGTTCCTAGTGGTGTCAGCTGAAAAGCTGTTCCATGTTCTGACAAAATCTGAAATGTTTATTGTATAAATACATTTCCCCAAAGTGGTTGTTTACTATCACAGTGTCCAGCAAGTTACAGAAGGGTATGTCTTTAGCTTCTGGTTACTTTTCTGGGAATTAAATTTTAAGGGTATTTCAGTCTTTTCATCTATACAACTGAGTAATTTCCTTTGCTTCCTGCTCAGGCAGTCCCGGCAGCCTCAGCTGTGTTGCCTGGATACTCCATCTCCTGCGGCATCTGTAAATTGGCCAATTCAACAGGAGGATTCATATTCTAAAGGAAAGAGAGATCTTAGGGTGGGGCAGGAGAGTCATTTGTTAGCCAGTAGCCTGAGCGGTGCTGTAAATTTTGCTGTTGAGAAAAATGAGGTTTTATTTGCTCAGTTGTACGGGGTTAATCAGGAGAATTGCTGGTATGTTCAGAATTTGGTTACATACATTCGGGATCGAAGCAGATTGAAGCCTGAGATGTCTGTCCCCTTCAGGCAGAACAGCTCTGACATCTCTTGGTGGATTTTTATTTTTTTCTTCCCCCGAATATATTTACCAAGTAGTAAGCTGTGACTTCATATTCAGAAATAGGTCTAACAGTCATATTTCAAAATTCATTTAAGCAAGCATGTGCTCAACTTGTGCTCACTTTAAAAATTATATCCAAAGTTAAGTAACTTGTGTACGAAAAGCTGTATTAATACATCGGAATATAATTTTATCAATTATCATACTTTTTATCATTTTATCTTGGACTACTAGTTTATCATGCCTGCATCAGATAAATAATAAATACTTTTCTTCTTTCCTTTCTTCCTTCCTTCCCACAAGTGATTGCTGATGGTTTTATCAACACAGGATTGATTCTCTTAGAATTCAGATTTTTCTAAACAAAGCAGCAAATGAAGCAGTTCTTTTATTTGTCTTGCACATGTGTTTGCAGAACTTGATAATTATGTGAACAGGTTTTAAGGAAAATTATGATTGACACGTCTGGAGTTTTTTAAGTGCAAAGTTTAGAAAATTGTTAGTTCAGGCTGCTATGTCTGTTAATAAGCCTAAAAAGCTATTTGCTAATGGGTTTAATTTAATTTTCTCAGCTTAATGCTTTCACTTTAAGCTTGCAGTGCTGGGCTGTGAAAATAGTCAACTGTACAAAAAGTTCTGTTTGAAATTCCCATCTGGAGCTGGCTGGGGCTTTCTAATGGATGCTCAGTAGAACAGGAAGCCTCTGCTGCTTTTGAAAGGAACAAAGCCTTTTTTATGTACCTTTGCTACTCAAGTATTCATCGTCATTTGTGTTGTTAAAATCATGGTATATTGAAGCAGCTGTGGATTTGGAATGTTGTAAATTAGCTGCTTTACCTTTCAATTTGAAGTAAAAATGAAAAAAAACCCCAACAGTATTTTTTCTCATTTTGCATTTTTTTCTTACTAGCAGTTGTACCATAATTTATTGTAATATTCCCCTCCTGGATTTTGAAATGAATTTTTTTTCTTTTTTTTTATTCCCCTGAAGATAAAGTAAATACTGGAAAATTCACATGATATAAAATGATACCTTTCTGTTGAAAGAGGCACTGATTCTTAGGAGACCTCCTGCGTGTGCTGTGAGCGTAGCTCTCTAAGCAGGGCTTTATTTAAGAGTTTCTCATCTGGCTGTCTGTAAGCATGAATGTCTTTGTCCTGGTAAACTTTGATTGGAGACACTTACCCATAGTTTAGTAGTGTTACTGCTCCCTCTTCTGGCTCCTGCAACTCTGGAAGTTTTTTTTGGAGATTTTTTTACATCAAGTTTATTGTTTTAGCAAAGGGTAAATATGAACAGTAAACACAAACCCCAGACTTGTGTAAAAGTTCTCTGACCACGCTTATCTTCTTTGTATATATATATTTTTTTTGTGTGCAACATAAAAAAACTAAATTACCGTACTCAGGCTGAAAGTCATATTAAAATGAGAACCGTTTGGGGCAAAACAGTTTCTGATTTAGTTCTGACACTTATTGTACACTGACGTTTAACGAAGAAATTCCTGGGCACTCTATTTCAGCTGTAGCAGTGTGATCGCAGATTTTTTTTTTTTTTTGAATGTTTAAATCCCTTTCAATTGCGTTGTTTGTGGGCTGTTTTGTGTGGGTGGTTTTCAGCGCAGCAGTGCAGCAGTGAACTGAGTCTGTAGCGTGTTTGAAACTTGCAGAAGAGTTTAGGTGGTCGATTCTCTGACTCAAATTCTGTTTTTTGTGTGTATCTCTTTTCCAGTCGTATTTGTTACTTGCATTATGGGGTATCTTACCTGTTTAAGCATCCAGCAGCATTCGATTCTTTCATCCTGGGTACTAGTACAATACCCAAAGCAATGACTTCCAATTTTAACGAGACTACTCGATATTACCTTTGAGTACCACTTTTTGATGTGAAACCTGAAGTAATTGGAAATAAAGGGTGAGACTGCAATCAGCATTGTGCATTACGAAACCTGAGAATTCCTTTAAGATCATCTACTTAAAATACTAAGGGGTTATTTGAACTCCTATGTAGGTTGTTAGTGCTTTTGGCTGTGGTGTCAAAATGCAATGGTACTTCAGAAACTGGAGAGAGTATGTTTTTGGTAAGGACTCTTTTTTTTTTTTTTTTTTTTTTTTTAAATTCACAACAGTACTAGGGACTGAGTTAAAAAAAAACAACCCCAAAGAAATCTTTCCAAATTACTTACCGAAAGCTATCATAATTTTAACGCGACAAGACAGCAGTTTCCCTGTAGGTTTTTGGTAGTTAGTAAGCAATTGGATTTTTTTTTTTTTTTTGTCATACTTGCAAAAGTCCTGAGTAAGAGCAGATGTTGTCTCGGTGGGAAATAACCTCGCACCATGAAATTTCTCAGCTGACATACTTAGAATACTTGACTCTCTTGAGCTGTTTTCCCACATGCTTTTGGAATTTTTCACATTTCGATTTACCTTTCTAGGAAACCTTCTCATCCTCAGCTTGAAGCTTTCATTAAACACATGTCCAAAGGGTCTGCAGCCCAAATGGATGGTTCCCTGAGCAGCCTGCCCCGTTACCCCAGTCATTCTTTGTGCGAAATGGGAGAGCTTACACAGACAGGTAAGTTTCCATAGCACCTCTGTCTTGTCTTCTGCTCTCTTAAGTGCAGTCTGCATGAAAAAGAAGCTTTTACTTTTCTTTATAGTGAAATAAATGCTTTTTAATGGGAAGCTTGTGATGTTGGTCATAGCCTCAGTTACGCTGCGGGATGAATGAAGTATTAGACTCTGTACCGTAAAAGCAGTAACAGTTCTAGAAACCATGCTTGCCAGTTCTGTTAGAGATTGAGCACAGTTTGCATCTCTTCTTACTTTATTTGTAACGAGTCAGAGCACCTTTCCTTGAGTGGCTGCCTGCTCAAATACCTTTGTCAGCCTTGTGACAAATGGCATTGCTCCTGAGGAAGACCTGGTGCTCATAGTTCAGAGGGGCCCTGCAACTGAAGAACAATCACTTTGGTGCCAGTTTTTACCTGTGGTGTAACTAGTGTCCCCTGCAAGAGATTCAGATGTAACAGACATATTTTAAGCTTGTATTATGGAAAAGCTTTATGCATCTGGTGTTTCCTCCCTCTCCCCAACTCAGTTCCAAGAAAGTGCTTTTCCCAGCATATTTATTTATGTATATTTTCACCACAGGAAAATGAAGCTTATTTTCTTAGCCAGTCTATCAGTTCTGCTGAGCTAGTTATTGGGAGAAAAGGTAGAAATATCAGCAATTAAATTCCCAGTAACTTCTTAAAGAAAAATGAAGTTTTGAGACTTCTTCAATACTGCAGTGAGAGAGAGGCTGCGGAACTCTGCTAACGAAGGTGCTGTCTGGTTTGTCTGTACCAGGGAGATGACTGGAAGTGTTGCACTCAGGGATTTGACTAAGCAGAAGAAAGTACATGGGGCTGGGGGCAGTGGGAATAACAGCAAGAGAGAAGGGCTTGGGATTAGAGAGGGAAAGCAGAGGTAGTGCTGGGTCAGAGCAGAGCTAAAACAGCCATTGGGAAAAGATCTGGGCCCGCTGTCAGCAGGCGAGAGAAAATATGAGGGGGAACAAAAGGTAAGGAGGCAGAAGTGTAGAAACAAGTTGCCAATTTGTAAGAAACAGATTTTTCACAGATTCCAGAGCTCTTGGAATAGCTTGTTTTCTACAAAGAACAGCCAGCTGAACTTGTGTGAACTGAAGCTCGTGTGCGCTTGTTTGCGTTTGTTTTTCTGCGTGTATTCATATCTGTGGGTCAAAAATAAAAATACAGAAGTGTGTTGCCACAAACGTGTGGAAACACACTGTTGCACAACTGGGCAGAAATGTGATTGTGAAAAGGGTTAGTCACATGTGGATTTTTCATTTCAACATTCACTAATTTAATTGTAAAATTCACATTAATATACTTTTTTGTTCTCCTGCGTCTTTTTAAATTTTAACATTGATCTTTTCCATTTTATTCCCACCCCTTGCTTTTACTGTATGTTTTAGTTCTCCTGTATGTTTTAGTCCAAAACGTGCCTGTCAAGTCCTCCTATGTTTTGGGATACCATCAGAAGAAAGATTTGTGTTAGGCCAGTGTCAGATCTTGCAAAGTAACATCAGGAGAAATCTAGTTGGGTTCCCAAAGAACTCTTTCTTAGCGCATTTTGTGTGAGACTGGATTCCTAATTGCACACAGCTTGTAACTGAGCTAGGGTTTGGGGCTGCTGTTGCCTGTAGCGAGTTATATGGATGTTTTAGTCTTTAAGAGTTCATGCCTGAATCGAAGGGTTTGGTGTGTGAGAGGAATACAAACCCTCTTCCTTTCCAGCTGGAAGAGGCAGAGCATTAGTGTCAGAATTATCAAGGTGTTTGAAGACTCCCTGAAGGAAGGTGGAGAAGGAAGTTTGGTGCAGTCATCACACTTCAGCACTCTGTTTTTTGAGTTCACACGCTAGTTTATGTTCTGTGTATTCTTTTCCTGACTGCAGGTAGTTTCACTGGCTGCCATAATTTTGCGGGGAGGACAGGATTCACTACCTGTCTGAAAACCTGACTCGGGTGCAGTCTGGATCCAGCTTCATAACTGTCTTATTTTTCTAGTTGTGTTAGGCTCATTCAGTCTGTCTCTCTAGTCCAAAGAACAAATAATAAACCACTAAGGTTTTAAACAAATTTTAAGGAACCAGTTTTTCCAATCTATATCTCAGTTTAGCTCATAGAATTTGAGAGATACTGAAGAATAGCAGGTATCTTGTAGTTCGTGCAATTTTCCTAACAGTCAAGCAAAGCATAGGTGAAGTTAATAACCTTTTAACTGATTGTTTGTTTATCAGTAAGACTGTAAGCTGTATTTTTTTTCTGCAAAACTAAGAAGGTTCTAATCATGTGGTGTAATTTCTTAAAAAATTCCCTTTCAGGGGTTGTACAACACTTACGAAACGGACAACTCTTACGAGAAATTTATATAAACAAACACAAACTGCTTCTGAGTGACTGGACAGCAAAACAGCTCTACTTGGAGACAACAGGAAAAAGTCGAACCCTGCAGAGCGCGTTGGCGCTGCTCTACACTTTTTTGCCAGATTTTGACTGGAAGAAGATTAATATGAGGCATCAGTGGAGCACCATTTTTTGCTCCGGAAGCTGTGACTGTCCTATGCGAAACCATTACCTGGAAGAGGAACAGCGCAGACAGTACAGTTTACGGGTGAAAAACAGTGATTTGGAGAAAATATATGTGGATATGGCAAAGATTGTAGGCATTCCCACCAGGCAGTTGAGAGCTTCTAACCCAATCGATTCTCTCTTGTGCTATTTTTGCCACAATGTCAGTTTTCCCTGTACCAAAACTGGCTGCATTGGTATGGAACACTTCAAAGTCATCAAAAGGCATCAGTTGGAGGATGAGAGAGAAAGACAGGAAAAGAAACTTTATTTCTTGTATGCACTATTGGCTACTCATCCTCTCCTCAACCAGACTGTGAATCGGCTGCAGCGTATTGCAGAAGGCAAGAAAGAAGAAGTGTTCGTCCTTTACTCTGCACATGATGTCACACTGTCACCTGTTCTTAGTGCCTTGGGCATTACAGAGGCCAGATTTCCAAGGTTTGCTGCCAGATTAGTTTTTGAGCTGTGGCAGGATGGGAAGAGACCCAAAGAACATTTTATCCGTATCCTGTATAATGGCGCTGATGTCACATTCCAGACCTCGTTTTGCAAGGATTATTACAAACGTTCCAGCAAGCCAATGTGCCCACTAGAAAAATTTGTTAACTTTGTCAAGAGAGATATGTTCTTAGTTTTTAACAGCACTAGTTACTATGATGCATGTCGCAGAAGACCACTGTAGGGAAGGAAAGTGCAAAGGAAGAAGCAATGTTAATTTGCGTGTCAGTGAAAGTCTGTATTCTGGTCGAGGCGCAGTTCGGCTTTGTTATTTCTCGTACTTGTATGTGTAAGTACAAAAGGATCTTGCTCGAAACATTCCTCAGATAGTTTTATTTTCCTTCAGACTGCAGATGGTCTCCAATAGAAGAAGAAATACTGAGGGAGTGTTATGTGTATGCTCACATAGGCTGTGTAAACTGCAGTGAAGCGGTAAGTCACACGGGCTGCTGTAACCTGGATGTCGCTTGATAAAGAGTGAGAGAGCATAGACTTTGTTTCTCTGTATTCCAGAGCAATACTTGGATACGATAAGTAAAACCAAACACTTTTTTTTTTTTTTCTCCACCACCGTCTCAGTCATTTTAAGCAGTTCGTGTCAAGGTATTTATGAATTCCAGGCATCTGCATTAAACCATTTGTAAGGAATTCTCGAAGCTCCCTACTGAAAAAGAAGCATTTTAATATTTAGGGGCACGTCTTTAAAGCAAAGTGCATGTGTCTACCTGCCCACGCTTCCCTCAGCATGTACTTATGAGCGTGTGCCTTTTTGACCTCACAGACCTATAAATACTTGGCTCTTGTTGCCAGTGCCAGAGAAGGGTGTACTGGAAAATGGATACAAAACTCTATACTTTGATCGCACTTTCAGCACTTTGAATAGGTCAAACACAGTCTAGAAGTATGTAAAGGTCTTGTGACATTAAAATAGGTAGCAAACACTAACATTACCACTAAACTTGTGTGGGAAATTAGGATTAGGAATCAGTTTTATGGTGAAGTGTTGGACTCTTTCCCATTGTGAACATGTTCAAGCTGCTGTGCTAGGGAACAAGTCGGTGTTTTAGGAATTTGATATTGTGATTGCTTGAGAGAGCTTGACTAAACACTAGGAAAATTTTGTAGTTGAGTTAGTATTTTTATGGACTAGGAAGCCCTTATTTTGTAAGGTCAGACTTGTACATATTGTACTGTGTCTATTTATAACACAGTAGATCTTTCTTACTTGTTTAGTTTGTAAAGACTCATGAAGCTGACTTTTAGAAATTTTTCCCCTTAATCAGGATGTTTAGATTTAAGAATAAACTGTCTTTTATGGGTAACAGTGAGTAGATATGAAAACTTGTAATTCAAACTGCTTTCATCTCTTTAGGAGTAGTAAATTGAGAACCAATTTTTAATAGAATTCATAGAAATTTTATAAAGGTGGAGGTTTTTTACACCTCTAGAAATAATTTTGTCTGTGACTTGCGATTCAATGGTGCTAGTTTATCAAAGAAAGCATAACTCAGCCCAAGTTCTCTGACTATTGGCATTCCCCTCTCTCTGTTTTCAATGCTGCATTTGAACATGTTTCTTTAAATAAAATTTTGGGGACTCTTTTTATACTTGTGTGTTATGTTTATTCTGACTTCCTTAGCTATTTGCAGTTACAAGATAAGTGTGTAAAGTTTTACTAGTAGCTTCCGCACTTAATGTGTTCTGGTTCTCTGCCCAAGAAGGAGCAGGTAAACATTTCATGAACGTTTTCATTTCACTTCACAGAAATTATGATGGAAAATTTGGGGCTTTTGCGCCACATTAGAGTGTGTAACTCCTGGAAAGGGTTTTCTTTCTAAGAGACTAGCTCTGTTAGTCATCATCAATGTTTGTGTGCTGGAGGGCAAACAGGAAGAGAGGATCTGAAAGCTGAGCTTGCTTTGTGTAAACCATGTGAACTGGGCTGTTTGTCCAACATCAGTACCAAATACTCCAGAGAGCTGCTGAGCTATCTGCAGAAGGCAGCTGTAGCTCTTCAGAACGTTACCTGTTGGAGCTTTGATGCTGTTCGGTGACCATTTGCAGGAATGATGCTGAAGTGCAGAAAACATTACCATATCATTGGTGTTTCAAGTGTGTTATTTAGAAACTTTGAACCTTGAACAGCTTCTGCAAATACCAGTCTTGGTGTCTTCAAAAGCCTGTGCTAGGAATAGCATCTACTCCTGCATTTTCTTCTGAAGACAGACCATAGAAGGGTTTTGTTTTAATTTCCTTTTGCAGAAAGATCCCCCGTGTCTGCTGTGGGGGTTTTGAGATGCAGCCATGGATGGGAGGAGATATGAATTTGAGTGGATTTCTCATTTGTTGGGCTCAAAGAAGCATTTGGATCCCAGATATTAATGGTTATTGCAGCTGTTTTTCCAAACTTGTAGCTTAACTTTTTTTTGTAGAGCAGCAAATATACCTTGATTTTACGGACCTTTGGTTGCTGGTCAACTAATAAGCGTTCAAGTCTCAAGTAGACCTTGGGGTTAATCCCCCTAGGTAAGTCAATCAAGTTGGGTGCCAGGAAACGTGTTCGTGTTTATAGTCATACATCAAGAAGAAAGTGAGACAGATGCAGAGAGATCAGATTCTTTTGGTAGCTGCGGTTCCTCAGGTTGACCCAGATGTTAAATGTTTGTCCTTTCTGGATGTCTAATATCAATCAATGTGGCTATGTTGAAGGGTGTCCCTAATAATGGTGGTAATGATGAATATGAAGCATTGTTAACCTCTAGCCAGAGTTCTCTTTATGCTTACAGAGATATGGGAACTGGTATTTCATTTCTCATTTCTGTTTTCTCTTCCTTGACCTTTGCTTCACTGTTACCTGTAAACTTCTGGTGTGTTTAAGGTAGGTGAGAAAGTGGGTGTAGGAATTATTCGTGCTCTTCCCAGCGTTGTTCATGCTGAGTGCTACCTCTGCTGTCACTCCTTACTTCAGAGTTTCTGAATCATAGAATGGTTAGAGTTGGAAGGGACCTTAGAGATCATGGAGTTCCAACACCCCTGCCCTGGGCAGGGACACCTCCACTAGAGCAGGTTGCTCAAAGCCCCATCCAGCCTGGCCTTGAACACCTCCAGGGATAAAGGAATGATCCCTGACATCATGTTTTTAAGAAAGTCAGTGTGGTTCTGAGGGACTTACAAAGAACAAACACGTACACAATACATAAATGGAGGAGCACAGCCTAAATGTAGCCCTTTGGCATAGAGAGAGTATAAGAGAAGAGGTGTGTGGCCATAATGGAATGTAACAGGGTGAAAGAAGCAGTGCGTTTCAGAGTTGTTGATGTCTCTGTCAGTTTTTCTTTTGGCATCCAGCCTATAGCAGCTGGTACCATCAGGGCCATGTATGTGCAGTTTACTCAAAAGGCACCTACATAACTTTTCTGACTGTTTCTAGTTATTGTGCTTTCTGGGTGCTTTTGTCCTTCAAATGAAGAAGAAACAAGGTTGCACAAAAATTAACAGGTAAGTAACTTCTGCTGTTTTAAGGGAATGTAGGTCATTGCATTGTATTCTTATGGTTTACTTATTTTAAACATATTATGTATATGTAGAGACCCCACAACTTCCTGGGCACCCTGAGGCAGTACTCAGTCACCCTCACAGTGAAAAAACCAAAACAAACCCAACAACAAAAAAGCTTCCTTTGTCTTCAGGTTGATCCTCCTATGTGTCAGTTTGTCCCCAGTACCTGTTGTCCTGTCACTGGGCACACACTACAAAAATCCCTATTTTTACCCTTCCCTTCAGATATTTATACACATTGATGAGAATCCCTGTGAGCCACCTTCTCCGGGCTAAACAGTTCCAGCTCTCTCAGCATTCCCTCATATGAGAGAGGCTCCATTCCCTTAATTATCATGGCCCTTCAGTGAGGACTCTCCAGTAGCTCCATCTCACTTGTACTGGGCATGATGAGGAGCATGATAGCTGTTCCAGCCACAGTGGCCTTCCACTGTGCTCAGGGCAGTGGTAAGAAACCTGGTTTCGGGGAGTTGAAAGAAAATCCGGAGCAAAATTTTCAAAGGTACCAAAGGGTCAGATTCTTCATACCATCCAGGTGGTGCAAGGTTGGAGATCAGTTACAGTGAAAGGTACCTTTTCCTGTCTTTTCATATGCTGGTGCTGATGTTATAAATCATCTTCCTTGTTTTCTGTAGCAGTCAGTGTGAACAAGATCTAAACTACCACGTTGCTGGCGCCTGCTTACCTGTGTATCTTAGGGTCAGTGGATGGGCATTACCAAATCTCTGAGGTAACATAAATAAACAAAATAAGCTAATTATTATTCTGTATATGCATAGTTCATTAAGATATACTCGTCTCTTCTAGGCCACGCACTCTGAGCATCTGCAGCAATGAAAGACTTGATACATCTCCAGTCCCACTGGAAGAGCTAGAAGGAAAAGGGGCAGGACTCAAATCCTTCTCGCCAACCTCTGACAAAATGATAAGCAAACTGCAAAACTTGATTAATTACTAGGTTCTAAAGTTTGACCTAATTTATGATGCAATTTGCAGTTGCGAGTGGATTTATTTAAGGTAATAAATTTAACTACCTGAATGATGGAAACAGGAACTGGTGGGAATTTATTTATCCTGGAATTGATCAATTATCTTTCTATAGGAATGCACTGATGAATGAGACCTACCAGCTGGGAAACATTGACTCGTGCAGTTACGCAGTTTAATCAAATGATAGAGCAGAAATAAAAGGTTCTACTTTAAGGAACACTGTTTGAGATCGTGTTGTTGCCTTGAAATTGATGTAGGAGTGGGATGTTTTGTTTGTGTGCTAAATACAGTATTTAGAAACTGATGTTTAAACATATTGAGTGGTTATAGTGCGAGTGAAATGTGTGCAGTTTAAATTAAATTTCAGCTTATTTTTCTGTGCAGTGCTGATGTGCAGTCTCCCCCTCTGTTTGTTTCAGTTCTGGTAGGTGTAATAGCTTCAGTTTTAAATGCTCCTTGAACGTTATAAATGCCAAGTGGCTTGTTTTGAGTTGTCATATTCTATTTTTTGCATTTGGGAGTGCTTGAGAAAGCATCTAAACGCCAAATATTCGGGTGCAAAGTAGTACAGAAAGAAGGTTCTCTTTGAAAATGCTGGCCTAGAGTAAGAGATTTGACCAAAAAAGAAATGGGGTGCCCTCTCGTGGCGGTTTTCTGTACGAAAAGGGCTTTGTGTGAATTAAACTGGGAAAAAAATAAATATGCCTTTGCTCTGGAATTGCAACACTGTGGAAAAGTAGAGTTAAATCCAGGTAAGTTGTAGATGGATTTCATTGTGCAGTCTGAAAAAAGAGGCCTCCTTTTCCATGGTTTAAGTGGTTATTTATTTATAGAAGTTGCTCAAAACCTTCTGGTGTGAAGTAGGAATAATAACTGTGATGGTTGTTTTGAAGCAAGTGATTCATATTGCTGCACACAGGTGTATTCTCCAGGTCACTACAGCTTTTCTGTCCTCCGTAACAAATTCAGTTCTACTCTTTCCGGCAGAGCAAGTTTTGAAGTTAGTAAAGCCTATAGTATATGGAATTAAAACGCAGAGTATTTATTTCCCTGTCAGTTTGCTGGTTTTCTTGCCTTGCCGTTTGGTTCCTTCAACTTTTCTGCATGAAAGGAGCTATGCCACACGTGTGTGCTCTGTCGTTATTCAAGTGGTTGAGATATAACAGGCTCTGAACTTTGCAAAGTTCCCGCAAACTGAAAACAAATACCAGTAAGATCCTTGTTTCCAAAAGTCCTGGACAGCTAGTCTCAAAAGTGATTTGGAACTACTCTTTAAGCTAGTCCTTTAGGATCCTCTGACAAAAATCATCATTGAAGGTTTTTCTTCTATCGAAAGCAAAAAAAAAAAAAAAAAAGGTGTGTGTGTGAAAAGAGTGATGGCATTTGAAATGTAAAGCAGTCCAGATCTCACTCTATCAATAGTTTTTACGGACGAGGAAAAAAACCTAACCCATCTCTTTGTCAGTCTTTAAGATGTTAGTGAAAAATGGTCATTGGAGAATGTGGGGAGGAAATGTTTGAGCTGAAAGCCCTTGCAAAACAGGACACACAAGACAAAAGCAGATAACAAAAATGGAGAATGTGGCCTCTGTTGCAAATTTGTGCGTGTGTCTTCCCTGGCCAGCTACGAGCTGTTATCAGTGTAGCAGCCAGGGGCTGGGGATGCAGACTGAGTGTCTAAGGCTGGTTTCAGGTGTATCCGTAGTGCGAGATGTGGGTGCTGGTGTGCACACACGGGTGTGTGAGGTCACTGGGAGATCAAAGGGTCCAGGCCCAGCTACTTGACAGGCTGAGTGCCGTCTTGCTACTGGCTGGACCTGGGTACACAGAGCTGCAGCAGTCTTGCTTCTGTAGGGCTGCTGGATTTGGCAACTCCAAACAATTTTGTCATCAGAAAAAGTGATCTAAAAAGGGCTTTTGCAGATTTAGACGATGAGAGGGATGACCGTAATACTAGTAAAACTGCTTCTTCCTTAAAGAAAGTCTTTCAGCCCCAAAAGCAGAGAGCAACAGAGAGGGAACCAAGTATAGTTCCTGATGAACTGATATTGCCCCTCTGGTTGCTAATTTCATCCTCTGTTTTGACCTGGTCACACACTTAATGTTCCCCCTTCACGATGTTGGTTATAACAGGATTTTGACCAATTCAGTGCCTCATTAATTAAAACAAGCAAACCTTTGTAAGTAACAGGCTATAGTGCCTTTCTGCTGCAGTCATACATGCATAGTTCAGGCATCAGAAGGATAATTAATGACTATTGACATTACCAGTTGGACAACAATAATGTCTTCAGTGTGTTCTTACTCCTATCTCAAGTGCCAGAGAGTTTTTTTGCTTAAACCTCTTTCGTAGGTGTTTAAATGCTGTCCATTGCTACGTAATAGAGCTGGTGCAAGATGACATTTGTCAGCAATTATTGTGCTCTCAGCTTCATTCCCAACCCTTTGGATGTGAACGCACAGTTAAGTAGGTTTATGGAAAGTTTTGCCTGTTAATTATTAACTTCTCCTTCAGTTTGCAATGTGGTAAGTGGGTTTTTGTTAAGAAAGAAGACTGAAATGCATCAGCTTGCAGAAAAGCGATCAAAAATATTTTTGCTTTTAATAGGGGACTGGAACCAGGCAGTTGTGCTCTGAAGTGATGGTTATAAAGAGGAGGGCAGCCAGCTTAACTGGGTCTCATGAACTCTAAGAGCTTGTTGTGCATTTGTGCTGCTCATGACACTATCCATGTGAAACCAAAGGATTTGATTGAATCTTGCCTTTTCGTGAAGGACAGACCACTTGCCATCCTCCATTTTTGTAAAGTACAAGGGATGCGGACCTTAACTTCTGTCTGTTGGTCCAACAGCCTGCTGTGAGGAAAAACTGCAAATCCTGGCAGAACACGGCCGGAGGGAAAACAGCATTCCTCTCTCCTTGATAGCTCCTTGGCAGGATGGTTTTCCATGGCAGAAGTCTTGCCCTCTGCTTTAGCCTTTGGTGATGGCAGCAGCTGCTGGGGATCAAGCCCTGCATATCACCCGCCACTTCGCTGCCGGCCTCCTGCCACGCTCCTGCTGGTGACACGGTTAAAATTCAGCTTATTTACTCCTGCTTGTTTTTGTAGCTGTTCTCCTCTTCAGTTCTGTTATTCTCTGATTTATGTGGGCACTTGAAAAATGCCACCTGTGGACCTTGTAATTGCAGCATACACTGGCTTCCTCTGTCCTTTAAAACTCCAATTTTCCTTCCTGCAGTTTTCCTAGTATAGAATCATTTTGGTTGGAAGAGACCTTTAAGATTATGAAATGCAACCATTAACCTAGCCACTTGCAACCATTGCAACTAACCAATGCAACCATTAACTGCCAAGTTTCCACTAAAACGTGTCCCTCAGCACCACATCCACGTGTCTTTTAAATGAATGGTGATTCCACCACTTCCCTGGACAGCCTGTTCCAGTGTTTGATGACACTGGAACACAGGTGAAGAAATTTTTTCTAATATCCCACCTAAACCTGCCCCGGTGCAACTTGAGGCCATTTCCTCTTGTCCTATTGCCTGTTCCTTGGGAGCAGTGTCTGACTCCCACCTCTCTACAGCCTCCTCTCAGGTAGTTAGAATCAAGGAATCAAAGAATGTGTTAGATTGGAAGGGACCTTTAAAGGTCTTTTTGTTCAACCCCCCTGCAGTAAGCGGGGAGATCTTTAGATCAGATTGCTCAGAGCCTCATCATGCCTCAAATGTCTCCAGGGATGGGGTGTCCACCACCTCTCTTGGCAACCCGTTCCAGTGTCTCACCACCCTCATTGTAAGGAACTTCTTTCTAATATCTAATCTAAACCTACCCTGCTCTAGTTTTAAAATGTTGCCCCTTGTCCTATTGCTACAATCCCTGATAAAGAGTCCCTCCTTGCATTTCTTGTAGGCCCCCTTCAGGTATAAGGTCTGCTATATGGTATGTCACAGAATCACAGAATCAGCTAGGCTGGAAGGCACCTTTTAAGATCATCTAGTCCAACCAATATAAAAAAAAAACACAACCAAAAAACCACACAAACCCCACACCACACCCAAAACAACACCAACCCAACACTAATCCCTATCTCCGAGCACCATGTCAACTCATCTCTTGAATACCTCCAGGGATGGTGCCTCAATCACCTCAATCGCAAGGCCTGACAACCCTTTCAGTAAACAAATATTTCCTAATACCTAACCTGAACCTCCCCTGGCACAACTTGAAGCCATTGGCCCTTGTCCTGTCATCTGTAACTTGGGAGAAGAAACCGACCCCCGCCGCTCTACAGCCTCCTTTCAGGGAGTTGTAGAGAGCGATGAGGTCTCCCCTCAGTCTCCTCTTCCCCAGACTGAACACC
>JAOTQQ010000052.1:21121110-21178519 GCA_026546715.1 Gallinago undulata | reverse complement strand
ATAAAGATGTTGAAGAGAACCGGCCCCAGTACCGAGCCCTGTGGGACACCACTCGTGACCAGCCACCAACTGGATTTGGCTCCATTCACCACCACTCTCTGGACCCGGCCCTCCGGCCAGATTTTAACCCAGCAGAGGATACTCCCGCCTGAGCCACAACACGGTCTCCCCCTCAGCCTCCTTCTCTCCAGGCTGAACAACACCAGTTTCCTCGGCTGCTCCTCATAAGACCTGTGCTCCCCCTGAGGCAGCCCCCGGAGCTCTTTGCTTGCCAGGCTTTGCCCCCTGCGGCCTAGCGGGGCTTTCCCCTCACGGCCCAGTGGCACCGAGGGGCCGGGCGGGCACCGTCAGGGCCCCGCGTTCGAGCGGCCTCGCCTGCTGGCTGTCACCACCCGTCCCAGCTGGTATCGCTGGTATCAGGCTGCCAGCTGGAAAGTTCTGAGGAGAAACTGGAGAGAAGAGAGGAGGAAGACATCAACCGCCACCTCAGGTGGGCCCACGTCTCCCCTTGGTGAGCGGCGGCCTGGGAGTGCCTGGCCAGGGGATTGCTCGGTGCGGTGGAGAATGTGACCGGCAACAAAATGGAGTCCGTCCTCCTGCTGTGGTGTTGGTAAGGTTGTAGAGTAATAGGGTGGTGGTCACTCCACCCAGGCCACGGGGAAGGTGGAAAGCTGTTGTCAAGATGTCAGAGCGTGCGAGGCGGGAGCTGGGCCTGTGGGCTCTCACTCTGCCCGGCCAGGCCCTACCCCATGGGCGAGGGTGGGCTGAGGGACCCCGCTCTGCGCCCACCTCTCCTCCAGCGCTTTCAGCATTCCCTCACACGCCTGCCACAGCTCTGTCACAAAACATAGCCAGGGGAAAAAAAAAAAAAAAAAAAAGCTAAGGTTAACCGGGACTTAAGTTATGAGAAAGGTAGTAAAATAACATCTTAAGCGCATTACAAAGCTGCCAGCGTTTAAGTTGTATCGGTAAAGAAATTGTGGAATGTGATTCTGTGAGTGAGTGATGGACTAAGATGCCTGTTCCTTCCAGATGTATTTGCAGTCCTGCGTACTTGTATTTGTGCACTTACTGTGCAAACAAAATCTTAGCAGCGGTAATTTGTTATTAAATGCACAAACAAGGGATTTCATTGTCAAATTGGGATTGTCAAACAGGTGCTAGAGTTCATCTGAAAGGTAAATGATAATACAATGTATATAACTTATACAGTTGCATTTTTCAAAGGACTTCAGGATCCCCCAGGATAAAATACACAGCAGAAATGAGATGTTATTTGAAGAGAGCAACTTTATGAACCTGGTTGATAAGTTAACTTTTTGGAGATGCTAAATTTTTATGCTTAATTGTGTGTTTTGCTAAGACTTAAAACATAAATACAATATATGTATGATCAGTATATAAATACATCATTCCAGTGTCCTGGAAACTTAGGTTGACTCTTCCTGTAAAAGGAGCAAAAAGGTCATATTGATTGAATAGAGAATCCATGCTATTTATTTAGGAGCACTCGCTGAGTGCTGGTCAGGTGTGTATGAACTCTGAAAGAATGTGTTCCCATTGCACAATTACCTTGAATAGAAAGGCTTTAATCCTCTATTTTGAGATAAGGCAGCAAAAAAAGGAGGTAAACTGCAGTTGGGTGACGTCAAGTTTTGCCATCTCTCATTAGTATTTTTGCAAATGCAGGCATTACCCAGTATCTGTACTTCTTGAGGCTGTGGTGTAACAGTGCTGGTCTGCACGGTGGATTGCTGACAGCCTGTTTGGCTTTACCAGAATTTTCCTTTTCTTCTGGAGGATTTTTCTTCAAGGAGGCAATTTGTAATTTATGGTGCATCAGAGTGAAGAGATTTGCATAACTTTCTTTTTTAAGTAGGTGTTCACTGTGCTGTGGATAGGGATTTAGAAATGGAACGCTGCTCTGAACACAGCAATGCACTGAACTTCCAACATATAGAGTCTGAGTTTTGGCTTTATACTGGATGTGAAATATTACAGACTGCATTAAATTCTTGTGGGTAACTGAAAAACATTTCCTGTTGCCCCAGACCGATAGTGGTTTGCTCTGTTGGTTCTTCTCCAGTAGTCAAACTCACATCATGATAAGAATGATAATTTGCATTCCTGAGTTATGATTGCTTTTTAAAATAAGTATGTGCAGTTTTAGTTAGGAGACTGTCGGGTAAGATTAGATCCCACGGCCATAACACCAGTGTGTCTACTCTGAGAGGTGACCCTTTTACCAAAACGAACTGGACAAAGTGCTTTGACTAGACAGTGAAAGAAAAGAAGAAACGTCTTGTCCTCTGACCCTCACCAGAACCTCAGCTATTTTCCCTGGTGCCGCTTTGATGCTCTAAAGTCTGCAGTACAGGAGCATCTTTGAAGTGGTCCTATTCAATTTGCATCTTGCCTCTCTGATTCTTGCACCAGCAGCATCATAATAATTAAGCTCCATTCTTACTGTTTATAGACCAAACCACTCATTCTTAGGCTAGCCCTTACACAAGGAAATGATGAGAATGGTGGTTTGTTGTTTTTTTTTGTAATAAACCCCAAACTGTAATTGAATATAGAACTGTTTGAAGTGACTGGAAGGCAACTGCTGAATTTAATCAGGACTTTAATGTATGCTATATATTAATGTAAATCTTACTCATTCCTTAAAGTAATTTAGTATTCTTTTACTGCTTGTGTCTGAAACCACTGTGTTGGGGTAGGGAGGAGGAGAGTAAATGATCTGAGCAGAACTCCTGGCACTAAGATGCTGTTCCTTGTGAAATGACAGTTTCAGCCTGCAGGTGACGATCTAGTGTTCAAGTAACTCGAGGGAGGGATATTTTCCAGTTTGCTTTGGGCACTGAGAACCATCGGGCTTGATGCATCTTTGAAATTTTTTCTGCAGACTCTCTAAGGGCTGCATGGACTTTCTAGGGGCTGCTGTGTCCTACCCTTGCTCTTCGTTCTTGCCTTGAGGTAAAGAATGACTGAACGTTCCTTAAGCCTTGAGGAATAACTCCCCTTTGATCAGACACGGCCTGAGCTGTGTGCGACAGCTCTGTTCTCTCTTGGCTGGTTCTAAATTGGGCTGCAAACTGAGAGAGGTACCTGGAGCTTGATTTAATTAAAATGTGTCATAGCAGAGGCAGCTGTGGTTAGAAGCTCTCCAAATGAGAGAAATGTTACCTGATGTCAAGTGAAATTCAAAATTCACATCAGTGACCACACTGAGCTGTGACGTCTTGTCTTCTGTTTTTTTTTTTGTTTGTTTGTTTGTTTTGGTGGGGTTTTGTTGGTTGTTTTTTTTTATTATTTTTTTTTAAATCTAATTAAGATACAAATCAGCAGTGTCTGGGTCAGAAACTTCACCAAGAGAGATGTCCCACTTTTTGCATATTGCATGGCAGCCAGCCGCCTTGGGGTGTAAAAATGCATACCTGAGGTCTTCGTTCCGCAGGATCATATAAGCTATTGTTGGCAATAGAAATACGCTGTGCTGGAGGCCAGGCTGCTCAGTCTGGGAGCCCTGTACTTGTAGGGTTCCTCCATTTTTGAAGGCTGCAATCAGTCAGAAAATTAGGTTCTGTCACACATAGTCCTGGTTACTGGCACCACAAATCCCTGCTCTCTCTGCATTCTTTTGGAAGGCAGTCCATCCACAGGCAGTAGCATATAGATAATTATTTTTAGGTTGCCTCTTGCAGGCATGCCTTTAAGAATTTTCACAGCTTTAACTTTATAAATTTTGCAGATGACATTCTAAGCAAATATGAGTGGATCAGCGAATATTACCATAAATCATAAAGATGGGAAACCCTGTCACCTGGAAGAAGTGGGAAGAGGAAATGTCTAGGACTCAGACTTCTAGCCAAACAAAATAACCATGTGTTTCAGTCTGAGCTATTTTAGTTTTTAACTTCAGGAATTAGCCACCTGAAAGCTGGTGTGCTGTCAGGTTCAAAGTCTCATAGCTTGAAATGTGGGGAATCAGTCAACAATAGGATTCCTCTTGTGGGAGATCTGAATCTGAGTCAATTCATTTCATGACTCATCTCATCTAGAGATTCTTCTCCTCTACTGTGAGTCTAATATAGCCTAACACTGTTAATCAATTAAATGTGAATGAGTGATTTTTTTCTGAAGAGTACTGTATCTAACAGTGTGTTTACCAGTCCTGGGAAGAATCTTGCATGTGTCAAGGGGAAACATTCCTAGTTATTGTCATTGTATCAGGATTTGTTTTCACTTTTTGGCTCCAGACCCCAGGAATATTTAGTTTCTTATTCTTAAACTGATGGAGCAGGGAAAGTGTGTCTGTTTCTCCAGGAGAGGGTGTCCCATCACTGCTGGCCAGAAAGATCTTATGCTCAGGGCTTACACATACTTTGGACTACTTTTCCTCCATGCTGTCTCTCAGCCAAAAACACCTTGCAGAAGTGCAGATAGAGTAAATCTTAGTGAAAGAATAATGTATTTGAAAAGGTTGGTGGAAAGACTGCATGTGTGACTCTATATCACTTAACTTTCAGGAATATCCATCCTGACAAGACCACTGGGGGTGGTTGTACCTATCACAATTCTTTTTCCTTTTCTGTTTGTGTAACAGTCTATCCTATATGGTGTATTTTATGAATTCCTTACTGAAATCTAGCATTTGATTTGTGGGTCCTTGTCTGATTTTGTTTTCAGAAACAAGGTGTGTTGTGTGTAGCAGCTATTATATTATGTGAAGAACCTTTATTGGATTGTAGTTTCCTCTTCAACATGAAAGCAAGATGCTTTTTTTACTGCTTTTTCCTTAAACCGTGGCTCATTATTCAAATGTATGGCAACTTTAATGAAAATTTGCATGAGGATGTAGCAGTCAGTATAGCTGATGGTTATGAAATGATTGTGGGCAAAATTTATTTGGAACTTCAAGTTCTCTGTTATAGTTTTGGTTGTTTATTGCTCGTCCAAAATCCTGGCAGCTGAAGAATGAGAAAAAGAATAAGCAGAGAGAGGATCAATACCAGGAAAATTAACTTCTAATATAAAATGACAGCTTGACAGTGAACATATTTGGCATGAATTGCAAATGCAGCAAAGACTGGGAACTGTAATCTGATTTTTTTCCCCCCTCTGGTTCTTTATCATTCCTTTATAGAATGTCTTATATGTACTAACACAATTTGTGTCATAGGAGCCTTAATATAATTGATATTGTATTGCAGAAGCATTCTCAGGATAGTTGGAAGTGTCTTATGCCTCCTCAGTGGCGTTTGCAATTAATTTTTGCAGTAGTAACTGTTAATTCTGGGGGAATCCACATAAGTTATAAATCGAGGAAGTCTTCTGTTCATTCTGTTCACCTCGTAAGAATAGATTATCTCAAGGTTTCTGCTATTTTGTGCTCAGATGTCACGGAAGTAACTTAAGTTGGTATTATTAGAACCTGAATCAAAGCACTAGCCCTGACTTGGCTCATGAATTGTAGCTGCAATCAAGTCCAGACTTAGTTCTTCAACTCTTTGATTTAAAGGGATGGCTGATGGCAGTGTCTATGTTGGGTGCAGTTTCTCCATTGTGTACTTGGCAATTGTGTTGCAGTTTCTTCAAACTTTGTATGCAGTGTTTGGGTTTTTCTCCAGCTAATTCCAGCTCTGTTTGCTAAACTTGATCCTTGCCCTCCCCGTGTCTTGAAATAGCCAACACACCTTGCATCGTGTGTGAGCATGAACATAGGTCCTCAAGAACTTTTCTTTTGCAGGTTGTTTTTTGCCCCCAGGCTTTCCTGTGTGACAGTCTCAAAGGACCATATGCAGAATGTTTCTTCTGAGATTCCTACAAAACAACTACTAATTCTTTCAGCTATTCCCCACAACTGCAGAGCACTCATTTGAACCAAATGAACTTGATTGGAAACTAGGGAAATGTTTAGTTTAGAAGCAATAAAAAGCTAATTGTCTAACCTAAAGTAAGGATTAGACCTAGATGCGGTTTTGTGGCACGAGCCTGTTTTACAGCTGAATCTTAGCATTTAATAGAATGCGTGGCTGAGAGACTCACCTTGCTGTGATATCAAACACATTCCTATGCTTACATGTATCCAGTGGAAAAGATGACGTTTGAAGAAAGCCAACGCTTGGCTGCATTCACTGAAATTTCCTAAGAGGGCTCAGTATCAGTTTTCTGAGAATGACTTGGAAATCCTATGTGTTGCAACGATTCAGACCTTCCTTCATAGCTAAAACAGACCCATCAATTATAATGCTACACCTCAAGGTAACTGGTCATTCCTTCTGGTCCCAGCCTGACTCTTTGGATAAGGGTCACGGCTCCTGTACTTGGACTCATTTTAATTTCTTTGGTTGGTGGAACTGAAAGATCATCAGCCAACTCATTATGAGAACCATGATGATGTCTGTTCCAGAGGTTCATGAGGGCTCACTCAGCAAAGGTCTCCAAGCATGCCTGTGCTCTTTATACCTCTACTATTTGGGAGTAGCAACCAGATTGCATGTAGGTGTGTAGTATGTGTCTGTCAGCAACGTGAATCAGTTTTTAACAATTGGGATTCTTCTCTGTGAAAAAATGCGTATGAGATGCCTTCACTGCTCTATGTCACACACACTTTATAGCACTAACAGCACTTGCTCCACGTAAGGAGTGTGCAGAGGCTCCTTTACTTGCTTAAATGGCCTGAAATGAGATGGTGTTAGTGTGCTTGGTCGTGTCTGTAATTATGCTGGTTATTGTGCCAAGTTAGAGACATGAATGTCAAGCCATTCGACAAGGCTAGCAAGGATAATGGAAGTATTTATGAATGTTTCAGTGTTAACTGTTACATTTTTTTAGGACTTTCACAGCCTGGACTGATTTATGGATGTTCAACTCCTTAAAAAGCGGGGGAAAAAATGCTAACCAAAAAACTCCCTCAAAACCCCAACAAACAAATCCCCCATACATATTACATACAAAAGAAATTAAGAAAGCCAGAAGCTGTGCATTCAAAGAACTATCTAAAAATAAGAAGTACAACTATAAACTTTAATATCCCACTGAGCAAAGGAGAAGGTTTTTCTTGCCTGGCTACAGGAGTGTGTGCAGTTTTGCTGAAATGTAGTTCTCATTTTGCCTCATACGGTCCCTATGGCAATGACTGCTATTTTTATTTCAGATGTGGGTTTTTTAATTTCCTTATTTATGTTTTCATCATAAGGGATGTATTGTTTGGTGCATTCTGAGTGTTTTAATTCTAAACTCTGACATGTAACAGCCCTGGGTTGAACTGTGGCAGCTGGAAATTCAGTAGAGCTGACACACAGTCCCAAGTCTGTGAGGGAAGTTGAGTCACAAAAATACAAATTTCACAGCAGAAGGAATGAAAAAAATAATGTTCATAGAGACCAACTGGTGGTGTATTATACTCATACTCTGACTGTTCTCTGCCGTTGTCTACGTGCTTGGTATTTTTGTATAATTTTGGCTCTGTATTCTCAGCTGGTGTAGCAAGGATTGTTACAGCACAGGTGTCCAGATGTGGAAGACTCAAGTCTAAGGGTGGCAGTACAGGGTGGACTTACAGTGCTCTCTGTCAGAAATGAAGGAAGTGTGCAACACAGGTGAAATTCATCTTTTGGTAGCCTAGAAGAACAATTGCTGTGAGATGGATTCTGGAAGTCAATTAAAGGGTAAAGCAATAGAGTGAGAAACTACTTGTTCCCCTCAAACAGTCCCTGGTTTTGCTGATTCTCCTGAAGGAATTCCCATCCTGGAAAGAAAATTCTAGCTATTCCATTAAGTCTTGACCAGCAGTGTGAGGAAAAAACTGATGAAAGTTTTGCTTCTTTTCAGAGCCATACATTGTTAAATTACTCCTTCTTTTATTTCTCATGATGATAGTCATGTAAGCAGTGGCCGGTGTGAGGAGAAATGCGAAATTTAATATTAATACTCTTGGATGTAGAGTGTAGAAAGCAATGGAGGATTTTGGCTGGCCAAGATGTTCTCACACTTTTGAGAGGTTGGACTTTAAGAGAGAAGGAAAAAAAGAGTTTGTTAACAACCAGTGAAAACAAGACATCAAAAATACAGTGAATGGCATGTGTACCACTTCGGGTTTAAATTTAGCAGTCTAGCAGTTTTAGCCTAATATGTGAGTTAACTAAAATAAATATTTATTTTAAAATGCTGTATTGACAGCTTGTAAGAGACAAAATCCTTTTGATTATCCAGAGAAGATTCAGCTCTCAGAAAATACCCATGGTGTGGTTTTTTTGTGGTTTTGTTTGCTTTTTAAATTGTATTTATTTTATTTAACATGCCTCCTTCCTGAGGTGGTTTGAGTGGCCTCAAAAAAATCGTTTGATAAACAGAGCCTGAGATGTGGCTAGATTTATGTTGCTGGTATGCCTGCTTAGCCATGCACAGAGATAGCAGTTTGATAGTTTGTCTCCTGGAACCTGTTTCAAGCTCTTTTTAGCAATGCTTGATTTCAGCCAGGAAAGAGGAGGGGTAAAACATCAGCCTCTAATTAAATCTTTTTCTAGGATTGCTTTGTATTTGTCGTGTGTCCCGAAGCAAATACCTGGGTCTCTTGGAGAGAGGTGGTGTAAGCAATGCTCTGCAGCATCCCGATGGTGTCCCAGTGGAAACCAATGGCACAGTTGCGGACTTCCCTTCAGAAACACTGGCCAAACTCTGTTTCTAGAATGCTCCCATGTCTAAGGTGTACATGGATAAATAAAGTGAGGTGTGCCCCCACAGAAAAATACTGTGGAAATGATGTATTTGAAATGCTTACGTAATGCAGTGGTAAATCCTATATAGGAGCTGTATGTGTAACTAGGTAAGAGCACAGTGTAATATATAGACTTATTGCTTTAAGGTATTTCCAAAGGCTAAATACATTTCATTTTCTCCTCATCAGTCAAAACTTCCACGGCCTCCTTTCATCTCTGTTATTCCATCTGTCACGTACAGCAATAGAAATCCGAGACTGGTTTTCAAACATAATTCTAGGAAAGTGTCCCCTTTTTAGCCTCTGCCATGAAATACAGCGCAAAAGAACATATTTAATGAGACATCAATTATACAATATGTACAAAAAATGAAATGTCATAGCCCTTATGGAGTCTTGCAGAGACATCTGTTGCTGTAGGTAAAGGGAAGTGACAAGACCCCAAGTTGGCAAAAGCTTTGAGACAATCATGCCAGGACCTTCTCTCATGATCTTCTCTTCCCAAATTAAAATGAAGGCTTTAAGCTAACAGCAAACGAACAAATTCTATTACACATAATCTTGGTTACTTAGTTTTTTAAGAAAAAAAAAAATAATCATAGTATCCAAGTCAGGATGTAAATAAAGGTGTTTATTTAAACAGCCTTGTTTCCCACTCCCTGCTCCTTCCCACTTCTGCCATGCACTCAGGGAGGAAAGAAAAAGTGAAAAAAAAACCAAAACCAACCAAACGAAAAAAGACCACCACAAAACCCCAGGCTCTCTGTGTTTAAGAAAGCAGACTGAAGACTAAGGGATGGTAGGGATATGAACATTAAAAATAAGGCATATTGCATCAGCTACCGTTAACTTTTAATTTGGAATAGTCAGTTGTGTTCTGATTATGCTATGGAATAAACAGAAATAAAATTATTGCAAAGACAGTGATGGGCACAACCACAGATACCAACAGCTTTCTAAAAGATGAAAACAACCTGGGCTACCCTCCTGTGCAGGTGTCCCCTACCCATCGCCAGGCAAAAGCTGTCCGAGGGCCCATGGGGTGGGAGTCCCTTCTCCATGAGCATCCTGCCAGCCCAGAGTCACCACATACACAGCACAACAGCCACTTAGCCACATCCTTGTGGACTTCTGAGGGAAAGAGTCATTGGATAGAGCATAGAGCTGGAAATCTTTAACTCAAAAAGGGAGCAAAGAAATGCACAACGAAAGAAAGGGGAAAATAATAAACATTCTGAGAGACCTGGTAGAAGCCTTCTGCAGCCCAGAAAACAAATGAAATGAGTTAGATTCTTGTTTCTCTGCTTAGTTTATCTTCCATCAGATTACAGTTACTTTAAAACCCAGTTCTTCCTGTTATTCAAATGTTAAACTGCATTAGGCAAGTGTAGGCTTCTAAAACATTCAGTCCAGAAAACTACCCCCGAGAAATCTAAGAGACGCTCTTAAATTCCTTCTTCCCCATCCCTGCAAACTATTGGTAGTCTCCTCTGGAGAAGGCAACAAGATCAAAACCATATGAATGCTCCGGAGAAGGAAAAGGCACTCAGCCACTCAGAACTGAATCTAAAGCATCATTATGGGCTCATTCGAACTGCTGATTATCAGTGAAAGCTGAGCCTTGTACCAACTTGCTAAAGGTACTTTTAAGCCATTAACATATCATCATAATTCTGTAGTAGTCTGAAAGGGAGAAAATAAACCACAAAAATAGTTTTCCTTGACTGTAACTTGATCTGGTGAATGGCAATATGTTCTGAATGCTGTTTGTGTAGCTCTCATGATGATCGTGGCCTTAGATAATTAGTTAATTAACAAGACTGTGGCAATGTCTGTGTCCCTGCTTTCATCATAACCTGCAAGTATTTCAGAGGTCAAGAATGAATGGCAGAGTCAATGAGGTCTCTTTGAACTCATTTGCCCCTACCTCGATCTTTAAATCTGCATTCCATTACCTCCAAAACATTTGCTCAACATGACTGTATCTCAGTTAAGATATATATTTCTGGGTTCAAATAACCTCTGCTGCCCTTTCTTCCTCTCTGTGGCCTCCACTGGGTTCCACTTCAATACATTTCAAGCTCTCCAAGATGTGGTAGCTATTTGTAGAGGTAAAATCATGCTATTTCTTCTTTTGTGATAATGTCTGGCTTCTTGAGTCTTTTCTGTCAGGTCTTTTAGTCTGTCTGTGGTCTTGATTTTCCTCATTCAGTTATTGATTCCTCATTTCTAGTATTGATGGGTTTCTTTTTTTACATTCTTTCAGATGGAGAACCACTTTAATTTCATTCTTCTGTCTCATCAAATTCTGTTTAATTTAGTGAAACTATTGACATGAGTGAAAAAGAGAAAGAAAGACAGAACTTCTGCATGAGGTAACGGTCAGTGTTTGGAGCTTGATCTGCAATGTCCATTCATCATACTCTTTTCTTAACCTGATGATAATTGATTGTGTAGTGTTGACATTGCATCTAGCTCTATCTTCTTTTTTCATGATAACTTGGTATTTTCTGTGGCTGTTTAATGAGAAATTTTTGTTTCCTGGTAATTTGAGGGATTTTCTTCTTTTCTGTATTTGGGAATTGGAACCAAATTTTTCTCAGTCTCTTTCCCTCGCGTTGTTCCTTGCTCGTCATTCTTACACCGAGTGTGTTGTGGTTTTCATCTCTCAGTCCTTCTGGGTGTTGTTATTCTCTGGGTGTAGGCACTGCATTCTCTCCCTCTGTGGATTTTCATTTCATCAGTCCCATTTGTGCCATAGACTGTCCTTTTCTTGCACTCCAGCTACATCTTTAGCTGCCCCTTCAGAAGATCTTTCTGCCTCCTTTCTGTTGGAGGGTGGCACAGAGAACCCTCTGTTTTATTTGAACCTTTTCAGTGAACAACCTTCTCCCTGGTTAATTTTATCAGTACAAATGGATTTCGGTGACTATCTCTATGCTGAAGGCTATTAGATCAGCCCATTTCAGGTCTCATTCCTTAGTCCCAAATTAAATCTTCATCTGGTTTCTTGGATCTTGTGGATGCCTAGTCTATCAGTTCAGTTTAAAGAGCTCTTGTCTGTGTTTTTATGTGGGGAGAACCTGGCTCACCTTTCCACGCCTTGTCTGAATGCTAACAGAGCAAGCCCTGTGCAGATAACTGATGTTGTTCACGTTGCTTCTGGTTTTTCATTGTTTCCATGGATTCTCCTGTTTGTTACAAGCACTGTATCTACCTGTTAGTTCCATTAGTTAGGGTGCTGGTGTGTGAACCTTGAGAAGGATCTCTGCGGAGTCAATTGTATTTGTACTGGATTTTGTACAAATTTTTAGTGTGTTTTTCCCATGCCTTTTGTATTCATTAAGATACATTCCATTGTATTACAGTCTCTGGGTCTAAATAACATGAGCTCAGGGAGTGTTTCTTTATGACACTTCTGCTAAGAAAACAACAATCCTCCAATTTTCCAGAGTTTTTCATACTCCTCAAAAGATCAGTTGCTGGCTTTTGACGTATCCAACTTCCTTTTTAGCCCTTTAATGCTGTTGTTATTGGTAGAAAATATAAGTTCTTTTTCATCTTACTTAAACTAATTTTACACCTGTATATTCCCACAAGCACTGCTTTAATTTACTGTGAAGTGAATGAAATAAGAATCAGGACCACTGAATGTATAAAACATACTTGTATTTGCAGGTATGATTAGCTGTGAAGTGTTTCATGGTAATTTTGAGTGCAAGATGGTATACAATGACACTCTGTCTGATACCCTGGGAGAGCCGGGATTGTGGAGCCCACAGGAGACAGGCAGTAGAGCTCTGTAAAAATGAGAGAGGTGACAGAACAGCAAGTGAGAAGAAGAGAGAAAGAGAACGTGAGGACGGATAGAAGAATGTGTAAATGGACTGATGAATGATGAGAGAATGTGCAGCTGAATTAAAGAATGTGTGAGCTGATAGATGGGAGATTGGGCAAGCAAACAGCAGAACCAAGCGCACTTAGGGTATTAATAAATGTTCCAAAGTTTTATTAAGAGGGAAAGAGAGTGAGGGGATATAAAGATTAAAAGGCTCAAAAGGCCAAGGCATTCACAACTGGGCTGGTAAACATTACAGTGAGATGACCCTTTCTAGGAGAACAGAGCAATTAAATAAAGGAGAAAGACAGCAATGGCTTTTGTGAAAAGTCTTGAAAGAAACTTCACAGAATCACCTAGGTGGGAAGGGACCTTTTAAGATCATCTAGTCCAACCAATATAAAAAAAAACAAACAAAACAAACCAAAAAAACCCCACCCACACCACACAAAACACCACCCAACACTAATCCCTATCCCCGAGCACCAGGTCAACTCCTCTCTTGAATACCTCCAGGGATGGTGCCTCAACCACCTCCCTGGGCAGCCCATTCCAATGTCTGATAACCCTTTCACTAAAGAAATATTTCCTAATATCCAACCTGAACCTCTCCTGGCGCAACTCGAAGCCATTGCCCCTTGTCCTGTCACCTGTAACTTGAAGTGATACCAGTGTGACAGGGTAAATCTCCTAACAGAACTTTGAATTATCCTCTTGAGAAGTTGGTTTTTCTTCTGGGATTGCCCATGGTGGTTTTTCAAGCCATATTTGCATTCGTATTCCTTGCAACTCTCACTCTGGGGCCTGAGTTGGGAGCCTATCTGTTCTATATAGGTGCAGAATGTCCAGAGCTCATTGCATACTCATGTGTTCATGTTCCCTGAAATAACTTTGGAGGCTTAATGAGCAGCTTGGGAGTTTAAGCTCTTGTTCTGGCACTGCAATCCGTTACCTTAGATTAGACAGCGTAAACTCCCCAGGTTATGAGATGCAGCTTCCTCAGAGCATGGAGCTGGAAATGGTCTCTTCTGTACAGCTTTAGGGAGATTACTTAAATTGGTATAGGGGACTGGTGCCACTCTAATGAACAGTGAGAATGAGCATAGTTTTTTCTCTATTCCTTGTCTGCTTCCTTCCCTTAGAAAGCCTTAGCTCATGAGAAATGCTTGTGAGAACTGTCTATGTCTTCTTTATATGTTTTGGCTAGGAAAAGACTAAATCTGTCATTTTGTATGTACTCTGAGCTGGAATTTACTAGTGGAAACTAGTCTGGGTTAAAATTAAGTGCTATTTTTGACTGGTCAGTTTTTATTCTGCATGTGTTACCCAGTCTATTTTGCCATGGTGCTGTACAAGTGCTTTTGCTGGGATGAGAAATGGGGTGGTGAAGGACAGGAAGAAGCAGCTGTGGAGTAAGACTGTTTTTTGTGAGGGCAGTGCTGCCTTTAAAGTGTGTGTTAATCTATAGCCAAAGACTCTCCTTACATATACTGATTTTTTTGTTTGTTTGGTTGGTTTTTGAAATATTTTTTTTTAAATATAACTGATGTGGTAACAGAGTTCACCAGTGGAGGAAGGAGGAGGGTAGACTCTTCTTGGAATGATGTCATGCAGTATGTCCTATATGACAGTATAAAACAGCAAGGACAAGGGATATATGCTGGTAAGTAACTACTGGCTGGCTTTTTTATCTTTTACTGCCTGATAGGTGCGGCGTGTAACTCATTCTTACTACTTGATCCCCAAAGGGAGAATGTTACTCTATTAACTCAACACTGAGCAAATTCATTGTAACACAATGCATCCACAATACATTAAGATTTGCAATCAATGCACATCTATTTCTCTTTATAATTCATGAGTGTTGTTTTGCCAGAGCAAATGATCTTTTTTGAGTTGTGAAGCAATCCTATCTGATTGCTGAAACTAATCAATATCACAGAAAACATGAACGTATGACAGTGGTCGTTCATAAAGGACTATTTCCTGCAGGTATTGTTCTGGTAGGCAGCAGTTGTTGCATTTTAAAAGCAAACTGTGAATATTAAAACAGCAGTAAATTCAAACCCTACTATAAGAAAGCTTTTCTAAGAAAACAGGTTTTGAAATATGTTCCTAAAAATTCTGTTCTGTTCTGTACTACACATACTATCTGTATGGTCTGCTGAGAGCTTTGTGAAACAGAACTGCTTCTTCTTCACCTGTGCGTGAGTACACACATCCACATATGCACCACTGGGAGACAAACTAAACTGTTGAATGTCTCTGCTGAGGACTCTGTGAAGCTTTTTAGGCTGGATTTTCTATGGAGTGAGGTGATATTTTAGCCTATTTTAATTTTACTGACTTAATAGTCTTCAAAAGAATCCATGTAAAGGAGGCACGAATGAAACTCCACGCTATTTTATTAAACTTTGCTCACTGTCAGGAAGTTAAATGTAGGCTTTGGTCATTTCACCTAGGAACTGAAGCTGGCGATCAACAAATATGTGATCTTGGTTCAGAATAAGCCGGGTGAGCAAATTGTGCTCCAGGGAAATGCATGACTTGAATTATGGAAGTGCTGTAGAGATCACACATGAGATATATTAGTGAAGGGGATTTGTTTTGGTACAGTTCTTAATACTGAGCTCATTTCTAAGTAGTAAGTATAGAAATTTTGTCTTAATAAACTCTAAGACTTCTTTCCAACTTAAAACCCCCCTATTTTTCACACCTTCTGTGACTTCTTAAAAGGGTAAAATAGCTGAAATAGCTTAAAAAAATAAATGCTGGGTGGTTGTCCTTGCGGATCTGATGAGGGGGGAAGATGTTAGAGGCACTCTGATCAATAATCTGTACATCTTCACTACTCATGCAAACCTCTGTGGTCATGGAAGATTAAAGGTCCTGGCAAGGTTAATAATGGTCCCAGGTCCTCATTCAGTTTTTATCCCATCTCTTGACTGAGAAGGATTTGTAAAGAGTACACTGACACAATTACAAGCCCATACAGTGCTGAACTTTAGAGTTAAGTGATGGGGAAGAAGCAGTATGAACTCAAACGCTCCAAACTCTTATTATCTATTTCTTTTCTCAAAAGGAGGAAGCTAATGCTATCTGTTGGACTTAGTTTATGTTTTTATAAAAAAAAAAAAGGACACAGATAGATGGATGTCTTATTGTTTATTCCTGTTAATTCTTTTCTGAATATTTATCTGCTTTGTTTTTACTGAGCTTGGTCTTTTATACTTAGCAGTGTCAGTTACTGAGAACTTTAGAATGACCTGGTGAGACTTTCACCCCTTTTCTAATCACTTAAAACTGGGTAAGCTGCCCCTTAATCCATAGTTACAAGTTTTAATGGTTGGTGGGGTATTCAGTGAAGTGTTCCAGGGAAGACCACAGTACAATTGTTGTCTTTGAAGCTCTTTCCAGGTTCTGAGCACAAGAAATGCACTGATGCTGCTATTTCAGGGCAAAGATCTGCAGAAGTCCTGAGAAACTTTGCAGGTCATAGAATAACCTAAGGAAACCAGTGACTCATTATAACTTTTATGGTATGTCTGTATTGTGGGCTACAAGACAAAGCAGGAAACTTACTAAAAATGACAGAGTCAGAATAGACACTGAGTAGCAAATGGTAAATTAGGATGTCGCGTAGAGTACTCCGCTGGGAACAGCAAACTGCAGCCGTCCCTCCTTTCAGAAGCTGTGGTAGACTCATCATCAACAAACTTTACCTCTATGTTTCCCACCTCCAGTGGTATCCAGCCTTGCTCTCCAGGACTCTGTGTTCCCAGGGTTGTACCAGGACAGTAGAGTTGTACAGTTCTGTACCTGTACAGTGCTTCTGTCCATTTTCTCTTCCCCCCTGCTCCCTGCCACCATAAAAACAACCAATCCTTGTACCCTGGGGACAGATATAATTTCCCTGTATCTGCTGAGAATCCTTGAGTCAGATCCAGAGGCAGGTTAATTAGAGCAGAGCACCATGTTGACACAGACAAACTGCCGCTGGGAGCAAAAATCTGCGTGTTGCACTCCAGACACACGAGCTCTTGTAGAGCTTGAGTTTGTATCTGTTATGCTGTGCCGTTATTCCCTACCAGGCATTGTGCTTGAGCTTTGCATTAGCGTGATTCCAGCCAGGCAACAGTCAAATAAATTCAGTTATCATGAAAACAACCTAATTGTCTGTTAGGAACTATGTACTTCTCTTCTGGGCTCTGTGTAATACCGTGTTCATCTTGTTTATGTTAGATTTTGCCAGTAAGGCTTCCTTTAAGCTAACACTAAAGACTAGCTATACTGCTCCCCACCAAGACAGATGTAAAACTAGCTCATTTGGTAGGCCTGTGTTTCTTCTACACACCTGCAAAGCAGGGCAGTAGACAGTAGCTAAAAAAATTATGATGGATAGCAGCAATTATAAACCAATAATATACGGGAAACAGAAAAGATTGCAAAGAATTTCCTGCCATATGCATTTAGGAGGCATCTGGACTACATCTGGGAAAGCACACGCTCAGGGAACTGCAGCTTGCTGGAGGTGCATGTCTGTGCTATCAAGAATAATGATAAAATGGCCCTATTCGTGTTTACTTCGTTGTGTGTTGAGGGAAGGTAAGGAATACTCAATACGAAGCATTTCTCTGAACAGATGGAGTACAAAGCAACATTAATTGACCGAGAAGTAGGGGACATCACCTTCTGAGCTGTTTGCTCGCTTTATTGCTTAATCATATTCAAAATGATTGATAACATTCCTTTAAAAGTAAGGTACTGGGATTGCAATTAGCATAAGTGGTGACATGTAAATATGACCGACCTTAACATTTACATTTTGGCTTATTGGCCACAGGGACAAGCTGATGTGTAGAAATGCATATTGCTAATGAGTCATTAAAAAAGAGGAGGAATGGAACCCATCTGAAAGGAATGCCTGCTGATACACCAGGACAG
The DNA here is from genome assembly GCA_026546715.1 of Gallinago undulata. Lineage (NCBI taxonomy): Eukaryota > Metazoa > Chordata > Aves > Charadriiformes > Scolopacidae > Gallinago > Gallinago undulata. Next base: position 21,161,012 of record JAOTQQ010000052.1, on the reverse strand, counting down.
AATAATTTCTGAAAAGGATTTGAATGTCTGCTGGGAAAATTGCGGAAGGAATGAAAAAATGATTTCTTACAGAGTATTTTCTATTAAGTGGGAAGGTATGTGGAAAGAAACCCTAAAAGGGGTGTGTGGGGGTTTGTTTGTTTGTTTGGTGGGGGTTTTTTGTTTGTGTGGTTTTTTTTTTTGTCCCCCTTCTCCTCCTGATGAAATGAAAACTGTTACTCAAGGTTATTGAGCTGATTTTCTTAAGGGCTACTGAAAGGTTTAGAGTCAGCTCCTCTCTTTAGTTTATATGCACATTCCCATAAAGATTGAAACGACTGATAGTTGTTTGTTTAAAAAGAAAAAAAAAAAAAAGAAAAAATGAAAAAAAAGCCAGGGTTCCTAATCCTACCGAAATCAATTCAAACAAGCTGTTTTCCACTAGTCAACAATGGTGTTTTGTCCTGACCCGCTTGTACTGTCTTGTCCAAAGGGGAAGCTTGAAAATCACTTGGCGCTGGACTACTGGTAAGAATTTCAAAAGCTTCAGTGCATCCGACTTCTGGTTGCCTTGAGGGTCATGCTAAGGGGTTTCTCTTACAGCCTTTAGAAGTTCTAACCTTCAGCTAATAAATTTGACTTCACGAGTGCAGTGAGAGGACAGTCATGACTTGGCTTGCATCTTTTACATGGGCCCTAGGCTGATTCTTTGTGCCATCAAAAGTTTATCTGTTTTGGAGGTTACTGTGAAATATATTACTGTTTGATCTTCCAAGGCTTGCTATTACTCTCATATTTTCTTTTGTGTGTATAACTGCACAAAGACTGATGTGCGCAAAAAAGAAAATGCTTGTTTGAAAGCAAATTTATTGTATTGGAGAAGAGCAATAATATGTGTCTGATACGTGAGGGATTATTCCAGAGCTTCAGACATACCTTGTGGGGATCTAAAATGCATATATGAAATGGGGGGCAAAATTCTGCGAGCATTAATCCATACCTGTCAGGAAATGACAGTGACTGCATAGCACAGGTCAACTGCTGGATACTTCAATAACTGAGGTGTTCCATCAGCAGTAATTGTATCTAATCCTTTCTACTCTGTAAGTGTCCATCCGTGGAAGGGACATAGAATAATCACGGACCCAAGAAACATTTTGAAGCTGAAAATGAAAGACTTTCTACTATAAGAGCAGTTTTTTTTACTAGGTCTCCCTCAGGAAAAAAATATCTTTTACATCTGAAATCTTTCTTTCAAGTTTTAGAGACAAAGTTACCATTTTTTTTCCCTTGCCAGACTGGTCCCTAAACACAACGGGTTCTTAGTCAAGCTGTCAGGCTTGATACCATTTTTCAGTTGTAGCCTTTCTGCCTCTGGGGTAGCGTGGTTGAAGTGGACCGGTAGATCTGCCTTATTACTAACCTCCATGGTTCTTGGGAAAAGATAAGATGTTTAAAAGTTGTGGGGTTTTTTTTTTTTGGTTGGCTGGGTTTTTTTTGTTGGTTTTCTTTCCCCCCAAGGCTTCTCTGTAGGCTGTTCCCATTTGAAAGGGTGTTGCAGGACTCTGTAGCCAGCTCCTGCTTGGTGCTTAACAGCACCTGAATATAGGCCAGGAAAATTGGGCTGTATTCACTTCTGCCTCGGCAAATTGGTAGCCAGACAAAAATATTTTTTTTCTTTCCTGCTCTTCTGTTGATAGACAGAGCTTGAAAATCTACGTGCAGTACCACAGGCAATAGAGGTGTCTGGAGATTTAGGTGAAGAGCATGGGTAGTTATCCTTGCTTTGCTCCCTACTGACTTGACACTGTCTGTTTCTGGAGACTAAACTGGAAGCTGGTGACTGCTGATGCTGCCAGTCTGTCAGCTGCATCCTGGTCCCCGGTGGACTTTCTACAGAGGCACTTGCAGATTCTAAGGAAAAACAGGATTCTCCCACAGACGTAACTGGCTGCAAAAAAGAGGCTGGTTGGTCATATCTAAACATAGATTTCAAGGGTACATTGTACCTGGTAAATCTTTCCATAGGTCTCAGAGAATTACACAAAAGAGGAGAAATCATTGCTAAAAATAAATGCAAATATTGTTCAAAAATAAAACTTTCTGATTAAAAATATCAGCACAACAGGATATGCATAGTCACCTAGAGAGCAGATGACTTAATGTAACCATAAATGGATGCACTTCCTCAGAATACAATAGAATTAATGCAATAGAATTACCTTTTTTTCCTTTTCTTGTCTTTAGGCTTGCTAATTCTTGTGTACTGGTGTTGTGGCTTGTTAGTTAGGGGAGGCTTAGCTAAAAACTATAATTACCGTAAAGAAAATCAGTTCTGTTTTACCTCAAACCAGGACAACTGAGGAGATGGACTCCATGCAGACTTGCTTTTAAGTGAAAGAAAACAATTAGAGAAATGAAGGATGTTGGTGTTCCATTATTTCCCTTCAAGGCTTTTCCAACTATTTTTTGTGTTCCTCCTCCCTCCCACCCCCCCTTTTTTTTCTTTATAACCACATTCTGGTCTTTCAGCTGTTGGCCAGATATGAGAGTGGGTGTGATTCGTTAGTGAAGTCTTCTCCCAGGGTCTCTGTTCTGTGCAAGTCCCATACGTTGCTCTAGGCAGAATCTGACACAAACACAAGCTGAAATACTGGAAATTACTCATGGACAGCTTGGCTCATCTAAGTCGTTTACTCACTGTATTTTACAGTGGCTTGACAAATACCAGTCCAACTGAACTTGGCAAACAAAGAATTCCTTAATAATTTCTAACAATTTTCAATGGAAGAGTTACAGTGAAACAGTCTGAAGTGTGAGACACAGCAAGAAGCTGTAGCTTTTCCTCTCATGCATAGTAGTTCATTGCCAACAATTTTTCCCATGCAGAATTCCCTCAAGGGAGAACAAATCTTGTCATTAACTACTAATATCTAAAATGAGGCAATCAATAAGCAAAGTTTTATTTGCCTGTTTTGTTTTTTTTTTTTGGTTAAAAGAGACAATTTATAAGTTAATTATTCTCACAGGCATTTAAAAAACACAAAGTAAAAGGCATTCTTTGATTACCACGTACTATTAATCAAAACACAGATTTAGACTGACTTACTAGCTGGTTTGTCTTCCATTTAAAATCACAGCCACTGACATAAAGCACATCCCCCTCTTCTCTGTGTTGAATGATTTCATTCCCCTCACAGCTGTCCATTATATTCTGTGATTACGTTTTTTGAAAAAAATCACAATTTTCGTGATGAGGGTACACGGAAGTAATTCATACTGTTTTCTCAAATACTAAAAATGACTGTTACAATCTGTATTGGTAAAATGGAGACTGTTGCTTGCAACAGTGACTTCTCTAGAATCCAAGTATATGTTGAGCCCTGCACTCTGCATCGCTGTAATGGCCTCAGTTTGGCTTTCATGCTAGAATGCTGTTCATCAGCTCCTAAGCGGAGGTGTGCACAAGTCAAATATTCATCCTCTGGCCAGAGAAGACAGTGACCACAGTAAAGTGGTCTTCATACTCTTGTTACCTTGTCACAGCCTAACACTAAGTCTGAGCAACGTTAGTTGTTGCAGTATACTTTACAACAAGGTTTTTTTTGTGTAAATCTGGTTCCTCCAAACTCCCTTGATTCTAATAATTGGGATATTTTGCATGACAAATATTATTCTACAGCAAATTCACTTGCAAGTTTTTTTGTTATGTAATTGTTATCCTTACTCCAACTTTGTGAACAAAAGAATGTTTGAGACACTGCGGTGCTATCTCATTGTTTTCCATTCCTGCTCTGATAGGCTTTTATGTCATGGTCCTAAACATACCTTAGTAGTTTGCAAGATTAAGTGTACCCTATGTCTGAGCTACATACTAAGAGGTTGGATCTCGGTCTTGCTGAGATAAAATAATAATAACAAAGGGAACCAAATAACTTAACAGAGTAATATATTGTGTGACTATTTGCGTGCCTGTCTATCAAAGGTTTTCTTCAGCTAGTTCTGTCTCTTCATGGGAATGCTGTAAATAACTGCCTTAAGGAAGAATTCACAAACAGGTAAGAGTATGTATGGATTTCTGTAGTGTTAGGATCCTGAATTGTAAGAGTTGAAATTGGACCTTTTTGAAGAATTCTATCTCTGATTCATTCAGTTGATTAATTACTGGTTTGGGGATTTTCTGATACATCTGTATACAATACTTAATGGAGTTCTTTTGTGACATTTGTGTGAAAAAAGTGGAGGTATTCAGAGAATTAATATTCCTGAAGAACGTTCGTGAAGGCAGTTTCTGTTTTCCTACTGGATATCACAAATAAAAATAAATTCATTGTATATTAGTATGTATATCTGTATGTATAATTATCCTAGAGCGAGATGCATGCCATTATTGTGCTTTAAATAAGCTCTGAAATAGAAGTGACACTCCTCCATAAGTTAGTTTCTTTTCTTCCTGTCTTTTTTCAAGCTTGGGGGAAAAACTTCTGAAAGGCAAGATTTACAGGCTCTACGTATAAAGCCACTGGACAAGAGGAGTGCAAAAGCAAGTCAGTGTCCTCTGATGGCTTACAAGGAGTCTCTAAATGATACAGCAAGTACTGAACTCATTCTGGATACTTGAAACAAAGGAACTGTGTCAGAACACAGGCATAAGTTTTTTTTAACCCAAGATCAGATTCAGGAACTGATGTGCAAATGATATTCAAGTATGGCAAGTGGTAGGAGGCCTAACTGTAGCTATCAATACCATTTCTGCTAACAAAGACAAAAAGAAAGAGAAATCTCAAAACTAAAACCTGATTTTTCATAAGTTAAATTGCCAGACCTGCAGATGACAATATTACTTCAGGAGACACAATGGCTAAGACTACCTTTCTCTGTGGTTTCAGCCTTCACTCTATTTTGAAAAAAAAGCTGTCTGTTGTTATCATGAGCTGTGCGTGACTTGTAAACATCTTTCTATGTTGCACAGAGGATTTCTGTAGCTCCACTGCTTGAGCATGTTAAAATCTTCCAGTGATTCTCTCTTCGCAAGTTTGAGTTCCTACTCATTTTCCTCTCTCCCAAAACCAGCTCAGCCTTTGAATTGTGACTGTCAACCACAAAAAAAGCCAAAAGGAAAGGATAGAAATCAGCTCCAGGTGTGTAGAAACACCCCCATTCTCCAATTTAAATGGAGGGGACACCTAATGTTGAGCAGCTATTGCCTTGTAATCACTGTGATGGAGCCACACGAGGGAAAAGCTGACTGCAATATGCAGGCATGGTTACTGCATGGAGAAGGGTATCAGCTGAAGGGAAGCAAAGTGTGTGAATGGGCACATCCTCCAGAAATGCCTGAGGTGCTCTTTCTTCTTTTATTTTCATCTGATTTCTTTCTTCTTTTAGTTTCAACAATTTTTTTTTTTAGTTGTTTTTTTTTTTTTTTCCTCGTGTTCTAGTTTATAGCTACGGTAAAAGTAGCTTTGCAGAAGTTTAATTAGAGTGACAGTTTTGAACACATAAAGTTGATGAGATTCCAAATTCAAATGATTCCCTGAAATGAGGGAGGCAAACAGCATATAACAGAAAAAGGAACATTAGAAAACTGGCAAGACACCCCCACTAAATTAATTCTCAGAACATAAAGAGAGGCAATAAGAAGTAAATCTTCCATGCTCCTTAGTCATTAATTTAATGTGGCCTCTCATAGGAAGCTGTTAGAATTTGTACAATCTAAGTGACATTAAAAATAGTGAAACATAGTGTGTTGTTTCAAAGGGAGAAGAGGTTGTGTAACAGTATCTGAGAAAATTTAACATTGCCTTTTCTTTGTATCTCTCTGAAGGCTCAGAGGTGAAAAAATATCAATACCATTTTTTGTTGTTACTAAAAGTTAATTCCATGTATTTGCAGCCACCTTCCCACAAGCATGTCTGTGGAACACAAAGAATTGGCAATGGAAAGGGAATATTATTTTGCTTTTGCTTAGTTCCACAAATCCCATTACCTTGTCTGTATTCTAGGTTTTATTTTTTTCCTCCACCCCCCATAAATTGTGCAGGTACTCTTTCACCTGGTGTTTGTATTTGTTAGAACATTGACCCAACAGAATGAGTTCCCCATTACTTTGGGGTTTGTTAGATGCTCTTTCATTCCACTAATAACATCCCAGTTGCATTGATCCTCCCTCCCTAAATCAATATTAGGAGGTTCTTAAGGCCTGATCTTCCGTAAAAGATTACTGTCAGCCTAGGCATGCTTGAATTTTGTTATCTCTGATTTCACCCTTGCAATAAGACTTGTGTGTTAGAGCCCTGTTTTTATTGAAATCAAACAACCAAATTTCAGTGTTTAAACGGGTATTTTGTTACAATTGAATTTCGCAAAAGTTTAAAGCTTTAAACCATGCCACAACAAGGATTTTTTTTTCATCTTTCAGTTAGCTCTGTCCTGATTCCCTGTGGTGGTGCTAGAAATGCAAACATGTGTGATAATATGTATCCCTGAATTATCAAATAAATCTTTCAGTGGAAGTGGAGTATTGTTCAGTGTTAGAAAAGAGAGAGTTTTTCGGTGGTTTCCTAGTTACTGGTAGAGTGCTGTGTTACAGGCTGTCCAAGTACAGAGTCCTTCCTGGTAGAGACAGGCTTTTGGGTGCTTTTTAAGCAACGTGTGCCTTTGATCTGGTTCTGTCTTCCAGCAGCTAATTTCTAATCATGTTTTCCCCAATTCTTCCTTCCTACGTGTTGAGGCTGTGATTCACCCCCCTCACTCTGGTCCCTGTTGGATAAGTGGCTAGATCAAAATGAGCCGCTGCTAGAAATGGCCTAGTAGAGAGCCTTGATGGCTGCCTGGGATGGAGGACAATGGAAATCCATCCTTCTTTTAGAAAGGCCACCCGTCAGTAGAGCAAAAGAGCATGGGGAAACCGTGTCCATCCAGAGTTGTTGTAGCAGCATACCTCATGAATGCCCTCAGATAGGGCTCATTTCTCCTGCCGTTGCTCACCTAAATGACACTTACTACCATCTCTCCTCCACGCTGCAGTGATATTTTTCTGTCATGGTGTTCCTGTGGCATTTTGTTGTTTTGTTTTCATTAAGGGCAGGGAGGCCATTTCTGCTGCCATTAGCCATTCTGAGCTGCGTGACGTGCTGTGAGGACCCCAGCCCGAACCTGAAGAGTATGGTCACTCCAATAAGAAAACTTAGCAATAAGTTTTCAGACCAGACGATACGTGGTTATACTATATTTTCTAAGGCTACTGCTGACTTAAATCTCCCATGGTATTGATTTCCTATAGTATATCTTTTTACACTAATAAACTAAAGTAGTGTTTTCTTGAAAGCCTGGCTTGAAGTCTGTGATAAATCCTGTACTGATCTCAGTGGATCCAGGCTACCTCCTTATTTTTTGTTTGAAATGACATGATATTACAGTAAGTGTTCATAAAACACATATTTTGCAATCCTGTATTGTATTGTTGGTGTTCCAGTCCTGGCAGTCCCCTCTGCTGGTGTGAGGAGGAGTGCTTCAGAGATCTCAGCTGGGTTCTGTGGCCTTTGGAGGCTGGTACCAGCCACGGCTCCAGCAGCGCAGCCAGCGGTGCAGACCAGAGCTGTTGGGTGGTTTTAAAAGAATGTGTGAACAGAACCAGCCTGTAGCTGTGCATTGTTTTTCGTGGTCTGTCATGAAATCATAAAGAGCTCTACTGCTTTGCCTTGACCCTGCAAAAGTCTCAGAGCCCGGGCCAAGAAGCTGTCTAAAGCCAAACTTAATGTGGCAGCAGAAGGGTTTAAAACAAAACAAAGCTAAGATACAAGCAGTGGAGAATGTACAGTGTGCATAATGGCTTGCAACTGGAGAGACCAGAGGGGCCCAATGGTCCCTCTCTTTTTAAAAGCTTTTTAACAAATAACGTATCCTTCAAGCAGGTGTTGCTGTGTAGCAAATGTGGGAAATGTCATGGATTTTATAACTTTAAGACTGCTCCTCCTTTCTTCAAAAGTGCTATTAAAATTATGTATGTTGGCTTCTGAAATAATACACTATACCAGAACTTGCACCATTCTGTTTTCTTTTGAGGCTCTGGTTTTGATAGCATTCCCTGAAGCCAAATTGCTTAGTGGAGAAGTTGCCAGCTGTTTGGGTTGCCTGGACGCCACCCATTTCCCTGCCTGGAGAGACCTGGCTGTGCAGGCCTCTCTGGTTACTGCTTTTGTAAGGTATTGACCAAATTGCTTCCTGAGCTTTGAACTTGTGATTCTTGCTTCAGGAGGCATTGTCCTTAAGTACTAGTTGCAAGCTCAAAACATTTTAAAAAATGCATTTGAATATGAATAGGTTCAGGAAGTCACCTGCCTAATTGTGGGCCAGCAGAGACTTTGCAGATGGCATTTTAGGGGAAGCCTCTGCTGTTTTGTTCACCGGTAATGTACCCCGGTCCGCTTCCCACACTTGGAGTTCTGCTGCACTTTTCTTCATTTTGTTGTGAACTCAGGGGGGTGGGGAGGAAAGAAACATGGACATCTGCAGGTTTGGGGTTTTTTTTCCCCCACATGTAAGGCGCCTCTGACAGAGGTGTTAAAAAAGAACTAAATTGACCACAGTCATCTATTGTGCCATTCTCTTAGTAGGTATTGTGTGAAGACTCATGCTGTTTGCTTCTGCCCACTCTTAGATCTTTGTCTCAACCCTCCTCTGGACCTGCTCCAAGGGGTCCATGTCTTTCCTGTGCTGATGTTTCCAGAGCTGGACGCAGTACTCCAGGTGGGGTCTCACCAGAGCGGAACCAAGTAGAGGGGCAGAAACACCTCCCTCAGCCTGCTGGCCATGATTCTAGGCAGTGAAGTTAGGAATTTAGTACAGGAGGCCTTGGGAAGCAATGCTGCTGGGATAGCTCATAATTTAGACTGTATTTTTGGGAATGGAGAGTAAGGGCACCCAGAAGCTCGGATGTGTTGGTGGGGTAGAAGGGATGAGTGCTCAAAGCTTAGATTTCCTGAAATGTGCAGCTAGTGGGATTTTGTTGCCACTGCAGGGTAGCCCTTGATTAAAGTGTCAGTATTTTGTTCTAGAAAAAAAGATTTTGTGATTCACTCCATTCCTTCCCCACCTAATTCTCTTCTCCTTTTGGGTTGCTATGGTAGTACATAGAAACACCTGTGAATGCACCGAACTAACGCAATCCTAGTGGAACTACAGGCTCAGTTTCATCATGGGTTTTCACTGGATTTACAGCACAGTTGCTCCTTATTTAAATTCCTAGATAAAGTTCACACTCTGCTGCAGAATTGGCTGCCTGGGAGGAAGTGTAGCCAGGAGACACGCTGAGAGCACAATATTGTGAAGTGTTTCACAGCACCGGGTGAAGACAAGAGAGCAAGTGTTGAGTGTGATCTCCTACATTGGTCTGATATGCAGGTGACTTCGTTCACCTTTCTTGAACCGTCCTGATTTACATTCCTGCTACAAGCAATCAGAATGAAATCGGAGCCTGCTCTGCTTCTCAGTGGGAGTCTGTGCCAGGGTCTCCTCAGGTGGCAATGACTTCATGGGCTATGTCAGCAGCTCTTTCTGCTTCGACGCGTTCCAGACTCTGTGCATTTATCAGGTGATGCAGACTGTTTCAGCCATTTATTGGATTAAAATGTACAGGGGTTTTTGTCTGTTGTGTGCTTTGTTGTTGGTGGTGGTGGTTTTGTTGGGCGTTTTTTAACCTTTTGGCACTAAAAAGTTTCAGAGATTTGCCAGAGGCAAAGTACACAGTGCTCCATATCTGAAGTGTAGAACTGGAACTGCCTGGATAGTAAAGGCTTGATTCTGAAATTGCTGAAGTGGCTTGTCTCCAGAAACACGGTGTCACCGGTCAGCAGTGCCTCGCTCTCTACAAGGCAGAGGCTCCTGGTACCAGCAAGTTGGAATAATTACAGCAGTGTTTCAAAAACCTGAAATACCTACATCATCCCCAGCACTGCACAAAAGAGTTGGTTTATCAAGCAGTCTGATAGCAAAACATCCAAATATCCTTTAGAAGTGTCCCCTCATCTTGGGGGCAGATTGTGAAACCACGATGGATAAAATTTTATTCAACGTGAGCCTGGCTTTTAGCTGAAGGCTTCAACCACGCTCAGTGACTGGGATACACTGGCCTTTGGCTGAGGCAGCACAGGGTTTCCAGCACCTCTCTTACAAGGATATCAGAGCTGCAGTTGCACCCTCTTGCTACAGGGGTTGTAAGGAATAAGATTCTCTCTTTGCTCACTGGTATCAGCTCTGAATAGTCTTGTGTTCCAAGTGTGTGGGAAGAAATAGATCCCAATGTCAGTGCTCAGTTAAAATTTATATGGTTTTCTTCTCCCTGTTCCTCCCATCCTAAATGTACTGTGAATAAGCACTGATTTTCCTTTAATCACCAGGTATGCCAGATGTACTAATTTCCAGTATCTCTATACATGCCTTGATTTATGTCATGTTGTCCTGAAATCAACCTGGGATGCTTCTCATAGGACATTATCTGCCAGGAATACCCGACAAAGTCTTTTATGTGTTCTCTGCTACTTGTCAGTAGACAGGTTTGAAGAAGTGAGTGTGCATCAAGGATTTTCAGAGGTATTTTGCTATCGCTGATAATGATGACAGTTGTAGAAAACAAACTCGGAAGTTGAAGTTGAATTTATAACCACATTATAACCACAGTACTCCGGTCCCAGCTCCAAAATCACTGAGTATTTTATAACTTATTTGAAAGAATTATAAGGAAGTAAAAAGCAATACAAATGTAATGTATGCAACAGAACTTATGTAATGTGTGAAGGGGGCCTTAAACATAGCCTCCATATATTTTGACTTTTTGATTTGAATACTGAAATAGAGAAAATGTATTGTGATTTTTAGGAGGTGGTTGATATGTTATGGTATTTATGCCAAATTTCAGCTTGGCATGGTGCTGACATTACATGATGTTAAACTTTGGAGAACACAGAAGGCAAATAATTCTCTCTCATCTTTTGTCAATGTTTCCTTCTGTTCCTCATTTTTTATTTCTTTTTTTTTTTTTTTTCCTTTTTCCAGTTCCAGATTGAGAGTTTGGGAGATTGGATTCTGGCCAGAATTTGGGAATGAATTGTAAAATTTTAGCTTAAATTCCAGGTTTTGTTCTGGATATACTTAATATATCCAGAATATACTTAAAAGGTGAGAACACAGTTTTTGGCAACTGCTGAAAGTGAAGGGAGAGTGGTAAATTGAGTATGTCTTAATTTCTATCTGATGAGAGAATTCTCAGAGGATAAGACTTTTCCACATTTACTGATTTTCTGTATATCAAATGTGTTTGAAAATTTACATTTATGCAAAATCTTTTCCAGCTAGATTTACTTGTCCTATCAAGATGCTTTTCTTTGTTTATTTGATAGATTGAAGTAAGAGGGAATTTTTTCAGTGAATTTAGTAAACCCAGGTTTTCCCTTGAGTTCCATAAACTTGAAGAAAGGAATGGCTAAATTCTAGAAATTAAACGCTTTGAAAATATACATATCTCTGACTAGATCTGAGACTCTTCAGCAAATTGTATGGAAACAAAGCAAATCCCCAGTGCATTAATGTATACCTCAATAACAAACCTTATACCGTAACCAAACCATAACCAAAGTTACACAATTCCACGTTTAATTTGCCTATTAGTAGACAAAGAGTTATCCAGCCTATTTAGTCAGATTGGTTGTTAACTTTGGGGTTTGTGTTAGACAAGGCAGACAGTTTCTGTCTCTTCTGGCCTGCAGAGTCACTGTGTCTCTTGTGCTCCTATCCATACTGCCCCTGCAAACGAACCCTCCCCTCACTAATGACTGCCTGGCTCCAGTCCTGATTTGCTGCTTTCAGTCCCTTGGAGCTCAATCTTGTCACTCCACCGAGGCTCTTGGTTTCTGTGGAAGCAGGATCAGGCAAGAAGTCCTCTGAGTAGGACATCCATTAGCAGTGTCTTTCTTCAGATACTGAAAACTAGCATATTATATGTTAGATGCTCGTTGTTTTCTTCCACGCTGGAAGGTGTCTGCATCTGTGTTTGAGGTGATGCCTTTCATACTGATGTCCATCTTCTCTAACAGTTAATAAAACTTTGAGGGAAAATCCTTGTGATTTAGAAATTCAGGAGAGTCTTACTTTAGCTTTGTTGCAAAGTTCTGTGTTTAAAATTTTGCATTTGAAGCAAGCAGATATTCATTTCTGGAAAGAGCCTGCGTGCACCTGGTACTGCTGTGCTCCATTTACCAGGCTCCTAGAGTCAACTGGAGGGTCTTAAGTCACTGCTGTCAATTACTGGCTATCTGTACTCAGGGGTTTTCTATTGATAGATATGCAGATTAGTAAAAGTAACTGCTACTGAGGTAGCTTCTTGATTGAGATGCTTGGCTGGTGTTTGCATGCAGCGCTCTGGTTCGAGTGTTGGAGCCTGGAGGCCCGTCTCCATGTGCTGCAGCACCTCCCTGCCCGTGGCTCAGGCAGCTGAATCCCAAGCACTGCCATGGGATAAAGTGGCATTGCCCAAAACCCATGAAAAAGTCGTTAACACAAGCAAGAGTGCAGGCAAAACAGTTCCTGAGAGATGCAGAGCTGACGATGCTTGGTTTTTCTCAAGATTTATGTCCTGCATGGGGCCACTGGGGTAGAGTACCTGATACTAATCGTTAGGGCTATGATCCCTTTTACAGTCTTTTTCTCCCCAGAACCCTAAATCTCCTCGTTCTCCTCGTTCCAGCTGTTCTTTGATGTAATTAAAAAAAATCAGTTATTTGGATTTCTACCTTTTTATCAAATTGTAGATTGGCCAATACGTTGAGCACTTATTAGTGGACAGACAGTAGACAAGTATATCTAGAATATGGTCATAGAACCCTTATTTTTTTAGGAAATCAGTCTAAGAATAATTTGCACTTTGAATGAACCAGAACTGTTTGATGCAGGAAAATTTGCAATGGAATCTGCCTCGGATGTAATTATGAATGAACGTGACAGGAGAAGGTAGAAATAGAAATACTTTACAGTCAAAATGGAGAAGAGCACCATATATTACCAAGTGCAGGTCTCAGTTCCACAGTCAGTAATTTGTACTCATGCTTACATTATTACAAAGAGACAATTACATGGAAGGTGATCTGAGTTAAACTTGCTTTTCTGAATTGCCTGCAAGTTAAGGCATAATGCAGGGCAGTATTCTGCAGGCTAAATGGATGCTTGCTTCTGAGTTTGGTTTATATTTTTGGTAGGTACTGAACTATGGCAATCAGTTTAAGGATATTATATTTCTGGAAGTAGCTTAGAAGTACATTTTCAAGCATACTTGTTTACCCCGTGTTTGTCCTGCCTTTTTAGACTTGGGGAAATATATGTTTATGTATATACATGTAGCTAAAAGCCTTTTTTTTACGCCATTCACAGCAAATGAAAATTTAATTTTGATTATAAAACCTCTTCCATTGCAGAAAACACCTTCAAGTGCACAAATTCTATCAGTGAACAAAAGCTCGTGGCAGACCCGAAAGGCATTATGCTAACATGGCAATGCAGCTCTAAAATGACCAAATCTTTTGATTTGAAAGTATTGTTTATTTTCCCCCTATCGTCCAAACAAATAGCCATAAGGAAAGACTGATCAGTTTTCCTTTTTTGTGTGTGTGCATTCAAACATTGCCTGGTGTGTTTCTGAAATTCCCACACAAACAGCAAAATGAAATGGCTAATATTAGCCACGACCACATACCTTCTATGCAAGTTAATTCCTACGCAGGAGGTAGAAAATGTGAGGTCATTTTTGCATGATTTTTTTTTAGTTTCTTTTTTTTCTCTTTTTTCTGTAGTGATTTCTTAGATTCTTTGTGTTGTTTTCAAGGTCTGTTTAGGGAACATTTCTGCAATATTAACAGAAACTGCAAATTTCACTGTGTGAGTATTTGCCTTAAGCTGCATGCTGACGATGCATTCTGAGTGATGATCTTATTCAAAGGGTTTTTATTCCAATGTAATCCTTACATGTGCCTGAGTAGCACATGTTAGGATTAGGTTCTTCCCCGTTTCCCCCGATTTGTTTTTTTTTCACTTGCATCTTTTAATTTTCAGTTCAGAATTCTTTACAGAATAAGGACCTGGACTAAAGCCAGTTTAAAGCCATTGAATGTTTTTTCATTGACTGCAGTGGGCAGACTGGAAGCATATTGAGAAATATTTATTAGTAGGTTGTATGTATAGTGCAGTCATCTAACACAGCAAAACCAGTGGTCACCTAGTCCAAATGAGGCCGAAATCTGCATTACCAGCCAAGGGAAGCTCAGTTGGTTGCAGGAAATAGACTTGCTTTTTATGGTATACCCTCAGAAAAAGCTTTTCTTGTTAACGTCAATGTAGCCTGGTAAATATCGAAAAATCATATTGGCAGTCTAATTACCTTGGCACAAAAGAACATTTATCCACGAGTACCCATCACAGGAATATTCCCATTGAAAGGAGACACATGTGCCTGCATCAGACCATTTCTTATAATACACTGGTGGGTAACACTGAAATTACTACCTGTCACAAAATGAAACCTGTTAAACCTCTTGTAAATCAAATGGTAAATTACAATAATGGGTTTAGCTGTTTAGGGAAAAGATACGTTAATCTACAATAAGATGGAACCTTTTATTTGTAGGTTTTATGAAAGAACAGACGTATAGGAGAGAAAGATTTTAAAGAAATCACAGTGGTTACCAGCTCTTCAGATGTCTCCAGCTGTTTGGGGAGAGGCATGTTATTCTGCGCATGATTCACTAGATGGCAGAACAAGATAACCTTGTTTAGGGAGTAAGGGAATATGGTAATTTCTAGGGATTGAAACAAAAAACTGGAGTTACGGTGAAATCGAACAATTTGGGATAAAAGAAATAAGAAACTGAAAAAGAGACAGAAAGTTTGTTTCCCCTCGATAGAAAAAAAATTAACAGATTTAGATTCTTAAACTGCCACTCCAACAAGTACAATACAGTAATGGCTAAATTGCAGATGCCAGTGTGTGGAAAAGTGGAGTCTTTATTTCTGAGAGACAATGAAGCACATTATAAAGCAAATAGCTTGACAGTAATTTCTCCTTGTCTGTTTTCAGTGAAGACCCTTATGTTTGAATAAGAACTTTCTTCATTGTCTCTAGCAGCTTCTCTTTCAGATAACTCACTGTATTCATAACCTTAAAGCTCTGTTGCAAGAAAATGGATCATGAAAGAGAGAGATGGAAATGGCCTTTGGGGTCATATTTTATCTCAGCAACACTAGTGTTAATCCAAAGTAAGTGTGAGCAGAACCCACCCCGTTCTGTAATACAGTTCATTCCCTTGTCAATAGAGGATCATTTCCCGGAGTGAATTTTCTAGCCATTTGTCTAGTGTAGCTTTAAATGTCACTAAACAACTTGCTTTCTGGCACTTCCTCTGGAAGACTGGTCTACAGACAAAGAAAATGCCTGTGACATCTGTGACTTCATTCTAGGTCAAGTGCCAGTAAAATGTGCTTTCTACAAAACACGTTTTTGCCCCTCAGTCTGTGGACGTGCCATTGCATCTGTGTCCCACTCTTCACCGTGGTATCAGAACTGCCGAGGGGAACCCAACTGTCTAAACAGCAAATAAATAACTTAAATTTATCAGTGTTGCAAATCATACCAGAGCACACAACCCCAGACTCAGTCGATGATACTAGATGGTGAATGCGTGTCTTTGGCTTTTTGAAATTGAGACATTAACTACTTCACAAGCTTTCCACAGAAATCCTGAATAAGTTTTATTATTCATATATTATTCGTGATATATATATATCATATATATCACATATATTTTATGTATATTTATAAATATATATTATCTATATCATAATATTATTAATATATAAGTATTATAAGTTATTCTGCACTCTGACATAACTGTGATCTGCTGCAGTCCAGTCTGATTCCAGATAAGAAAAGTGGATACAAAATTAGAAAGGATTTTCTCTCATAAAATCTTAAAGTAGTGCAACGGGGATAGAAAAGACCCCAGTTAAACAGCAAGATATGGAGCTACACCTGTCAAACTATTTGTACGTGCCGTGAAGCTCTTGGGCCAGTAACTTACATTCAGTAGCTTTTGTGTTCCTGAAACATCTGTGTAAGGGGGAATTTGTGAACAGAGGGTTTGAATTCTTGATTCCTGCAAAAATGAAAGGGAAGTCAGGTATCACCATTCTTTACCAAACATTTTAAAAAGTTCCTCGTAACGTTGAGTTTCACCCTGTTTCTGAATTCTATTCCAGTTGGAAGTGTGATATTTATAGTTCAGATTTTTTTTTTTTTTCAGGTAAACAATATGGGAAGAAAGAGAAAAAAAAAATAATCACAATTTTCAAGTAGTCTTTATCAACATATAGCTATAGAATACTGTTCTGTTTGTGACAATCTCTTTTGTCTTCATATGCTAATATACCACATCATTTACATGGAAAAAAAGCAGGAGATTTGCATATAAATTGCTATTTTTCATAATGCACTCAATTCTTCTGGGCCATACATAGGCTAAGATTTAGATCATAGGTAGGAAAGCAAGCAGTTCAAAGACAAAGATTCTACATCCTGAAAGAACAAGGTGATTTAAAAATAACAATTGAAGTAAATATTGTTGGAGACATTTTCCTCCAAACTGGCTTGTGACTGTTCTTACAGCTCAACCTGCCTGGTCTGAATTCCTGAAGGACCAAGCTGCCAGCAGGACTGTACTGAGGGCTGATGAGTGTAGCTGCTTTCTTCTACCAGCTAAAATAGCCTCCTTCCTTCTAGTAATTCATGGATGTCCTCAGTTTCACAAATGATTACGTTCAGTAATTCAGCTTCTAGTTAAAATATCCTTAATACCTTGCAAACCTGCAGTCTGCTATGGGAAGTCTAGGCATTGGTGTAGGTCTCTTTCATAGGTTGTAACCTCTGAAAATACAGACTTTTGTTTATTAAACTTAAATGTTGGGAAACTCAGGGGTTTTTTATCACTTTAGGAAAATTTGAATGAATGGTGCTGAATGACATCCTGGAGTAAAGGCAGGCTCTGTGACACGCCGGGCACCCCCCTCCTGCCCAAAGGGTGGCCAAAAGGACTGTCGTGGCAGGAAAGTCCTCGATACTTATGGGTAGGCATAGCTACAGTTTTTATTTGGCTACAAAATGAATGTAGAAAACACTGAAAGTCCTATATATCCCAGATATCCAGCTTTGTGAGTGAAAAGGATTTCTTGCTAAAATTTTTCATTTGAGAGAATTTGATGAGGTAATGGCAATCCAGTCCTGAGTTGAGACAGGAAGCTTGCGATCGAGGGGGCAAGAGATTTGTAATCTTCCTAGGAGTGTGTTGTGTGTACTAATGGGTTGGTGGAATTTTAGCATTCCTGCTCTCCTGCAAAGCAAATCAATGTAAAATTTGTCGCCAACACAAGGAATAGACTTGTAGAGGGGTTGAAACAGAAAAGAAAAACTAGAACACGTCTGAAGTGAAAACTTTGCACTTCCCATTTGAATTTCAAATACCAAGATTGTACTTCAGCCACAGGCTTAATGGCCTAAGAAAAGTTTGTCACAGATTGAAAGGAGAGTTTCTCATCTACATGTAGTTCATGTTTATTTATAGTCAAATCATGAAGTGGAAGTCAGAATCTGTGTTTGGAATATTGACCCTGTATGAGTAGTTATTTCTACACAAAAGCACCGGTTGCTTCTATTTCTCCTGTGTGTGTGGATCTGAAAATTGTTCTGATAACTTCATCTTTGACAGGAAACTCTGCTGCACCATTTCTAATAGAAAATAATGCTTGACACTCCCTTGCTTTAATTTGCCAATAATTATATGATAACTGTACCGTCATCCTCTTTTTGCCGTATTTTCATGGATGTTTGTGCTATTACTGTTTATGGATAAATGCGAATGTCAGAATGATGTATTTTAATGTCTAGGACTAGGCATGTTTCAGCAAGTTACTCCGTTTATTTAGATATGTAGCTTCAAGGGCGACGGGCAATTTTTAACAGAGTTAATAGAAAACAGTCAGAAGTACTAAAAATACCTCCAGTGCTGTGGTGGGAATGATTTTGCTGTGTGATAATTGACAGGAGCTATAGGAGAAACTATATGGAGTATTTGTTACAAAATGTGCCATTATATGAGGCTGTGTATTAGATTAAATTGCCATTCAGAAGTAGTTTATTTTCATCCACAGGCCTACAAACGGTTCAGCTTCAACAGGGGCTACTTTTTAACATACAGGGAGGTTCAGATATTGTTCCACAAATTTAGCAATCGACTTTTTTTGTTGAATTGGGTTTATGGAAACAGCAATAGAGATCTGGCATATTAATAGCTCTCATTTTTTAAAAGAAGATATAATTTGGGAAACTCTTGGTCAAATTAAGACCAAAATTTTATAATATGCTGAAGGTCTAATCCCTGATAGCAGTTTGAAGGCAGTGGAGTAAAATTTGTGAAATGTTTGTAGTAAGCTGCTTTGTAGCTTCCAAAAAGTAAAAGCTTTAAAACTTTATTTCTTTGCAAATTTCTAATTTGATCAATTAGTTATTTTAATTTGATGAATTCGTTGTTTTATGATAATAAAATAATCAACCAGCGACCCAGCTGATAGGTGCCTAGCAGTTAAAATACTGGCTCTGTGGATTTCAGCATGCTTTGAAACACCAGTTCCAAACTGAGCGTCTGCTGCGCTGTTAGATAGGTTGTCACTATTCTACGCTGAAATACAAACTCACACATAAAGTGAACAACAGGAAATGGAAGATTAACGAACACCAAAAAGTAGATTTTTTAAAAAAACCCCACATTTTTGTCATTTTTCTTCTCTAAGTTCTGACTGCTGCCGTATCTGGCAGGGTCTTTGAGCGACAGGACTAATCTGCTTCCAACTCTGCCCTATCTGGGACCAGTCTTAAGACCTATGGGAATATAATTACCTTTGCAACTTCCACACCTTTTCTGTGTTTGGTTTAAATTAGCTAGCAGATTCAAAGACTATTAGCAGGAATAGACAGCACAATCGCACAAGTCCTGTTTCATTAGGTTCAAAAAGCTAGCAAATTGACTCACACCAGCTTAAGGATGTAAGCAAAAGAACAGTTTATAGGCCTTAAAGTTAGAGGATTTAAATTCTTAATCCTTTTCACTTGCTCTATTTATCCAGCTTTTTTCCTAACACAACTTCCTTGTAGCTCATCCTAGAGATTAACAAAAAGTTTTCTCTGCTAGGAATTATTTGGTAGCGTGATCCTTAAGGAACATGGAATATCTGGTTTCAGTTCCCCTCTGCCATGACAAAGTCATTTTACCTCATTTTCTCCATTTGTAAAATGGTGATAATGGTTGTGATGTCTTTTGTTAAGATTTTGTTTATGAAAAGTCCTTTATAAACATAAAATCTTATTGTATTGCTTGTGGAGAAGGCCATGGAGCTCCATCCAACAGTACCTATAGTTTCTGGGAGGCTAAGAGACACATATGAATGTGGGCACTGAGAAAATCCTGAAGCACCTTCTAAACTTTCTGTGCATGATTTTGTGATTTGATGGCAAAAAAACCCCAAAAGACCCCAAAGTGAGAGAGCAAGTCTGGTAAACGCCTGTAGTCGCCCACCTCGGGTTTGAAGGCTGGGATTCTCTTGTTTTGGCTGGGTCAGAAATCCACTGCCTTGCTTTTTCTGTCTTAAAGTTCCAAAAGGCCACAGTCCATCACCAATGTCCAGGACGTCTTCTACTTGAAGTCACATAAAAGAAAGAATACAAGCTGCTGAAATGGCTTTCTTCATCGTGTTATACATTGCAGTTGTTCACAGCTTGGTGATAGATTTGCTGTTTCCCCACGAAGGAAACTTCACAGTCTAAGACTCCCTTAGACACAGTGGCCTCCAGTTGGGGGGAGAAGTGGGACACTGACTATTTTCATGTTTGCAACCCTTCAGTAGTTTCCGATTCCCTTTTTGTTTCTCTCCAGGAGGTCACACACTTGGAAAGAGGGAAAAAAGAGAGTTTGCCTCACAGCTCTGTTTAGAACTAAGCCTGGTTAGTAGAAATAGCATTCCTCACAGTTGCAGGATAATGTAACATCATAAATAGAGCTATCAAGATTGTCAGGCAGCCTTTGTGGTTGTCAGAGCAGTGATGTTAAAAGAAAAAGTTTTTTTGTTGTTGTTGTTGTTGCGGGTTTTGGTTTTTTTCTTTTTTTCTTTTCTAAATAGCTTTCCTCAAACTGTCAGGAGAGCACCTGGTGAAACGAAGCCTTGCTTTTGCCGTGTAGCTTTTGTTCTCAGAGATTGTTTAAGTAATAAATACGATGAAATAATTACATAGAAAAATAACAACTTCATTTCCATCAGAACACTAAGGGGTGGTTGTGATTCTTCAAAACGTCTTGAATACCTGAGGAAATAATTACAGCTGGGCTACAGCTGAACTACCCTATGCAGTATCCCAATATCTGCGGATAGTAGAGGCTGTGCAGTACCTGAAAGAGCAGGGGGAGTGAAGGTTAGATGCTCAAGCTAATTACTCTGGAAATGGTTGATTGGGAATGAATCACCTCTCATCTCATTAGCATTCAGCAGCACAACTGCTGGATAAAAAGGAAACAAACACTTGGAATTGCAAGGAGAGGCAAAAAGGGCTGGTTTTTCTGTTTATGTAAATCAGGGTGGTATTACAAGGAATTCACTGGAGCTTGGAATGATTTATGCCTGCAGAGGACCTGGCCTTAAGGAAGCAGCTGGAACAGAAGTTAGTTATTAAGGAGGCTGTGAGGTGTCCCTGGAATCTCTGCAAAACCAAGCAGTGGGTTTCTGGTTGCCAGGGGCCTGCCCACACCTGTGTCTGATTTATCAGTAAATAGATCATTTGGTTACTGTTCTCAACAAATGTGAGGAAAGAGGACCATAAGACTTTTACACTCTTATATCCTTTGCCTTACTAGCCTTACTGTTAAATCCCCAGTCCTAGCCCCAGAGCTATTTCTTCTTAATTGTCCCTGCAGGAGATGGTTGTGGCTAAAGAAACAGCAAGGGTAGGCACATGGTGCCTAAGAGAATTGCTAACTACAGCTGTGCCTAATTGTCTCTACCACAGGTTTTACATATTATGAGGATGATTGTTGGCTACTCCACCCTTTTATGCTATCTCCTTCCTGGGAGCCCTAGGATGCCATGGGAATGCAAAGCTAGTGGGAATTTCAAGATCAACGTTAGAGCTGCAGTAATACCTCTGGAATAAAGGTACAGAATATGTTATGATGAGTTTGTTTCTCTATGATGCAGTTGCCTGCTGCTAGAGCAGGTTTCCAATACTAGGTACCTCTTTGCTGTCTCTCTGTTATATGTATACAGAGGCCAGAAAAAGAGGTCTTGCTTTGTCATGGGAGCTTGTGCCTGCTACTACTGTGAGCAGCAATGAAGGAACCTCTCACTATGACCTGCTGTTCTTAGAGACAGTTTTGTGTCACTGAAAGATTTTGTAGTATGCTAGAAGTGAGAGAAGTCTCAACTGTTTCTTGTTAATATTATTCCATGGTATTTCTCCATTTTCTTGAACTGGCTGAGCAGTGAAGCCTTCTGGAAGTGTGTTTTGAGTGACTTGTAGTAGTTTTCTAGTTCCATAACAGTTATTCTGAATAGGTCAAAGACTAAGAACATTGGTAGATGCTGTAAACCATAGAGTGTTGCTGTTGGCATAAGATATGGCAGCGGCATAAATCTGGTTTACAGCGTAAAATGTTGTAGTGAAGGACACAGAGGTCTCATTACTGTTGCAAAAGTCTGTCTGCAATATTTATGGTGGTCAAGGTTTTGTTAGCAAAATACGGAATGCTTACTATACTATGGCAAGGCAATGCATTGTTATGAATATGTTCTTGCTGAGAGAAGAGTTATCGTATATCTCTATGCTTCTGGAGGAATGGTCTTCTTGTTTTGTGAGTTCCAGATAGTTTGTGTGTGATTAATGGAAGAGAGAAAGTTCTGATGTCTCATGTCAGCCATGAAAAGATCAAGAATAGCTCATGCTATTGGGGCTCAAGTATGGCTTGTAGGCCAGCCATGAGCTTCTGAAGAGAGCAGTCTGCAAACTGATGAGTTACGAGGCAGGTAAAGATAGTTCAGTGCCTTGCACGTTGGACCAATAAATTTGTGTACAAATATGTTTTACTGGGCTTTCTAATTTTCTCTACAGTTAAAAATAGCCTTTTGTTTGTTGTCCCGATTCACAAAGTCGGTCCTTCCTTTAAGAGTTGCACGCAGAACAGCTAAGCATTGGAGATTTGTAGGGTTAGTAGCATTGTTGGAGATACAGGTCTGCTATTAAGTTCTTGACGTTTTTGTGGTTTTGTAAGTGATGTGATGCCTAGGACCAACACTACGACCATTGAAATGCACAGAAACAGGTTTCTGCTGTTAAGTTTTTATGAGTAGTAGCTAGCTGTAATTTACTATAGTGTACCTGAGTGAAAGTAATAAAACATGAAGGCTTCTTTCCATCCTTTCGACAGCCTTTGTGCTAAGGTCAGTAAAGCTAGTGGGTTTGTAATTAGGGCAGGGAGGAATAGGAGTGAAAATATTGCAGTCTGATGCTTTGTTCCTAATTAGATGAATCAAAAAGCTCTTTCCTAAAGAGCAGGAAATTCTTTCATGAGGATGTACATTCTTAATACAGGAGAGGTATTAGGGCATTTTCCTCATTCCTTCCCTTCTTTTCCTCCTCTCCACCTGCCAGGTTCTTTCATGCTTTCATTTTACCTGAAAATGACTTAATCTTAATTCAAAATACTTCCTTTCTGAAGTCAATATAACCTTGATTTCCACCATCTGGGTTAGTAAACTTTTTAGAAGGGAATGGGAATTTGAAGGCGAGGGAAGGATTTTAACTGGGCAGAGAAAGAAGAATCCATCCTATGGGATTTCAAAAGTACATTGAGCTGGTTTACAGTTCAAAACACCTCCTGCTTAATGCCTCAATGGCATGAAAAAAAAAAAAAAGCTGTTTCAGAGTAATGCAGTAATGCTACCTAATTGACTACTGGGTAGGTTCTAGTGTGCAAAGTAGGGGTCTCAGTGCTAAAGCCAGGAATGAGCAAACTGGTGCCTGGTCTGTAGTCTGGGTCTGGTCTAGTCAGTAGACTCTATGTTAGTAAAGGAAATATACACATATTCTTTCCCTGTTATGGTTAAATAATAAGTAACAGAGGGAATCTCAGTCCCTGTCACCAGGCGCAACTGCACTACAAGTCAGTTGTGATGCACATAATCCAGTTTTTCTTTGGTTGGTTTTCTCATAGAACATTTTCATGCTATAATTAAAAATGCAAAGACAGTTATCAAAATGTGTGCAAAACTAGAAACACTAGAACATTTCTCAATTTAAGTCACTTTGAAGCGACTTGGTATTCGTTGCTCATGGATTTTGCTGAGCTTGTCAAACAGAAAGAAATGATGTTTAAAACCTTAATTTTGAAGCAGCTGGAAATTGCTAGGCAACATAATAGTTTCATACATACAGTGTCAAATCACTTTAATGTGTGGGTTTTTTTTTTTAAATCAGAAATATCTTTTGAGTTCACCAAACCAATTCTTGGAGTTCTACATAGAAACTTAAATCTGGCAAGGTCATCTTTTATTGCTGCGATTCCAAAGAATGTTTCTTTCTATGTTTTAAATTAGTAGTGCACATAATTAGTGAGTATGTTATGGGGAAGAAGGTATCCTTTTGGTATTTTTTCCACTAAAATAGGGAAAGAATTGTCTGTCCTTTTGGTATTTTTATATTTTCTGGTTTGGTTTGGGGTTTTTTGGTGTGGGGTGCTAATAAAATGTCAGACAATAAATTTCGTATGAGAATAAAAACTAGGCACTGAATGCAGCAAATTTTATGCTGCACTTGAAGAGACATTTAATGGCTTTTGAGAAGGATGTGAAATGAAGCATGGTTGGCTGGTCAGCTCAAAGGACTGAGTCAGGACTCTTTAGTCTCTATGTCAGAGTGACAATGACTTTCTCTCTGACCTTGGGTCACTGGCTTGGGTGCATGAAATTAGGTACTTGGAGACTACTCCTTCAAGTTCACACGTATTGACTGACTCCTGTAGTCGCTCAGGACCCCACAGGCATCATCTCTCATGGTGTAAATGTGCAGAAAGATGTGTATTTTTGTGTTACTTACTGTGTGACAAACTGCTATGAGTCAGTGCTACCCATCTTTATATATTGCATTTTCAGCAGTGGGCACTCAAATAAGCAGACAGCATCACAGAGAAGGGGGAGAAAGCATTAATACTGAGTTATAATAGGCTCAATGTCCTAAACTTTGCATAATTAAAAATCTGTTATATATGTATACATAGATAGTGTATGTTTTGTAGTTTCTGGGTTGGACACAAAACCACTGGACTCCATTTGGAAGAAAAAAAAGCAACAAAATTCTTTGTATCTGCTTTGGAAGGCTTTGCATATACTGTCTCACAGAGGATACCCTTTATAACTGTGTATCTGATCTGGGATTTTTGAAAACAGTCTTCCCGTTACTTCCAGTGAGAAGGGCTGAAGCCCCACGTTCAACCTGGGATAGTCCTGCTGCAGCTGAAAGAGTATCAAGCTCCTGGACCCTAGTCTTGTTGTTTTGCCATTAATTTAAATGTAGACTTGTCTGTGCGGGAGGAAATGGTACAACAGCACTAAACTGCCATCTCTGACCCCCATGAGCTCCACGTTTTACAGCAGTGGATCCCAAGCTAAAAGTTTCACCGGTTATTTCAGAGAGAGCTGTGAGAAGCAGCCCAGAGGCAGGTGCTAGGAAGACAAGCTCTGGTGTAGAACGACTGCAGACTACCCTCTGGAAAGGCAGCAAATTGTAGGGCTGAGAGCACCACGCAACCTAATTCCCACTGTGTGTGCTGAGGAGGTGAAATGAAGAAGGTGAGAGACTGCTGAGAATTGCTGTTTTGGAGGAGATACTGTATTTTCATCCACTTGGGTAGGGCATTTGGTACTTTATGTCAAAGCCCAGCAAAGATTGACAGGTATTGACAGTAACTTGCAACAGCACCACACCAAGCTTTCAGTTCTGACTCAAATGTTTTCATAACTGCAGCTCTTCCATGCATATATTTTACACATTTCTTATGACTCGGGAAGGCCAGCATTTGAAAACACATACAGAAAGCACCATAATTATCTGAAGATGAGCTGCCAGATATTGTGATGGAGTGTTTTAAGCAGACTGAATTCCTGAACTGACAAGCCTAGGTTGCTGATCCCCATTTACACGAGCATAAAATCTGAATGACTGTCTCCTGTCCAAATTTACACATCCAGGATTTTATTTCAGAAATGTGTTGCAAGGTTCTCTGGGAAGGAACACGATTAAACTTTGTCCTGGGATAAAAGACAAAGCATTATCATCTCCTCTGAAAGGTTTTGCTAATCTGAGGACTTTAGCATGGAGCTATATTTAGAAAGTCAGGATGCCACTGAAGGCAGTTCCCGTTTTCTACAGATGGTGCCAAACGGTATATTCTCAATCACTCACTCGGGTCAGAGTTCAGCTTTCATCCTCGTCTCTGGTCAGAGGCTGGATGACATCCTGAACAACTGGCTCCTTGTGGTTTATGATGCCAGCTGACAGCGCAGTAGTTTATTATACGATCTACAGCCTTTAATTGTCTGGAGAGACATGGAGTTGACAAGGTTTGATAAGCCATTCATGATAAAAGAATAACTGCAACAGAGAAATGGAGCTGAAGAGGTGGCAACACGGGACACAAATAGATGTAGTGTTTATTCTAAGTGCTCTATTTTTTTTAAAAAGTCTGACCTGGAGGAACATGGTGAAAAGAATGGGAGAATAGAAACATCAATGTCACTGTGTAGGTCTCTGTTAAAAGGAAACCCAGCTTTTCTGGACTTCTAGGCAAAAGCACCGTGCTGAAATGGAATATTTACATTATTATCTTAGGAATTAACTTTCCTGGTGTAAGCAAACATATATGTATGTATATATATCAGTAAGGAGAATCAGCATTTGCATAGTATATTAGAAACATGAACTAAATCTAACAGCTTCACGAAGTGGAAACTAATGTAAAGATGCTAAATGTCTACTCATTTACGCTAAAGCACCTTCCTGTCTTGGGAGTATTGATGTCAAAAGTAGTGCCAAACAACTTGTTTTCGGTGTTTTTCATAGTGTCCTTGACTTTCTTGTTATTCAGTTTGCCCCTTTTATAGCAAGAGGCTGTGCTGACGGCTCAGGAGACAAGTTAAGCACCCACAGGCCAACGAAGAGCTTGCGGTAATTTTAAGAGCCACAGCAGTCCCCGAGATGCTTTAGCTCTACTCGACACAAGCTGGACTGCAGTTATACAAAACCTGAGACTTTCATCAGTGGCTTGATAAGTTCAGAGGGCAGGTGTTTAACCAGAAAGACTCTTGCTATCAAAGAAATACTATGAGAATGTTTCAGACTTCCTGGTCTAATCTTCAGTCTTGTAGAGGAATCCCTAAAAATATCATTTAAAATTCAAATCTTACCTGTAAAATTAAAATATCCCTGAAAGTTGGCAAATGGATGTGAGGATACAAAGCCAGGTCTTGTCCTTCTACTGGTTAAGAGAGAATTAGCTTTCACTGGTGAAGATATTAGTTCTTAATTGTAAATGTTCCACAGGTGTTTCAGAGATGCCCATTACCCAGTGTCTCTGAACTCCCACTGGGAAATCTGGCTACAAAGCAGAGAGATGTGGAATGAGATCTGACTGGTGGTTCTTTCTGATTTACAGCTTGTCCACATTAACAGTGCTTTGGGCAGGCAGGGTCAGAACAGAAGAGAAAGAATGCTGCCTTTCAGTGTAAGTATTGTTGAAGAATATCTCTGAGAGAAAAGGGAGATTTTTAGCAATGATGTTGTGTGACAGATTAGCAAGATTTACAGCACAGTCATTACCAAAGGTGACCTTGAGTGCGGTTTCTTTGAAATGAGGTTTTATCATTGCCTTGAGTAGGATGAAAATTATTGTACAGAAGGGCTGTTAGGGAGAAAGGAGTGTTTGCAATTGAAGCTGCTTAGAGGCAGTAAGGTTTCTGCCCCATTAGCCTCCCCTTTAGCAAGAGATGGATTTCATTGTATTGTTTGTGCAGTATCAGTGAAGCAGGGTGTAATCCTGCTTTCTTCCACTAATACTCATAAGACATTCAGAATGAACCGTATCCTTTTATCTAGAGTAGAGCTACCATTGAAGTCTGGGCCCCAAAAATACAGAATACGGACCAAAATAAATAAATGGTGATTCTATGCCTGAGTATTTATTAAATGTTTCATCTAGATCTGAAGGTATACACATTTGAACTTAGATCGGAAGTCGGAGATTTTTTTTTAAGTAGTAAATGGTGTTGAACAAGGAGAATCGTCACCTAAATTTTGGCTCTTTGTGTTGTATCTGGTGGGAAAGAAGGGCTCTGTAAGCCTCAGACCTGCTCTCACTCTCGTGCAGACTCTGCAGAACAGGGTTTAGCTGTGCTCCAGGAGCTGCCCTGCCTTGCTGCGTGTGCATGTGAGGGGAGAGAAAGACCGTGCTTCAGGAGATAGAACTTTTACAGTAGTAAGTAATGCTGAGATTCTAGGAAATCCTTTCCTGGACATCCAAGAGAGGCTGGAATTCAAGGCTGAAAGAGTCTTTCCAGCTTCTGGATCGACCACCAGCCAATGCTGAAGCATATGTCTGCACAGTCTTCTCCAGACAGACGCAAGCTTGCTCTGCCAAGAAGCCATTAAACTGCATCAGCCTGGCCCTGATATTAAGCTAATAAGAGAGACTGCAGAGAGAGAGCTTTATTAGTGAGAGATTTAGTGCAACAGCACTGCGTAACTTCAGCAGGCTCAGAGAGGGGTGAAACAACTTCACCTTTGTCTTCTAAAGGTACCTTTCCCCAAACATCTTCTGGGCAGTAAATTGACCTGCATCTCTTACCCTGTAAAACTGAAAAGTGTATCAGCTGGTGTGTGTGCCCTGGGCTCCTCTGGGCATTCTTTTTGACCTTTCTTCTCTAAGTAAGTAGATTTCCTTCTTTGTTTTTCTTTTTCTTTTCTTTTTCTTTTTTTTCTCCCCCCCCACCCCCTCCAATTGTTTGCAATCCAAGGACTTTGTTTAAGATCGTAGCCAAGATCTTCAGATTCTGAATTGTTGCTGTGAGCAAAACCTCAGGGACAAAGGATACTCTGTTCTTGGAAGGGCTGTTTTACACATGCTTGTATTTTTGGCAAAACAAGAGAAAAAGCAGAACAAAACCAATGGGGTTCTGGGCAAAACTAGAAACAAAGACACCCCCCTCCGAGAATATGAACAATAAACTTAAAGTGTGATGTGCAGGTCAAGATCACGGTAAACATTTAAACATTTAGCAAACATTTTTAGCCAATGTTTGAGCCTTGTGCTTACAATGTCAGTTACACTCCATCCACCAGTGAATTTAAAAATATTTCACAAAGGCAGGGAAGTGTTATTCCTATTTTCTACCTGAGTAAGCTGATGCAGATAGGTGAAGGCTGAGGTTTTTCAAACTTGGGTGTCCAATGGGAAATCTGTGGGAGCTGTAGATACTTAACAGCTCAGATAGCAGTTTCTGGCTTGAACATCATCTGAAGCAAACTTGCTTGAGCATTGGAACAGGTCTTGGGTGCTTCATAAATATGCAGTGGAATAATTTGATTGAACCACCTTCAACCACCTTCTCAAGTGAGCTTCGTTCCTTTCCTAGCAATGGCAAAGTATTTTCATTCTTGAACTACAAAAGTCTGGATATGCCATCAGACTTAAAAAGTCAATAAAATGGAAGATGCTTACATTAATGAAAATCACCTGACAGCAATTAAAACAACACTTTCTAAGCAGAATAGCTGAACATGCCATTGATTTAATGATCCTTGGCAGTGACTGTTTAGCTGGATTTACAGGAAGCTTCACATGACATTTCATTAGTATCACAGTGAATTAACTTTATAGTGGTGTAGTGCTTAATCCAATTTAGGCTTGGTATTATTAATGATACTACTAGGGAAATAGTTTTTAAGGCAATTAAACAGCAGTATGTAATGTTGCCAAGCATCACTAGTGATATCCGATGGCATCACAAAATAACACATTTTAAAAGGGAATTGAAAATGGAAAGATAGCACTTCCTGGTGATTTAATCCTTTGCACTTGGAAGGCTACCAAGCCACATAAAAATCCATTGTAGAAGATCAACTTTTGAGGGGCGTGTAAGTAAATACATTTATCCTTCTGCTCCCTAGCACCTCGAGCCACATGCAGCGCGTGTGTTACCTCCAGCAATTGTTGCTTTGTTTAATAAGGGGGGGGGGGGGGGAAGTACTCTTGACACCAGAGCCAAATATAATGGCAGATTAGGACAAATCAAAGCCGTGCAAACTGAACATGGTTAAATATTCAAAATCCTAGGCTCAAGCTCATGCTGGTTTTGACTGCTGCAATCTTGCAATTTGTGAAATGACAGCATACTTGTAGACATCTGAAGTCCACAAATGATAAAATGCAGGGAGGAATAAAGCCTTATCAGCAGAGTGTATGGAGTGTGTAAGACTCACTCTAGAATCGTGATTTCTCGAGAGTCACCTCGCAGGAATGTAAAAGGTTGCTGTTCATGGCTGTGTGTCCTTTCCCTTTCCTGAACTTTGTTCTCCCTACGAAACAGGCAGTAGTAGGGATACGGTCTCTGTACAGCCGGTACAGTTCACTGCCTGTATGAAGATGAGCTGAACTGATGCTGATTTCAGTTGACGTGCTAAACAGTCAACTTCAGTAAATGAGACCTCTGACGCATTTTGCTGTCTGTCACTTCTTCAGCAATGGTGGTAACTGAAAGCAGATGGGCTGGGTGATAGTTACGACCAAGAGCTTCTTTGAGTTCCCCATCTGAATTGAGAGCCGAAGGCCACAGTTTGATCTTCTTCCCACTTCCACTTGTTTTCAACTCTCATTCCTTTTTTTCCCCAATTGATTCAACAATATGACTGTCTTAAATCAACCCCCGGGACAACCAAAGCACTGAAGTGTCAAAGGCTTCCCACAGAAAATGGGTTAATAATACCTATTTTCCTGCCTTTTGTCCATGCAGATAACTCGGCAAATCTCTTTCAAGTGTGGAAGTAGCGACCTCAGATTCCAGGAGCACATCTTTGGAATAAAAACTTGTCGTCTTTACTTGCATCTATCAGCAATGCTCAGTAGAAGGTGCCATGTATAAAGGCTCAGCCTGAAACTCACTGCAGCTGACTGAAAAACTTGCTGCTGATGTGAATTTATTGGGATCAGGAATGGGAAAAGGTGTTTAGTTTTTTTTTTTTTTTTACTTTTAAATAATTATACCATTGATTGATATGAAGTAAAACAGGACATGAAACTACCAGCTCCCTTTGATCAAAATACCTGCTCACACCAATTGTAATTTTGCCTACTGTAGGACAGTGCCCATAATTACCCATAACAGCAAGGAACAATGAATTGGGCCAACTGAAGTGATGAGTGCATTTTAAGAGATCGTAAAATTCCCATTTCCAGGCATCGTTGTGTTAATACCCCATGACCAATAACCCATATCATCATATACAAAACTATTATTAAGCTGTAATTTATGAGGTGGGCTTCACTGTATGGTGGGCTAGCTAAGAAAGCTTGCATTTGTAAGTTGTTCTGGTTATGGTCTTTAATTTTCCTCACTGCCTCAGACGTTTTTATTTAAATTCCAGGAAAAACACCCTAAAATATGATGAATAAAAGTGTAACATACTTTAATATCACAGTTTTAAGCAACAAGCGGGGATTCTCTTGAGACAGTTTCTTTTATCATCTTGCTGCATTTACACTTGATTCAAATTCTGTTCCCTGTACCTGTTTGACATACAGCATGCTACAGATGTGTTTAAGTGATACATTAGTTCTAGAAATTATTCTTATGCCTATCCTATCTCTTGTTTCTCTCCTTGGTATTTATAGTGATGACAAAGTAGCTTTCATTTTATTTTATGGCATCAAAATGTAGTAGGGAAAGGAAATAACATGTCTGCTTTGCACTATAGTGTTTTACTGCCTATGCTGATGTGCCAAGGACATGTGCTATAGTCTATCATAGAACATAATTTTATTTCCATGGAGTGGTTTTCCGTGTCACAAGTGGGTGTGTGCCCTTCTGCCCGTTGGATTTTGTGTAGGCACACTAATTTGTCTATCTGTGTGTGTGTTGTTGTTTTTTTTTTTTTTTCTTTTAAAATAAGGAACAGAAGTTGTTTTTATTTTTTTAACATCAATATGCCCAAGTAGATAAGTTCCTGTGCTGTGACTTAAATCTAGTGGCTGATACTGACATGAACTTCTACAACTGAAGTTACAAGTTCAAAACAAACGTGTGTTGTTAAACTGTGGCACTCCCTACTGAAGGATTCAGTGGCTATGAAAAACTTGCATGGTTTAAAAAGGAGACTGGCTACACTTATGGAAGAAAAATCTCTCAAGAGCAATCAAATGCAAAGAAAGTGCCTCAGACTGGAGAGCTCTTGCCACACAAATCACTATTGAGTGTTAGAAGATGTTCAGTGCATGTTTTCCCTTCTTCTGCACTGTTTTGTAGGCATCTATTACGTTTTGGACTGATCTGACCTGTCTGCTCGCGTGGTCTTAGAGATTTTATAATGTAGCTAGACTGATGAGGGAGGATGTGTGAAATGTATTTAAACCAAAACCAACCAAAAGTTGCTGTGGGCTAATGGAACTGACAGTTCTCCCCCCTCCCAATTCAAAGGCCATCTAAAAACTGGTGTTTGCTTTGCTTGTGCTGGTTATGTCACACCACTGTGTAGGCAAAGAATGAAGTACAGCTATTTGGAGATTGTTGTGGTCTGGGTTCACTTGCACTAATTTAATTGCTGACATATGAAGCCCCTGAGGAGATTAAGCAAAGTACTTGTGAGTGGAGCTTCCACTCATGAAGGAATATATGAAGCTTGGGAGTTATGTACAGAATCCCGAGCCAGGGACTCTGGGAGGGTCTCCTTCAACTCTGGACTCATAGATGCTCTCTGCTGCCCACAACACACAGCATGTGTGACTGTTGAGTCTGTTGTGGAAGGGTTATTTTGGGGAGAACAGGGCAGATATGGAACCTAACAAACCTCTGTAATCAACGGCATCTTAAAAGCCCCTGAGCTTTGTTAAACTGCCTCCTTTTATGCTTCAGAGCTGAGAGTGGCCTTCTGCATCAAGGGGCAGAATTTGACTTCCTAATGCCCCTTTCCTCAGACGAGCAAATGTCTGCACAGCAAAGACTTAACCTTAAGGGTGATCGCTATTCCATAACGAGTTCTGTTAAAGGTCTGGCTTTCCTTTGTACCTCTGAAAGCACAGCTTTTATTGGCATAAAAGTTGTCATGAATAAAGTCAGAGAAATATTTCATTAATAATAGTCAATGTATCGGTGGAGCGCAATAACTGTATCTGATTTCATATCAAAGATACACCCCTTTTTGTAAAATGCTTCTTTCCTTTCTATGTTGAACTTTCATGGTGGAGCATTGACTGTGATACTAAACACAACCGTGCTGTTACACCCTGTTTATATGTGTTTGCATCACTGGAGGTATATGGGATGTGTCTGAGGGCTTGGACTCAGCAAATTATCCTCTTGTAAGCTGAATTCTCAGGTACACTAATTCCCTTGTACTTTTCCCAGGGAGGTCTGTGGTCTGCAATCGATTTAAGGGTGGGAAACTGTTGCAGCCTATTGCCAATTTGGCCAAGGAATTTATGAATCTGGAATCACTGAACAGTTACAGAATCCTACAAATTACAGATGGAAAGGGACTATGAAGTATCATTTAAATACACGTGCCGAAGCAGGATTGTTTTGTGTTGTTAATTCTCAAGTGTTTTGTCCAGACGTATTTTGAAAAGCCGTTATACGATGGTCACAGTCAGTGCTAGGGAGGATTGTATTCCTTGACACTTAAGTGCATGCTTCTTGAACCTTGTGAAAATTGTGTATTCACGTAACACATATATTTATCGTATGGGTGAGCCATTTTTCATGGCTCTTCAGGAAAAATAAGTGCTTTTTGATACTAACAAACTTCTCCCAGGCACCAGTTGTAGGCTGTGGAAGTTAAATGATGTTTGAAACAGAGAGCCTTGGAATCTATTAACACTCAAATGATCATTTTCATAGAGTATGTCAGAATCCCTTTCTCCTTCACAATCTAGTGCAGCCTTAAGAAATAGGAGGTCACTCTAAAATGCATTGGAGGGGTGAGGAAGGAAAGAGATCTGGGCTACCTCTTCTTCCAAAGCCTTTGCCTGGGCGGTACAAGTGGATATAATATAGCAGGAACTGATGTTTTATGGAGGATGCTTTTTGGGAGTAGGAATAAAATTTCAGGGGAATACTCTTGCAGCTGTAATTCTGTTTGAATCCCATCTATCTCTGCAAGGTTTTTATGCTTAAATGGTAAATTGGATTTAACATTCTCTGTTGTTGGTGGTTCTGAAGTTGACATTGTCAAATTCATCAGTATTGCTTTTGGTACAAAGACCAAGAACTTCCTTCACCTACAGAATATTGCTCCCCTACCATCAAAAGAGGAGACGCAGCTTTACTTTTTTTTTCTTTTTTTTTCTGGAATATATGTATTCCTTTTCTTGTCTGTTGAGTTATTCAAAAAAGTGTTAAAAGTCTAATTTTAAACTTTGTGACCGAGTTTCAGACTTCAACCTGTCTTGTTACGATAGAACTCACCTTAGCAGGTGAAATATTTTGCAAGGTTGCAGAAAAACTTTAAAGAAGTTCTCATTTTCTAAAACCAAATTTCAGTGCTCAAATGTTGATCTTTTTCATATGCTGGGTTGTTACAAGCTTCTGCTTCACATGAGTTGTCAAACCTCTTGAGCTGTTCAGTTAAAACAGAAAATGCTACAACGGAATGAGTAAATGAATATAAAATTCAGTCTTAACTCATTAAATTCAATTGTCTTCAACTAGATTTTAGTTGGCTAATGGCTAAATGAGTACATGTAGCTGAACCCAAATATTTAATCAGGTAATATTAGAAGGGTCACAGTCCTACAAAATAAGCATCATATTTCTGCATTGGTCCATGGAACATGTGAATTACTGACTTCTGTGGTTTCAACTAGACTTGAAATATATAAGCCAGCCACATTTTTATTGAATCAGTAGGTATTTCAATGGAAGCGGGGCCTTCCTTTCTAAGGAAGCTTCAGTTTGTGAATATCTTGCGGGATGAATTTGGTAGAAAAAGTATCATATATTAAATAGCTGGAATAATACATGTACATCTTTGCGCTGTATAGGACTGCATAAAAATAAATCTAAGACAATGCGACTTGGCAGACTGTTTCAGGTATTTCTTGCAGTGACAGCATGATTTGCTCATGCTACTTTTGACTCTTGCCATTGACTACCATACATTTAAAAGCAGACCTAAAAATAACTATGCGGGAGCCTGATCCTTTAAGATTTGCAAGGTTTTGGCAAGGTTTTGTTCCGTGTTTGAGAGAGACAAATTATCTCAAATATTTCAAAAATCATTTAGAAGAGGAAAGGATGCCCCTGGGGAACAGTTAGTGACTAGGTAAGGAAAGTACCTTTTTGTAGGACTTTGAGACAGGAAATGTTGCAAAATAGTTACTTTGTTACTCTTTTGATTGACTCGGATCTTTTCTGGTTTATGCTGATTTAAAAGGGATTAAGGTAGTGGTTAGGTTCTGGCATGTTCCTAGGAAAAGGTTAGTACCTAGTCCTTTGGGAAAATTCACGGAGGACAGGCAAACCTGAAGTCCTGAGGCCAGCGAATATTTGAGGACAGTGAGCCTGAAGAGAGGAGAACTGGTAGGAGTTTTTATAGTTTTTGGAAGTCCTGAACCAAGGAGGACAGTAGCAGAAAGAAAACATGAAAACCTAGAGAAGCACACTTAAGTTCCTGATCTAAATGGATGACACCTACTTCAGCAGTTCCACTGACCTCTGGAAATCCCAGGACGTGGGACAGACAAAAGATACAATGAAAAGGACTTGCAATAATTTCCAGAGGGGTGGAATTTGCTTTGCAGTCTCAAAGGTGTCTGCCGTGCCCCTGTAGCCAAGGCACAAGCATATGTGCGCATGTAGGATCATCCTTGGACTTAATATGCCCTGAGACAGCATTTATTCCTATGAAGGCATCCAAATATGCTCTTCTTGAGTAGGGAAGGAGTGATATAAATACATATTGAACTGCATCATGTAAAAGATGTTTGTTGTCTTCACCCTTAATGACTTGTCAGCCCGTTGGTGCTATAGGATGTTCAGAAAGTAAATCTCTGAGGCAAAATTTCCACCGATCTCTCCATATTATAGGATCATTTTACCCAAGATTCAAACCCTTTGCATGGAGTTAGAAGTAAAACATGAGTTGTATTTTATAGAGTTGCTAGTCTCCTTGGATTCAGTAAGCTTCAATTTGGAGAGCAGAAGCTCTCAAAAGTGATAACAGCATCCTCTTACTTAACATGTATCTCTTTTTAAGAAGCTGAAACTAAATTCAGCCTGAGTGAATATACACAGTCCATACAGGTTCTGAGATCACCCCAAACTGTAAATTATGACTTAAGCATCAGGCCTGATAAACAGAGTAGGGGGAGAGATACAGAGGAGTTTCAGAACTCAGGTTTATTTCTGTGCCTTTTTAAAAAATTGTGATTTTTTTTTTCTCATTAAATGCACTGAGCTCTGTGAAAATGCCATTGAATAAACTAATTGCTTGCAGCGATAAGGGGTTGTGTATTCCATTTTTTATTAGGGAGACATCACTTGTTACAAAAATGCTGTAATTTGAAAGTGTGAATTAGATAGTCACTGTGGCTGAGAACTAGGCAAACGAAATTGGAAGATCAGTCTTTACTCTGTTTTTGGGGTAACTGGGTTGAAGGTTGACTTGTGATAAAGATGTTTTTGGATGATGACACAGTGAGATACCAGGACTCGACATCAGACATTGTAGGCTTCTTTCACTACCTAAATAAATACCCTTTTATTGGAGAGAAAGCAGAGATTAGTTCCCCCTCAGACCTGTGGGACAAGGCATCTCTCAGGTATCACACTCTGACAAGTACCTGCTGTGAGATGTGACACAGCTCTCCTGGTGCTTTGGACACTTGGATAGAGCAGGGATTTTCTGCTTTAAGTTACTTTTTTTGGCAGATTGTAACAGCATAAACTTTGTGCCTGGTTAGCTGTGCTGAACAAGCCATGTTTATAACTTAATCCATTTCAATTTCATGCTTTTCTGTTTTCTGGGTTCTATAGTAAAATAGGCTTTCAGTTAAGATGACTTGAAGCGGAGGTTGGTTAAAGTGAGGTTGTGCCTGTCGAGCTCCCCTGCAAACGTTGTAGAACACAGAAGATGTCACAGGAAGAGAATAAGTTTACTTTAGTTCCAAAGTCAAGGCTTCTTGAACCATAACCTTTTCTCAGATTGCTGGAGGGCACTGGGGAATATTCTGTGGTACATGGGGAATCATGGAGAACAGATTCTGTAGGCCACACTGGGGTAAATATGTCCACAGTGGCTGCATGTGCTCAGTCATCTCAGAGCCTCTGACCCAGGTGGTCCTGCTAAAACCTTTTTCTCCATGAAAAATAAAGAGTAGCTGGTCCCGGGTGGAAAAGGATTGTCTTTATTTTTCAGGCAGTTTTGAAAAAAGGCTGTTTCCAAGTTAGTGTAGGTCTTGGAAGAACATGCTGGTTCGGGTAGTGCTAGTTTAAGGCATTATCTTCCTTTTCACTGGCAACTCGTAAGAGTTACCTGCACACTGTATCAGTTGGTTATCTATTAAGGTCTTCATGCAGCTTAAAGAGAAAGAAACAAAGCATAAACATTTCTAGTTTTTATACTCCTGGGAAGTTACAATGTTTTACAGAAAGAGAGAAGTACAGTTAATTAGTGTTTGCTGGCTAACTTACACGTACCCTACAGGAGCTTCCAAGAGATGGAAAAGGAAGTGTTGGCTTTGCTGAAATAAATGGCAGTGCTCACACTGAGTTCAGCAGGGCCAGTGTTTTACCCAAAGAAAGCATAAAATAAGCAAGAGTATTGCCCTGGACTGAAAAAGAGGCAGGAAAATCAGAGTTCACACGCTTTCTACTCAGATTCCCAGATTTTAATTCTTAATTTATCAAAAAAAAAAAAACAAAACACAAAGGAAAAATACAAAATGCTGTTTCTAGCTATTCAAAAAACCTTTCTGTTCAGGGGATTTGCTAGTTTCACAATATTTACAAACGTAGTTCTCCCATGCTTACAAAGACAAATATCTGACTGAAAGGACAAATAAATGTAATGGCAGTGGAGATCTGGTCTTGCCAAAGACTGGAGAATGCCCCATGTGCAGACATGCAGATCTGAGAATCACTTAACATACGTTTGTAATGTTCATGAGAGGAAATTTGCAGAGTTCCTGAAGAGATGTTAATTAACTACTTCCTAGGGCCCTGGCTTGTTCTCAAAAAATTCAGTGTCAAAACTCCCACACCGACTTGAACAATACAGTTCTAAGTCCTTTGAGATTACTGTTATTTAAGAGAGAACTGAAAATTTCTTACTTTGCAAGACCTGAGTTCAGGGCCTCGCGCTCCTGTGATTTCCCTAGAATAGCTGGTGACATAAATAACACCTGAAACAGCCTGGAGCTGCATTCCTCGGAGTGCTTCAGGTGTTCGGAAAGTCATCAAGTACAACAGGCACCACAAAGTCCCTATAGTTCAGCTCTGGCAGGTAAGCAGAGGAGGGAAAATATTCTTCAGACTATGTATTTCAGTCTTTTCCCCTGCCCTGCCCCCTGCTCTCTTTTGCTTTAAACAATCCACATTTTCTGTTAAAGATGTGAGGTTTTGACAGCCTATTTAGCAATAATTATTCCTTATCGCATTGCAGACAACCCCGGACTGTGCATGGTGGTATAAAGTCAAACAAAAATGAGGTAACACCACTGCAAGGGTTTCAATTCTCTAAGTAGGATTTAGGAATCTAATCTTATTTGTGGAATTTGATCCATTTTATTCTTTAAGCACAATTTTGTGACAGAAAGAGGTGCAGTGTAAATACTTGTGTGTTTTGCAGAAACGCTGCTGGGAGCAAACTGAGTGTGTGGGTGGAGAAGGTGAAAGACTGGCAAGGGCTGGTGTCACCAGAATGAGCATGGTAATTCATGCTGGGAATGCTGTTGGGTCCCTCCCATCTCAGATCTGCCAGCTGCCCGAGTCATCCAGATGCTGTAGACCCTTATTTACCTCTGTTTTGGGGGAGTGTGCTGTTCGTGGCTGTGTTGGACTCATTTGGGCTTACAGAGGATTTATAC
Organism: Gallinago undulata; assembly: GCA_026546715.1. NCBI lineage: Eukaryota > Metazoa > Chordata > Aves > Charadriiformes > Scolopacidae > Gallinago > Gallinago undulata. Next base: position 21,122,556 of record JAOTQQ010000052.1, on the reverse strand, counting down.
CGGTGTTACAACGGTATCCAGTTAGGGCTGGGTTGCTCCAAGGAAGCGAGCTTGCTCTTCTCGTACCTTTCCATGTCAACACGAGGGACAGACAGTGTGGGGAAAAAAAGAAGGGGGGGAGGAAAAAAAAAGAAAGAGAAAAAGAGTGGAAAAAAAAAAGGCAGGTATAACCAGGACCATGGAACCTGAAGGTTCCTAGAAAACAAAATGTTACTTTTATTTATTTTTCAAGAATATTCATTTTGGTTTACAGTTGATCTTTCTACCTGATGTGGGCAAAATGCAAGAAACATGTATAACACATACTTTGGTCCCTTCATTTGAAAAGCTTAAATCAGAAAGATACTGGACAGAGAAGACAGCTCATTAGCTGTCGCCTCCATCTGCAAATAAAATACCAAATATATAAAAGCTAAATCCTTCTTTCAGCATGCAAATTCTAGGAACAGCTTGTGCATTCCACTGGTCTAGCCACAAAGACTGGGGAGACCACATCCAGTCACTGCCTTGTACTCCATTGGCAGAGCCTCCAGTTTCATTGCAGATGGGAATAGGAAATGGAAAACAGTTTGTCTCTAACAGAGGCATTTTTTAATATGCAACTGGTGGCAAAACAAAGCTCTAGTAATAGTAAGTTCCTTTTGAAAGACAGATTACAATGGATTCTGGTAGTAGGAAAGAAGTGTTAGTTTATGGTATTTTGCTAAGGTTTTAGAAGAAGTACTGCAGGAAGATCAAGCACCTGGATGATCTAATTTGTTTCTGTGACTGGTTGAAGATTTTTAATTATCAAGAAATGGCTGATTTTGCAAAAACCTTCTGGCCTAGAAGTCAAATCACAAAAACAGCTGCATCATCTGTTTCATTTGGATTGCTCTACTGCAAAGCCTTAATAGTCTGCAATAGCTTTGGAGGGAAATAAAAGATACCTCTTGTCTTCTTTTCGTAAAATACTAATATCTCACCCTGCTAATTTCTTTGGCTGCCATCCAGCGTGAATTCTGCTGTGTCTCCATTGCTCTAGGTAGGATTTCTGTTCTGATCAGCGCCCTCTGTACTTGTCATTTCCAAGAATTTGGTGTATCCCAGGCCCTTGGCTTTGATTGCTGCAGTTAAAACATGAATGCTCTTGGGACTGGAACCATAGCCAGATGGACAGAAACTGCTGCTTTGTGGCCGGCTGGTTGTACTGGGTCTGGTGGAGAAAAGGTTAATTTCTTCCCAGGCCCTAGCAGGGACACAGCTATTCCATCCCATGTGGGCCATGCCCAGGGGGGTGGGCGGAGCTAGTCGGGAAAAAGGGGAGGGACCGGAAGTGGGGGGACCGGAAGAGGAAGTTCCCCCGGGGAGAAGGAGAAGGAGCAGAGCCGTCGGGTCCGTTCCGCGTGCGGTCGGCAAGCGGCGGTATCGTAATGGCGGTTGTATACTTCTCTGTCAGTGTTATTG
>JAOTQQ010000052.1:21094621-21121010 GCA_026546715.1 Gallinago undulata | reverse complement strand
AGCGGCGGTTGGCGCCCTGCTGAGTGCACGTGGCTGCCACGTGGTCCTTTGTTGCCGTCTGAGGCTAAACCACGACACTGGTCTTTCTGGCTGCTGCTTAGGCACAATCTTCTCTGGGAGATGGCAGTCAGGAGAGGATCCTGTCTGCAGACCTTAGTTCCAAACATGATGGATTCCTTGTTAAAACCCAGAACGCTGCCTTGCAACAGCCCTGAAAGTACAGACCTGTAAGCAATAGAGAGTAAAAGAAGAGAGGAAGAAATTATCAGTATTTAAACCTGTTCTGCCTGACCAATGTGACCAAAACGATTGAGAGCTGTGTGATGAGTCTAAAATGGCTACAGATGGATGGCCAGCAATCTTAATTATCGGGCACCTTTTCTGAAGTGTGTGATCCCCTGTCAGCCAACCTCTGTTTCGCCATCAAAGTAAAAATACTGTGTCTATATTTGTGAAGCTTTAACTTTACCAATAAGCTTGGTTTCATTTTATGTTTCTATTCTTCCTGTTCTGTGTTGCCAAAGTGATGAGGGAATATGTCTGAGGTGAAAGGGTACGTTGACATCTTGTTTCTTCCATGTGTGGTAGACTGTAACTTGTGGCTGAAGTTCTACATCCCTGGCTCCTGTTGTCTTGAATTAAACCCCTAAGTTGAGCTGCAATTCTGTACTAAAATTCTTATAAATTGCTCCATATAATAAGTAAGCAATAATTAGAGATAACATTCTGTATTTTATCTTTCTATTATGGGCAAATATTACACCAGATGAGGCTTGTCAAAAACTGCGGTAGAGATACGTAAATATGGGTATTTTCAAGCCTTTGCTAATTGCAAATCCCAGTATCTGCACTGTGTGTGAGGCTGGTTAGAGGACTTGAAAGTGGCGCAGTGATGGGTGCTGGCCAGTCAGTTTTTTCTTCAGGAGTCCTATAATAAGGAGTAGAGGGAGGCACTACTTACTCCTTACACGTGTAAGTTGTAAGAACAGGCTCTCACTACACTGAACAAAGCAAAGGACGAACCTCCAGAATGCACTTCTGATAAGATAATTTAGTTGTTCTGACTTGGCCTCCAGAAAAACCTGCTTTTTTTTTTTTTTTTTTGGATGAGTGCACAGTGAAGCAGGCTGCCTAACCTGGATTCCTAAATCATATGCCTGAAAGCACATAGGTGAATACCACTATCTCACACAGCGAAAGGGATGGGATGAAGTTCAACCTACATCCCATCTCCCAACTTTTGCCAATGAAAAGAGTATCTTATTTTTCAGTGAGAGTTCTATTTTTTTTTTCATTGTATAAAGAAAAAAAGAAAAATCCAACCAGTCCCCTTCAGGTTCAGCCCCTCAAAATGCCAACTCTTCTGCTTTTAACTGCCTTCTTAATGAAAGATTGTCCTGACAGTTATCTATGAGCAGCAGAACTGTCTGTGGTGGTGTACTGTTTGGTGGAAGTTTTTGTAGATCTCTTAGTTAATACCAGTTAATACCCAGTGAATGGAACTACATTAGTTCGTTCTGGCTGAGGACGTGACTCTGTTGCATGTTCTTATTTTTTTTTATAATGTAAATTATCTTTTCCACATGTGGATTGTTCCATGATTTCTTCTGCATCTAGTAATACGGGAAAGGCTAGATGATCCTAAACCCTGTGAGACTGGAGACCCTGGCTGGAAAGTCCAAGCCATGGTCTGCTCCTGAGTAGAAATGTTCAGAGCAAAACAAAGGAGTCAGAGGCTTAGGAGACCATGCTAAGCAGGTCATTGTTGCAAACAAGCCGCTTGAAAGCCACAAAATAACTTTGTGGAAGAGAAACAGTGAAGTCTGAGGACAGATTTCAGTAAGTAATTATACAGTAGAGAGCACTGCATTGAGCTCTGCGTTACTACAATTCATGGGTACCAGAGTTTCAACAAATATATTTTCTGGTTCCTTGGCTATCTCCTTTGCTGTTACATCCGTGGGTGGAATAGGCTGGATGGGTAGATTTGTGACTACGTAATTTTTTTTTTTTTGCTTGCTGCAAATCCTATAAAAAAACCTGTTTGCTAACCACAAACGTGCACACACACACAGAGGAAGTTGCTACATATGACTCTACAGTCAAGAGTTTTCTAAAACGAAGTGGAAAGCACATCTATAGCTTTTACTGAGTTAGTTCTTTTTAAAACAACAGCTGTTGTGGAACATCTGCAGCCATATCATGTCAGCTGATTGAGCCACTGAAGAGGAGAATAGCTTTGGCTTGGCTGGCAGCAGCAGGCTTCCAGATCACATTAATAACATCTGGAGTAGAGTACAATCAATGGTTCCACTGTGATGAGGTTTGGCAACCTTTTGCTAATCACAGTCTGATGCTTGTTAATCCTAAATATGGTGCTTGGAGAGCTTTCATGTTTGTAGCATTGCCATTTGATAAATTGCACTAATTTAGTCAACCTAAGCACTTTCATTAGAAGAATCCTGATAATTCTGAGGAGAGACATGGATGCTTTGTTCCTAAATACCCTATTGATCTTTTTTCCTAATGGTTGTGTGCATGCGTGCCGCCTACTGTTGCAAACCCTTTGGACAATTCAGTAGCTGGAGAGTCTTCAGATAGACTTTTGGCCAACTTTGCCAATAGGAAAAGTGTGCCTTCAGACAGTGAGGCCATCCAAAAAGAATGGTCTTATGAGTCTTGCAGCTGGACTCTCTAAACACAGTACATTTACCACAATCCAACTAAAGAAGTTAGAGGAATTAAAAAAGTGGAAATTCAAGGAAGAGGAAAATAAACTGGTGCAGGCCTCCCTAAAGCAAAAATAGTGATTTCTTATTAAGATGGGAAATGGGGAAGTGTCAGATTTCCCTGGTTTCTGTGGCACAAGTGGAGCAGTTTACATGGGTTAGAGCTATTCGTTTTGCTGGGTCCAAATTTAGGCAAGCTTTGTTGTGCTGTTTTAACTTCCAAGAAGCAGATGGGAGAATTGCATTTTCGCTGAAATCTACTAGTTGCACTTTACCTGTGTAATTATATCTGCTTATTTTAGAATGTCTTGTGGCAAATAGCGTGAAATCACTAATTAAAGGAAGGGGTTTTGTTCAACATCATTATTTACATAACGTGAAAATGAGCCTCGAGCAAAAAAAGAAAGTAATGATACCTTGCTTACATTTATTTCTCGGGTGACTCTGAATTTATTCACGAAGTGTGTGTATGTTACTGTCCTCTGGAGTCAATGGATCTGGCGTTGGGACTTTCCCTGTTTTCCTCAAATATACTTGGCTTCTGGCAAAAATGCTTGAGGGAGGTGAAGATGTTATTAGAAATGTGTCTTTGCAGGACTTCGTTGCCATGATGGGTTTAGCCTCTCCTTAGCTCCTCATAGATGTTGAGATGTTTTATTTTCTAAAAACTAAACTCTTACAGGCCTAGATGATACTGTTTGCATAAGGACAGAGGATATTTGATTATTCCAGATTGGGAACCTTGCCCTCAACAAACATATTTAATACACATAACAGTGTCTCTTGGCTATGTGCACTCCTGGCCCATCTGTTTGAATGGCATGGTGCCTGCTCCTTAGGGCACAGGTTCGAAGTGACGACGGGTTTAATTTGGCGTGGTCTGTGATGGTGTAAGTACCATCATCTCTTCAAGGGGTACTTTCCGAGAGCAATACCATCTCCTCAGGTCATTGAAGCTACTCTAGAAGTTGTTATACCTGTTGATATCTCATTCAGGCTGGCTTGTAACAGGACTGCGGAAAGACAGTTTGTTTTTGTAGATGCCGGTTAAATAAAGTCCTCTCAAAATGTGAAAACACCAGGCACTCAATGCAACAACAATGTTCGTATGTGATAACGATTTCAGGGGACAAAACTGCCCTGGAGAAATCCACCAATTTTCTCCATCACAAAATATGTTAGTTACTTCTCTCCTGCAGCTATTGGTTAGTGACTGAATTTGTTTCTTCTGAGTGGTCAGCACCAGGGCATGGGGTGTACCTGTCTGTATTTTTAAAGTATATAGAATATGTTTGATTTGACCAAGTATCACCTCTGAAGGCTGGATTGAAGAACGGTAATCAACTGCATGCATGTGCTCAATTCAAAAGTCTAATCAGCGCCTTGCTGATCTGTGAAGAAGCCGCTATTTCAGTAAATATGTCCATTCTTGATAATTTCATAATAGGAATGAGATTTCTAGATGTTGGAAAAAGCATAAGTAATTTCTCACACAGCTGGTGATGGTATTTAAGAAGGAGACATTACGAACATGTAATGTTTACGTTGCAAACATGGGCTGGAACTCCCAGAGAAGTATCAGCCCTGATTCAGTTTCAGACTGTTTCTTGTGTGACTTCAGATGTCACTGGTGAAACCTGTAGGCTCTCTGATTTAGCTCTTGTGCATTGGGTTGTCCCCTATCATAAAGGGACAATACCACTTCCTTCCTTTGTGGCATTAAGACTTTCTGTCCTGTGCTCGTGACTACTAAGTATCTCGGAGTGTGCCCGATGGCATCGATACAACAGTCTAGGTCTCTATGCCACAAGTAACAAGCAGAGCTGCTATGAACTAGGTGTCCAAATCCCTAGGACAACTTTGCACATCCCATCTGTGGCGAGAATTAATAAAAGTGACAAGGGGTATGTGTGTTTGTGTTGCTTGTAGCTTCTTTTCTGTGGATACCATATATCTGTTCCTCTGGCCAGGTCTTCTAGCTGCCTGGCTGGTGATGTGCTTTGGGTTCATGTGGAGCAGTTGTGGGTAAAGAGGAGGAAAGACTGTGCCATCCTTGTGAGGAGCTGGGTGTGCTCAGCAAAGGAACCTGCTGGAGCACGGACTGGAGAGCAGAGCCCCGTTAACGGGAGTGGAACAGGCAGGGTCAAGAGAACAGCAGGGGACAAGGCGCAGAGATTCAGAGGTGAGCGAGGTGGAGAGGACAGTGGAGAGTTCATGCACCTTGGGAATCGCTGGCTGTGAGAGGCAACAGTGGAGAGATATTTGCAAACTTTTTATCTGATTGTCATCCAGCAGAACGCTATTTTTCTCTTTTAAAAACGTCTTTACCTTAATTTGCATCTGAGTTAAACAGAAGTTCTAATACTGGAAAAACTGTAGGGCATTCCTGACGTAGCTGCTTTAACGGAAAAGTGCAGGCAAATCTTCAAACTCCCCTTATATTTCTGTAACTTCATAGTCAGATGCACACTACCTTCTGTCCCATTTAATCTTCCTGATAATTAGTGAAGGCATTAGTTGCTTTTCTCCCCCCAACAAATGATTTGTGATGTTAATATTTTTACTGGTTTCCTCAGTATTAAGTATGTGAAATACTTAAAAATCTAGGGAATATTTTGTGGAAGTTATAACACTTAAATTGCAAGAACTTAAATTTATTTGGCCTGTGCGCTATCGTGTTACATCAAAAATTATGAACCCACTTTTGGTGTTTCATCTTTGGGGTTGGTTTGGGTTTTGAGTTAAACCTTTTGATAATGTTAACAAAAATCTTCAGAGAGAAAAACAGGTCTGAAGGCAAGGAAATCATGGGTGAGATCTAAAACCTTAGACAATAAATTGGTTGTCAGTGATTTAGCAACAGGTTAGTGTTTCTACCTTCTTGGTACTCCTTAATTAGTCTTTGAAAGTTGATAACATTTTAATGTAATTTTGATTGCCTTTTTCTGGAGGTCAATCTAATATTGTATTGCATGATGCCAAATTACTCTTCTCACAGTTAGGGGATATAATTAAAAGCACAAGCACGCTGGTTTTGATTAAGCGAGCTGAAAAGAGTTTATTTTCTTACTAACTAAGAAAAATTGAGTTTCATGGCAAGACTTTTGGGTTTTTAGTTATGCTGTTTCTTAACCTCTTCTTTGCTGTTAACCTCCTTGTGTGTGACTGCTTGGAACAAAAGAGGTACCAGCAGACCAGCTACACAAGCTGTTTTATCTGGGAGCCTTTTTAACGCTTTACCCAGGAGGTATAATGTGATCCAAGATAGAGTGCATTTTATAGGACTCAACTGGTGACACCAATCAACTGGGGACTCTACAAAATCTCTGCTTCTATCTCTGGCAGAGTTAGACGATAAGTTCATCATTTCTATCCATAGCAAGGCAGGAATTTTACACAATTAAAACTCCTGCTGAAATATGCTGACAGGCAGAGGAAGAAGCAGCTTGATTATTCCTGTAAGGATATACTTCCCCAGCACTCAGGGCTTGTTCCATTCATTATTTTGTTTTTTTGAACAGTAGAGAGAGATGAACATGGAGTCAAAGCCTACACAGAGCTCTCCTCTTCCAAGCCTCCACTTTTTGAACACTGGCAATTACCATCTGTGCCATGGTCCCAGCCCTTGGGGTCTGTGATTGCAGGAGAATCTCAACTTTCAGGGAAAAAGAAAAATAAAGGAAAAATCTTTTTAGCTGATACTGCCATTGGGGAAATGTAACTTGAAATGTGATCCAAGTGGCTTAAGCACACATAGGGAAATAACAGGAAATCCATACTATTTTAATTTTGGAAAATTCATGGTTCTTAAGCCATGTTTAGAATTCCTAGGGATCTGGCTGATGATTTGTGAATGCGTCAAACTGGCAGTACTGTGCTGTTTTAAGTAACCCAGATCTCACTATTCACACAATGTAGTTGCGTGTCACAGAGAACTGTTTTCCTGTTCTGTTTTCTCTTCTTGTTTTGAGTTCTGATCTGGAGCTGGATTAACCTCATATTTTCCAATGGAAGAAGCACTCCACATACTGGCGTGGAAAACTTACCAGTAAGGCACATTTTAAATGTAAAAAATGAGCTAAATTTTCTATCTGTGTATATTTATATCAGCCCTTTAGTAAAAACTATTACAGTTCCATGATGTGTAATATCCTATAAGTCCCAAGTAGGTGTAAAATGAATTTTCTAGTTAGAATAACGTTCGTAATCACAGGAGATATTTGAACTGTTTCACATCAACTCCTTTGTAGCAGCGGAAAAGACCTCATCTGGTTCAGGAGCCACTGCATGAGGCTGTCGGGCTCCATAATTTTTCCTCTTCTTGTTGATAATCGTTTTCCCGTGCAACTGAGAGATTCCTTGCTGTTCAGCAGCAATTGCTGAGATCAATGTGGAGGTGGCCAGGTTTCTTCCTCTGCCCATACAAGGAGGTGCTGGTTCTGCCAGGAAGGAGGATGGATGGATGGATGGATGCCATAGGCACAGCAGTTCTGAGTGGTTGTTGGTCTCAGAACGTGGGTTGTTTCAAACTTGCCAAGCTGTAGGAAATGAGTTAGGTCAGCCAACATCTCTGCATGGTGGTTTGAAGGTTAAAAAAACCTTTCAAACCCTTTCCTGGGTGCAGAAATAGTATAGTCTGTTTGCTCTGAAGTAGGTTTGGAGGGGAGCCAAAAAAAATCCTCGTGGCTACAGACCGTATATGAATTGAGTTCAAAAGAGACATCACTTGTTCTTGTGGACTGACAGGTATTTTCCATTTTTTGCAGTGTGATTTCATTACTCATAGTTACCCAGATTTATTTTGTCCTGCTGGAGGCACTTATCGGGCGCAGGGGTGGATTTAATTTTAATAGAGGTTTGGACCTGGCTGTAGTTATAGTACTATTAGTCTAGTGTGGGGAAGGGAAATCAAACTTGGATTGTTGATTTGCCTCTTGGCTGAGAGCTTATCAAGAGGGAAATAAATTTGCAGTAATAAAAGCTGTTCTTGACGTTCCTTTATGCAGAGGAGGCAAAGGTGATGATTAAATGGAGGTTACACATGAGAACTTCATAGCTAGAGGAGAGGAGAAAGGACAGAGCAGGATGCCTTTCTGTCCCATTGGATGCTGCAGGCTTCTGGTATTTGGCTTTATTATGGACTCTAAAGAGTTCGAAGATCATCTTCCTACTTCTAATGGGTAAGATACGGGGTGCCAATTGAAATGATTTATGGTTTTGATGATTGTTTCAGTTGTGCAATTACGAAGACACCCCTGGTTAGCCTTTACGCTATGATTTGGAGTTCTTTCCAGTCATTCAGGTTAAACAAGACAGTAAGGTCAAACAAAGATGTGGGCTGGAACTGACTGGATTTTCCATGCATTCTTGTACTGAAGAGAAGAAAATTTTCTTAGAAACCCTTTAATTTCCATCCAGACTTTTTTTTTCCCTGCTTTCTTTTTTTTTTTTTTTCTTTCTCTTTCCTTTCCTTCCTTCTCAAATGAAGTTTTTTTTAGGGTAATGAATGTAAACTTAGACTGTTGTTAAAGAAAAAATAAGGACTGTGGCTATGCACACCTAACTTAAGTTTTGTTCTCATAAAGACTACAACAAATGCTTTAAAGAAAAATGAGCCTTACTATCCACCATCCTGTGCAGTGTCAGGTTTTGGATATCAGGAGAGTAATGCTACTTTGACTGCATCTCTCTGCTGCCTGAACCGTGCCGTGATAAACCAGTGCAGAAGCTGGTGATGAACATAGGATACACCTGTGAGATACAACTGGCCAAAAAAAGAACTGAGGGGAATTCTTGTTTTAGTAATGGCCCAGAATGGGAGAACAAGGTTACAGTCTTTCACTTGGGAGTGTGTTTATGTGTACACAAATGCAGCTCCTGAACTTTGCTTGCACAGAAGGGTTCTGTATCTTGTTTTAAAATGCTGCGTTTCTGTGCTTTTTTTGCATTTCCAAGTGCTTTGTGCTATGTAATCCTTTAAATATAAACAGATTAAGCCTACTTCTTGCTGTATCTGAATTTTACAGGAATATTGATGAGAAGATGGGACCTTAGGATATAACAGAGCCCAAGGATGTGCCCTTTGAACTGTGTACGGCTTTGTCTGACCATCTTTAACGATTACTCCATAAACTGAAGTAACTGAAGTGTGTTCTGTCCCTGTGTTTAGAATCTTTGCCTTATGTCTAATCCTTTTACTTACTATTTTATACACAAAACACATGGAAAGTAGCAAATTCCCTTTCGTTCAACAGCCTTTTTTGTACTTGGAGGTTATAGTCACAAAGCCCCTTCACTCTCTCCTCTAGAATAAACAACTCTGGTCTTTCAGTCATCTCTTGCAAATCATGTTTTCTAGAAGTTAAAAGATAATGTACTATCTTGATGGGCCACATGGGAGGAGGAGGAGGCTGCCGAGTGAAATTCTGTGAGAAATGATTCATACTCCAAGATGTGCTAATGAAATATTTCATAACTTCATTAATATGAACACCAGCGTGTTATCTTTGAGGTTCATGAAAGTTTGCATTCCTTCAGTGTGGTTGTGAATGAAGTTAACTTTGTTTTACTGAAAATGAGTGTTGTAGCATAAATTAAAAGAAATAGATTGAAAGGTACATATTAGATGTAGCCCTAGCTGTTCCAGAAATCAGCAGTACATGTGGCAATGGCTCAGTGCTCAGCTCACCAGGGCGCCTGGGTCTGTAAAGATGTAGAATATTCAGGTTCTACTGATATTAAAATTACAAGTCTCTCCTTTTATCATCATCTCCATCCAAAGCCTGTCTTTTTCTCATTATAACCCTGTTGTTGCCACTGGCGATGCTAGGTTTTAAGTGTTAACTGTCCCTTTAGAAGGCAGGTGAAGCCACTTGAAGTGCTCTCTTAGTGGTAACGAGTCACTTCTCATATTTTGGCTTTAGCAGCTTGACTTGGGCATCTCAGTCTCCAGCCCTCTCTTCACAAGCTTTTTCACAGTGTTCTCAGTTATGTTAATGATGCAACATATGTGTAAGTCATTTTTTTTTTTTTGTTCTTACCTTGGGATAATAGAGTAAGATTGACATTTTTCAGCATAGCGTGAAAATTAAGTAGTAGTATCTTTGTCTTCATCTTCTCCTTTGTCTCTTCAGCGCTTCCTTTCCCTCTTTCTTTTTCCTATTTCTTTTCTTAAGCACTTGTAATTGCTACTGTACAGCCTTCTAGGAATGCCCTGGTTTTGAGAGGGATTTGATGGAGCCTTTTCAATGTCTGCCGGACGTGTATCAATGCCTGTTTTTTTCACTCCTTGAGACAGGCAGAGGACCAACAGGAATAAAACTCGATCTCTTTAGGAAGTGGATGAGCTGTTGCTATATGAAACTTTTTCCCCTTTACTTCTTTTTCTTTTTCTCATCCCACATGCCATATGTAGCTGGTAGGTAGAGCAGGACCTCAGTATTTTCTCAGCCAAGAAGCAGTTGTCTCTGTAATTCATTTCATAACTTCTTTGATGCTTCCAGAGAAGGAGTGGAGAGCCTGGGAGAGGCATGGAGACGTTTCCCTCAGATAAAAGAAAGAGGAAGTGCTCACTGTTGTGCTCTTCAAGGGCTGGGCCAAGAGCCTGGCCTATTAGCAGATGCTTATCATATAGATATAGACTGATTTCTTCATTCCTCTGAGTACAGAACTTTGTATTACATCCCTGTGACTGGTAAATCTGGCAGAAGCCTACAAAGCTGGCCTCGGAGGCAGACGTCCTCTAATGTCTGAGGTGCCTCTTACCCCTCTACAGTGTGGTCTGCATCTATTCTGCCTGAGAAAAACGCCTTATTGCTTTCGCTGACGGGGTTGAGCAGTCTGCTTTTCTTTGGGAAAGGCCTTTGCTACCCTTTGTGAAGGCTCTTGGTCGAGTAATGACTGTTGAAGGTAGGGTTGGCCACAAAGCTCTGGTACCGCACGTGGTGCGGGTTTCTCCTACGTAGCGGTGATGTACATGCCCAATCCAACTGACCCATACAGAGAAGCCTAATGTGTTTCAAGCTTATTACTGACTGCTCTTGCTTGCACAAAGTGATGGGTTTGGCTTTCCCCTCACACATCTCTCACAAACAGACTTTAGAGAAAGAAAAATGGTCCAAACTATTTGAATCCTGTTCCCAGTGGGATATATTTTTATACGTTAATTCCTATTAAGCTATCCAGAGGCAATAGACAAAAGAATTAGGAACACATAAGGAGATTGATATAGAGCTATGTAGCTGTTCCTGTTATAATTGATTTAGAATAATTGAATCATTTTCCTGTAGAAATCTCTTCTTCTGCAGAATACTATTATATTCTGCAGTACCTTTTGTTCCTTTAGTTAATAGAGCTATATAACAAATGCGTATCTGCACTGGCAAATGCAGACCATTTGAACTCTAAAATATTAATTTTAAATGTACCTATGGCTATTTTTAATAGTAATTTAAAATGATCCTAAAAAGCACATGTTGAGATAATGAGATCCATAAATATCAGTTGGCATTATTGATTCACATGTATTGCTTCCGTAGATTACCTCCATTTTCCACATTTCTTTCATGTCTATACTAATCAGGGGGTCGGATTTTGTAGGTATTTATTTATATGGAGCTTTGTGTAAATACAATGAAATAAAATTCTCCAGTGGGAGCAGAATTAAGCCAGGGTTTACCACTGTGGAAAAATTCAATCCTTAATTTTTGTTAAAGACTAAAGGAAGGTGTTTAACTTTTTTCATAAGCAAGTAGGAAGTAACTTTCCCCCTTCCAAAAAATTCAGGGGATCATTCCTTATTTTTGCAGTCTCTGCAGAAGAGTCTTTCTCTAGGGAATGGGGAGGCAGGATTGTGCTCTGGAATGAAAACTCATTTTCAGTAGAAATAAAGCAAACTGGTGCAGGCTTGCCCAAGGTGACGTGTGTGTGTGTCAGCTTCTGTGATTGAGCGAGGTCCTCTGGCAGTGATGGGCTGTGCTCTGGACATTGGAGTTACTTTTATTGTCTTTCAGTGTGATACTCTGTTTTCCCTCCCTCCCTATGTAATTTATCCAAGCAAAATTGGGGCCTTATGAAAACAGTAAAGTTGGAGCTCATCTACCCTGCGAACCCAAAGTGATTCAATTATACCCATTTATGTTTGTGCTCATTTTCACGATGGGATTTTTTTGGTTACGTATGAACCTTTCCCAAAGTGATTTTGAGATAATCAAAATAAGCCACACTGAAAAATTGCTCAGACAAGTGTCAGCTTTAAAGCTTTTTTCAAGATGCTTGTGGCAGCTGTCCTGTATTAACAAAGTGCATCCTCATTAGAAAAAGTGGGTCTGTTGTTACCACATGGCTGTTAAGAACAAATCATCTACTACTAGATAAATACCCGTTAAAGAGAAAGTAGGTTGTCTAGGGGTCCTGAGTGATGGGCTTCACTGTGTTTAGGTGCTGTCATGTAAAATGTCATCGTACTTGCTGTCACTCCCACCTTTCTGCAGAAGAGAACTGCAGACAGAACAGGGATGGGAGAAATTCACATTTTTCCACGTTTCTCATCATTGCTTTTAAAAAGCAGAGCTGTTTGTCAAACTCTTGGGCTGGCTGCTTAACTGATAAGGTTTAATTCTGTGGGGAGCTTTATGTTCCAAAAGTATTTTCACGTCATACAAGACTTACATTCTCTCAATTCAGTTCTGCTAAAATTGTTTTAGAATGTGTGACTACATAGAAAGAACACTTTCATTTTTTTTTACAAAAGAAACATATCTTGTGATGTTTTGAGCTTCCTAAAATTAGTATTTAAAAAATATTACATTTCTGCTTATGTGCTGTGGTGCAAATCCAGAAATGAGACTGAATTCTGAATCAATACAGTTTATGTCTTTTTTGTTTTATTCGAGGGGTTTGTTTTATTTGTCACACTTTTATATACACTTGACAACGTGGACCGTGATCTCCAACCAGTTTGAATTGACTTGCATTGATGGTGGGACTGACACGATGGGTGGTGGGATATATAATTTGCATTACTCCCCTGCCTGGCAGTGTTTTAGTTTTTAATGTAAGGGGCATAAGTTTCCTATGGAGTCAGTCTCCTTAGTGTTCATCATCTGCTTTGAGACTGACACGTTGAATTACTTACAGTGGATGTTTTCCATTCATAAAGTTTTTTCTCAACATGGTAAAAGGAAAACATAGTGGCAAATCGTATGTGTAACGGATGACACGTCAGCATTTTGTTTTATTGGACATTGATGGTACAGTATATCACTAAAAGCACTTTTAGAGCCTAGGAAACAGCACTATTGATCTTCTGCAGTCCTGTTGCCAGAAATTGTATTAAAAAGCTTAACACTCTGATGTGTAGCCTTGTGGTAACAAGGTGGCCAAGAATAACCTTTCCCAGGGATAAGCAAGCTTAGAGCCCCAGTGACACAGGGAATTAACTGAGGGAGGTACGGTGCCTATTCGCTGTCCTTCTGGAAACCAGATTGTTGAGTATCAGGAGGAAGACTTACACATTCAGGATTTCACTTTTTTCAAAGTAATTATCCAGAGGAAAACAATTTCTGTGCTATTTCCCACCTCTCCTTCCCTCCCTCCCCCATTTTGAGGAGTTTGAAATTAAATACAAGTTATGTGTTTCTGTTTACCATCCACTTTTAAAAAGCTAAGATATGGAAGGTGAAATGTACAAAGGTTTTGACTAAATGGTTGGGATTGTCAGTATCAGAAAGAAACAGTTGATTGTGCTTTTTTTAATATTCCAAGTTAGTTGGCAAGATATGCTGTTACACAGCTACAGATGCAAAATTAGTCTGTACCAGTGAAATGAATTTTTCTATATTTATACTTGAACCTCTAGTAAAAGGGGCTAAATAGCACTTAAAATTTCTTTTTAAATAGAGTTTAAAAATAAATATTGAACTTACTATATTGTTCAAATGTGGGATTTCACTTAATACAGTATGAGATTTTAAATGTTTACGTATGAAAGACTGCTCATACTTCAGAATGCTTGTACTGCAGAAGAAATAAATGCCCATGAAGAACTAATGCATAAATGCATACAGGTTTGGAAGAGTATGAATAACTTTATAGTTCAAGTCTTGGTCTAAAAAAATGAATGAGAAGCCTGAGAAGCTTCTGAAGAATCATGCTCCATTTGTTTCTAAATGGACCTGCAGTTTCTTAGTAATTTGGGAGTGGATTTTTAAAATATGTAGTCACCTGAATAAAAACACAAACAGGCTTTTCAGAAGTTCCATGTCCCACACTCCTGAGCATGGGTAGCTAACTTGAATGGTTTTTTTGAACTCCTTCAAGACATCTATTGATATCATTAGGCATTAGAGTCTATCCCTAGCGTCTTTGAAACCTGATTTTTAGCTACTTTTAAACATCATCACCTAATGTCTGCTTTAGAGTTTCTACCTGTTGCAAATGCAAGCCACAAGATTTATTTCCAGGTAACTTTTTTACAGTCTAAGCCATATAAAATAGAGTAGGAAGTGTGCATGACCTTCGGCCCCCCCCCCCTTTCTTTAAATATGCCATGAATATAGCTATATTCTGGTCCTGTGCTGCTTCACTGAAAGTGAATTGCTGCTGTTTTTCATGCCCTTGCCCATGGAGGAATGTGTTTTGGTAATAATTAGAGATGGGCAGTTCCCTTAGGCACCAAGCTCTTAGGTGTTTAACGTTAGCCACCGTTTCGGTTGTATTTACAAATCGCTTCATTTCTCAAAGTAGATGGGAATGCTTTTAAATGGGGTGGGAATATTCTTCTATGACAGGTCTTTTGTTTCCATTTAGACCTTAGAAAGGGAACAGGTACAAGAAACAGAAGATTAAGGCAAAAAAAATGAATATAAAATCTATCCCAGTTTCTTAATTAACACTTTAGACAAATGCAAAAACTTCTAGTGATTTCTTTTATCCTGTCTTTTTATTTCTTTCTGTGCTAGTGTTTCCCTTCCAATAAGAATGTGTTATTGTTTCCACACAAATGTAATTTTAATATGCTTTCATACAGCACTTCAAAAGCCGTTCTGATTTATAAGGCAGCGGTCTTAAGAATTGTGACTCTTCTTTCCCACATGCTCTCACGTCCCTTTCTACAGGGGACAACACAACTACAACATAATTGGAAAACATTTGAATCAAAAAATATAGCTTTATTCCCAGTAACTGCTGTGATTCCTATTCGCAAGTCAGTGATTAAAGCTCTACAGATTTCAGCACTTCATGTTTTTAGTTTTCATTTCATTCTATGTTGGTTAGGAAAAAAACTGTATTTCTACTCAGAGAACAAAAACCTCCACGTCCACAATTTACATCTAGCTCTAATCATTGGAGAAATGGAAACTCTGATACATGTTGGTGCCATTAATAATAATATTTGTATGTGCACCAGGACTTTTTCAGCAGGGATCTGTGTTTGCAGATGGCTGCATGCGGTGTTTCAACCAGGTATTCAGAATTAGATTTTTCAGTATTATATTTTTCCCCAGAAAACAAAATATGAAGCAACCATGAGAACAACAACACTGTTCTGCCTGTTCTCCTCCTCATCTCTTGCCGTGTCACACAAGCTTTGGAATGCATGCCTTCAGGTTACAAGACCGAGGTGGTGTTTCTGTCACAAAAATACCACTGTTTCTCCTCAGCTGAAATGCACCAGTAGATTGTGCCATAGCTAGCTTAGCCTAGGTATGGAGACTTCAGCCATATGGAACCCATACTTGTCCTTTCATTTCTGTGGATGTAAGGCAGGCTTTAGCACGGGAAGAGAAGACAGCCATGGGATAGACAAAGCCATAGCTTTACTCTGTATTCGTGCCGTGTTCTATATCCTCCCCTGTCTGTCCTACAAACTGGAAACATGTGGTAATCATGTCTGTGGATTTTGTTATTGCTGTATCCTCTAATTCTGTTTTATTTGTAATTTTAGATGGACTCAAAACTCCGGTCCCAAATTTACAGCAACATGGTGTGCTGTTGATTTCTCACAAAGAAGTCATCAAAAACAGCTTTGAGAAGCTTCTGCTGTGAAAGAAGTGACGTGTTTGCAACTCAGAAGCTAAGGAAGCTGCCAAAAACCATAAGGTAACGTTTTAAATGAAAACACACCATTTTTTATTTTTTTTTTTTTCTGAAGAATGGCTGTATGTTGGGCAGACTCTCAACGAGACAGCTTAGGAAAGAGTGTGTTTCCCCTGCAGGGAAAAGACCGCTTCTAACTCAGAGCACTTTTATCACGTCAAGTCAACAGTTTTCTTTCTTATAAATCCATTTATAACTTGGAGAGTGGAGACCGTTTTTTTTCTGTTCTGCTGAAGGGGTGGAAAAACAGTGGGAAGAATTCAAAGACTTGCTAAATTCACCTTGAAGTTGATTGGAATCAAAAGTGTTCCTTAGAAATGGAACACACACGCAAGCAACTGGTAGGGAGAGCTGTAGTTCTGCCTGCAGTCATCAGAGGAACGACGAAGGATGACTGTAAGATGCAAAGTGCCATCTATCAAATGTGTCACCTGTCTTCTGTACTGGAAACCGGACTGTAAAATAGCCGGTTTCACTGCTGTGAGGGATTGTGCATTTGGTCCAAAAGCCATAAGAGCTATAGCTTTGCCTGGAAAATGTCAGCTTTAGATCTTTTGTTAGAAAAGGTGAGAAGTAGTAGTAGGAACCTAGGTATTATTCCCTCACCCATAGTTGCGTGTGTGTGCCTGTGTCAAGCTCTTATGAAATCTCTTGGTTTTACAAAGATGAGATGTCTTTTATGCATTTTGTGCAGCAGAGTGATGCAGGAAATCTATCTTGGTGTGCTGGGTGTGCTTCATGGTCAGCGTGGTGGGAAGATGAGGCCACAGCCATCTCTCCAGCCCAAGTTATTGTGGGGACTGTGCAGTCTTACCGGCACATGAAAGAACCACTCACTGAGCCTGTTGTGTGGGGTACAGAAGTTGTACTGAGGCTCCTCACTTGTATCTTACCCTGACATGGGTTACTCAGTCTCGACCAGGATCACATTTAATTGTGACCTGATTTTGAAAGGTTTGAGGCATCTTTTGAGGAAACTTGAAGCAACTGTGCGCACTGTCTTTATAGAGGTAGGGGATTCACATAGAGATAATACTATAAAGAATTAAAAATAATTGCCTGCAGCAATTATAAGGGCGTTTATTTGACAGTTTCTATTTTGTCTATACGACTACCTATTTTACAGATGCAGTTTCTGGTCCAACATTTTTGCTGTCGCGATCAATTGACTGCCATTAATGAGTTAGCAAGAGAGTTATTTAGACCATACTAATAAGGCAGTTAGCCTGTTAGCTACTAAGTTTAACCCTTGAAAAAGGGCATGAGCACAAAAATGCAGGTAGAAATAGTTTGTTGCTTGACTGTCATCTTTGTGCTTTCTTCTTCCTTTTCCTGTTCTCCCTCCAAGACAAAAGCATACATGTAAGGCTGGCTGAGGCACAGTCGAAGAATTCACTTTAAGTAAAAAAAATAAACTGCTGCTTAATTCACTGCAGCCTTTGTGCACAAGTAAGATGTTATGTGTCATGTTACGTGGTCTACTCATTGATCCCTGAGGACATCACACCTTGTGTGTTCTTCCCTTTCAAGCTGTTAAAGTTTTACCAATCCCAGGTGAATACATAAACCTCTGGAACATTTTGAGTGTGGTGCCATTTTATCATGGGGGGGTTTGTGTGTAAAAAATATATTGATGTTTCTTTGTTTTCTGTCTGAAGTATTAGGATCTGGTCTAGGTATTTACAGCAGAGGAAATGTTGTGGAGATGTTTCCATTTCAGCTTGGTTCCCTTTCAAATTTATTTTGTAAGAAGGAGAGACTGACTCCTGCTTTACAGCTTGTTTGTGAGGGTGCTGTCCTGGGATGTGGGACAGCCAGAGCAATATCACTAAATCATATGCATAGAGACTTGGCCAAAAATTGGGCAGGGCAGACTTGAAGCCTTCTGTGTTCACGAGGCCACACACATTCTTGTTTTGACAAAAGTTTCAATGTGTAATGGAAACCTTGAGATTTGACTCGAAATGGATTCGTTATTTTATTGTCTCCAGGCAGTATCTGCACACCCTTTATGTCACTTCATAGCTCTGTCACTTGTTACGATATTTGTGGCCTTGCTTTGAGAGGGCAGCATTAATTGCTGTTTTGTTAAACGCCCCAATTTTTCATTCATTTTAATTAGTAATTTAACTGTGAGGACAGTGTACTCTGCAGGAAAAGAAGGCTAAGGAAAGAGGCATTTAAATAAAATTTCTCCAGGAACATAGTCTTTTTCCCTTAGCAAGAAAATACTTGTGAAAATGAATGAAATATTTTTTGGAATCTTATTTGGAATTAAGATTGTTTTCCTGCCGAGATGTTTAAATTAAAACTTTCAGCTTCATAGCTCTATATACTTATGTAATTTGAGAAGATCTACAGTTAGTGACTTTATTTAAAATACAAAAAAAAAAAGCTATCATAATTTAAGGAATTAGGAGGTTTTGCATATGTGGGCATCAACTCTAAGACACAAGCATTCTGATTGTCATCTGTGAAGAATTCGATCACTTATTTCACTTCATGAAACAGGAGGTGGGCTGGGGACATATCACCACCATCCTCACTTCCATATGAACAGAAGCTCAGGAAGATAAATGAATGAGTTAATGGAAATGCATATGCTGCTATTACAGAATCAGGCTGTTTTGGAGATCAAATTATACTGAATTTAGCATTGAACAATAGATTTACTGTATAAACAATCCAGGTATGCTGACTTCTCTGGTTATAGGACAGAGCTGCTGTTTTTCTTCACCCCAGTGTTTAGATTCTGTTCAGTCCTTTTATCTTATTCCCTGAAGTCAGAAATCATCAGTTTCTTTAATGCTTCGTTATTTCCTTCCACACTTTCTCTAGATTTTCATGCTGGAATTGTGTCCACTTCTTTGATCTTGTAGAAATGGACCAAATGTCTGGATTTTCATCCTAAAGTAATTTTAAATCTGTATAGGGTTTTTAACTTCAGTATGATCGTTTCTAATTTACTCTAACACGAAGGTGATGGGAACTAGGCTCCCAAAGCCAATTCTCTTCAACTACAGCTGTGGTGTTTCGGTGGAGGTAAAGAAGCCTGCTGATTGCATGTATCTGAAACAGTTCTTTTTCTCACCAAAACCTTCATCCATGATCAAGATGTGTAAAGAACTGTCAAATAAACGAACTTTGGTTTGCAGTAGTTCTCGAAGCACTTTTTGTAAAGAAGTTTGGCGTTACTGTGCTGTCTGTCTTGACAGTGGGAAAACATATGGACACCATGAGATCTGGCACCAAGATCACTTAATAGCTGGATGGCAATTAGAGCCTAGCACCCTCTGCAAGACTGAATTGTTCTTCTGCTTTTCTTTCTCTTGGTAGCTTTGGATTGCCAATATATATATTTAGGAGGTGGTAACCTGACTTCACTGATATTAGTGTCCAAATGCTCAGAGAAGGATGTTGTTTCTGGAGTAAAGTCCAATTGTATCTTGAGATGCCAATACGTTTGCAGGCCAAAATGTTCATCCGACCATTGAAGCACAAATGTGGGGAGGCTGGTTGTACACAGCGTTGTGAGAATTAACTGCACAGCTATTCTCTCCTGGAGCTGCTTATTGCTACCTTCTCCTGAAGAACGGCCTTACTTCTAAGCAGCTGAGATGTTCTAAAGGGAACTATGCTTTTGAAAAATTTGGTCTGGTATAATAAATATTTGAGCGTCAAGGATAGAGGTGGATCTATCATAATTGCTTTCATAAAATATGGAGACAAGCAGTCCTTTTAATCCATTATTTACTCGGGAGGTGGTATCTAATTATTTAGGCAAATTTTCAAGTCAGTAAAAGGCTTAATTAATTCCAAACTATATTTTGACTCATCCTGAACTCTATTTTGTCTGGGTAAAATATGAGAAACTTTGTCTGTCTTACGGTAAAATACTTCCCTGTTGTCAGTGAGAGCTCTCCTAATTTAGCCACTTAGAATTCTGAGGGGGAGGGGGGCGAATTTAAATGTGGTGCTGTTTGCAATGGTTTTTCTACTGGTTCATTCCACGCTGCTTCTGCTCACTTCTGGAAGCTGCGTGGAGAAACCAAAGATTCAGAAAGCCTATAGGGCAGTTTTGTGTCTGGTCTAACACTCGTTCTTTCAGATAACAAACTATTTACAGAGGCCAGACACGATGGTGCTCTGTTACTGCTGATAAAATGCAGTTATCAGTGTAGTGACTTGTGCAGAAATGACTCTTTACTTTCCTCGAGATTTTTTTGTGTGTATAGAATTAGGCTATGACAAAAGTAGGCTGTGGGCTGATTTTTCAACTATGTCAGAGAGACTCAATGTTCTTTTGAGCAAGAACGGTCTTGTAGCCCTTGATGCTGATGAGATTAGTTTCAGGGCTGCCTTAAATTGCTCCAGCTAGTAGCTTAATTGTTTCCATATAGAACAATTCCTAGTATCAAAGGAATTCTGAATTAGGGTAAATTTGTTGTGTTATAGAATAACAGATTTAATGATAAGGGGGTTCTGCTGCATATCTATAGAAAGACAAACATTTATACTAGCAATGAGCTTAGATATGTTTTTCCCATGGTTTCAAACATTTGGATTCTTACTTCCAGATTTGACCTGTTAAAGTTGTGGTGGTCTCACAGGTTTTGGCTACAAGATTTGAGCCATGGAGCCACACACATCTGCGTGTCGGGAATGTTAGAACCCAGAGCTCTGTTTCAGGCCTCTTGCTGTTTATTAAGTGCAGAAGATGCATCTGTGCTGAACTTGGAAAACTGCTGAACATTGGAGTTTTGTCGTGACTCAGATAATTCCAACTAGCTGAAAATGCTTTTCAGGATTCTACAGTAAGAAATTATATTGACCAGTTAATTCTACTCCCTTCACCACTATTTTTTTTTTTGTTTTTAAATACAGAATAGGCATGCAGGCTGACAAGTTTTATTTCAGCTGTAACTCCATGTACTGAAAGTTGCTGAGATATAAACTGCTAATGATTGCTTTTACAGTGGAAACGTTAACAGAACTTTAGGTCTGGTATAGTGGCACTAGGAGAATGCTACTTTAACTGGTTTTATTGTATGGCAAAGAATAATCATATTCCAATTACAAAAAAAATTTGTGAAAGGTTCACTCCTACCACTGATGTAAAAAAACCAAGGAACATCAATTTAATCTGGAATTTTTTGTATTCCAAAATGATTTTATATGGATCAGGAACAGGGGTGAAAATAACAGGAGCAAGTGAAGAGCCTGATGTGTTGTGGGGGAATAATGATAGATGTGCTCATATCTGTCATCCAGAGGATTGTTTCATCACCCTGAAAGCAAGGGGAACTTGCCTGGAAAATAATTTTTTTTTTTCTCCTGCTTTCTTTTCCCCTACTATCATAGAGTTTATTTGGAATGTTTCTGCACAAATTCAACAGCATAAGAACAATAATAACCCTGATCCAGGCCCCAAATCAGTCTGTAGTCATTTAGGAAAGAAAGCCTGTCTCGCTTCAGCACGGTGAGATAATGCCGCCTTATTTTTTAATGTCATGCTTAATAAATGAATACTGGAATGGACATAATATTTTCTTGAAAGGTTTGGTCCTGTAGTGAGTGCACAGAACTTGTGGACATGTCGTTTTTAGTTGGTCTAGGATGAGCAAGTTGTAAATGTGTCGGATGGAAGCAGTAGCTATCTTGAATTTAGACACCGAAGAAAGCTGCTGCCTTCTACCAAACTTGAATAATGTGTGAATGATGTGCTGAAAAGAGTAAAGCAACTTGGAAAGTAAACGTAGGAAATACAACTCTGAATGGAAGAACCGAGCGGTCAGAAGTCTCATCACAGCCATACAGAACAGTTAAATACAGCTTTAATTTTAATTTGTAAGCACTGTTGGCCAGCAAACAGGAGGTAGTCAGAGTTTAGCCTAACTTCTGACAACAGTATGTTCTTAGCTTGAGATCTGCATTGAATTTGGCTTATTCTGGTTAAGTGGACTATTTATGAAACTGTATGGGAGACATCTGAATGCTGTATTACACGTATATTTGACACGCAGTGATATCTTTTAAACAGAATAGAAAAAAAAAAAATCACTGAAATTTCAGAAGACTTCGTTTCACCAGTTATAGATCAATCTAAGTGTAGTAAAATGGAAGAGATGTTCCTAACCTAAAAAAAACTAAAGGGGATTGCATCTGCACTCTCAAAGGTGCTATTGAAAGACCTCCCAGTAACAAAGTTGATAGACTTTGACAGGGAAACGTGAGAGTTCAGTCAAGATTGAAGGGTGTGACAGTGGGAGAGTTGCTCAAGCAGGTTAGTGAAGGACTCAAATAAAATAAATAAATAAATGCTCATACTGGATGATGTACTACTCATTAGGGGTTTTTTTTTTTGTTAGGTTCACACCCCCACATTCCTGCTCCCAAGAATAAGTTGCCTTTTATAACAGTAGTAGAAATTACAATGACATATCCCACTAATTTTATCTGAAATATGTGAAGCACGTCACAGTAGCTATAATTTCTCAACATATAGTTAATTTTCCTGCCCATATTGTGTTCCCATCCAGAAGTGGTCTGACCAAGAAATGGAGCTATAAAGCTATGTTGGCTGATATTATTAATCTTTACTTGTTTTTTCACTTGCATCTATTATCAGCTTTTCCCTGATTTTGCAGAGGGATCGTATCAACCTGTATCAAATGGTTATTTGTTCATTCTCCATTTGTTTACCATTCCAAAACATTTTTGGTTGGTTTCATCCTTTCCTTCTCATTTTTTCCTTTTCTCTGGAATTTCTCATGTTCCAAAACTTGCCAAATTTAACAATCATTTTTTAGACTTCCACAGGTTATCCTCTTATTTTTCTTCTGAGGGGGAATTGTTGGATACTGCGGAGTTAAGAACACTGAGTTACTTCTAAAAATCTTTCATATTCACCAGCAAGATGGAAAACAATGCTTAGTCATAAATTGGGAATATAGTGCCTTGGATTTGCCCTCATACTAATAGAAAGATTTGTCTTTTCATCATCTTAATTTCTGTTGTACCACTATCAGATCGTTACCTTTCAGGGCTAACAGTGATAATGAGGAAGATCACAAAACCAGGATACTTTTGGAATTCATTCCAGTGTGTAACTGGTCTCCAAACTTAAGACTGGAGCTAACGCTGCTGATAATTACATTTTTTTCTGGGGTTAAATAGCATAAATGAACGTGAAATAGAGTGCAATTCGAATGAGTGTTCCATGACAAGGAATGGTTTGAAACATTCTAAAATTAAGCGAATTCCAAATCACTGTGTGGGCACTTTTAATGGAGTTTAAAACCATAACCTCTGAGAACTAAAGTTTCAGATTTCACTGTTTCTAACAGCTGGCTAAAGTTCTTGGACTGACACGCAAAATCATCCTTGACAACTGACAACACACAAACTGAAGCAGAATATAATCAACTTAATTTTTTTTGTTACTTACAACTCGTCTAAGGCTTCTTGCAAGTACTGTATGGCATATTTTACTATAGTGAATGATGGATATATGGATGCAGAAGCTTTTAAAACCTTTAGGTGTGTGGTTTTTTTTTTTTTTTTAGAATAACAGTTTCTCAAGGCCCTTCAAACAACTATCATTCACATAATCCGTGTTGTCTTTAAGTTATGATAACATTCCTTCTTGTCACATCACACAGATCGTAATGAAAGGGAAAGATTAACCACCTGGTTACCAAGGTCCATTTACTACTAAATGATAATAACTGCAAATCAAAGTGAAAGGCATTGCACACTTTGGCATGGTACATTACAACACTGACTTCACTTAACAGATATGCCCATTATCACCTTAATCCTCAGTGGAGTGTGAGCATGAGAAAACTTGTTCAATCCATAGGTAAGCAGTAATGGTAGTTACTGTATTTTCTCTTTGCAGTAGATACGTTTTCATTAATGTTCTGGATTTGATTTTTTTTTTTTTCATTCTGCCTACTCTTGCTTGATTGACACCCAATTTGTAGCTTCTCAGAAGATGGGGTGTATCTAAGAACTCAATTTAGCCCTTCAAATGGGTTCCTTCTTTTCTTTTTTTTTTTTTATTAAACCAACTTTTTGAAAGTTGATGTTTCTTTTCTACAGTATTTTCTGAGACTTTTAAAGCTTTAAGTCCAACAATATTGTTACATCAATCAAGTGCCAGCAGGAAAGTCTCTTAAAAAAGAAGGGGAACAAAAAATCTATAATCCACCTTGACTAATGTTTGTCAGACCAAAGAAAAGAAAAATTTAGCAAATAGAATTTTTCAGGACTGGAGAGGTGGGGAGGGTGGAAGGGGGATATTTAATAAAGATCAGGAAATTCAGAAGAGCTTGGAAAAGAGGTTTTTTTTCCAGATGTTGTAATGTGAGGAGGCCACATGGTAAGTTTATTTGCAGAAATTCCTCTCGCACTGATTTCTGTGTTTTGGAAACAGCTCGTTTCGGTATTTGTTTCCATAAACATTCTCATTTAAATATTTCACATATATCGACTGCAAATACGTTGAAACAAGGGGCAGTTAGGAAAAGTAAGTTTGGATGTTATATTAGACACGAAGCTTTTCTTCTCTCCTGTCCTTTCACAGAAGCGGGCAGATGCCCTTGAAGGTTCTGTTCTTTGTCGGGGTGGGTGGTGTGGATGAAACGAGAGGTGGGGCTGAGCATTAAGCTGAATCCTTCCAGGGGCTGCATGGGGAAAAGGGGACCATTAGCCCCTCTGCTGAGGAATGCAGGAGGGGCAGTATGTGCCCTGGCCTGCTGGGGAGTTTGTCACATTAGGAGCAGAGAAGGAGGAGGAGAGAGGGTTAATCCAGGCATTGCACAAGCCCAAGGATGTTGAAGTGAAATGGCTTGGGCTGGTATTAAGGCTCTTTAACTCTGCAGCAAAGTGTGTTCCTGGAATGGAAAATTTACACAACCATAGTTACCATCTGCTCTAAGCATCCCTTCAGAAACTTTGTTCAATAAACAGGGCTGCAGGAGAAAGGTGCGTGCCGTGGGTCTGGTTGCAGAACGCGATGACAAAAGAATTATGGGCAGCCCTGCCAGACGTCCCTGACTCGTACAGCCTGGGTGTTCTGGCCAAATTATCTGTAGGATGTTCTTGGCAGAGCAATTCTCTGCTGCTTCCTGCTCCCCGGGAGCCTGCTAATAGGGAGCTATCAGGCCTCGCCTCCGATCAAGAAATGGAAAATTCCACAAATTTCACTTGCTGTGAAAACGTAAAGTTATATACTGTCAAACATTATGACACGGCAAAATTAAACAAAAGATAATATAACATAATATCCATTTTCTAGAAATTAAGGTACCATATCTTGTAATTTTTCTCCAAATCCTGTATTTTATACCACATTATCATAATAGTCCAGAATATTTTCATTAAATTAAACGTTTTATATGATAAAATCTCTGTTCTCCAAGGTATTTATTTTAATAATTTAATCAGCAGAAATTATTTTCAACTAGCAGCAGAGCCATCTTCATTTAAAATTCAGAGTTAACTTAGTTTCAAAATTAGGTGGCTGACAAAAGGCTGCAAATTTTCACCCTTTTTGTTTCTTTAAACTGTAGGTAAAACCAGATCTCTGTGTTCTTTTTGTTTAAAGAACTCTGAATTCTGTTTGTCTGGATTAAGTAGCATAGTACCTAGCAGTAGACACTATGTTTTTATCTAAGGATATATTAAAAAAAAACAGGCTGTGTTGTTTTATTTGAAAAATGATAGGTAATTATGGAAATAAGAGAATGCTAGAACAGATGAGGCAGTGTCACACATATGCACTCAGTCTTTGTTTTCTGAGAAATTCTTTGGGTTTCTCAGAGCTGAAATTCTTCACTTACAAAGTTGTGAGGCTTCTTCAGAAGGATCATCCATTTTTCTAATTTTTTCAAAAAAAAAGAGAAATGGAGAAAACATTGCTATAAGGTGGGCTTTCCAGCATGTGCAATACCGCATACTTTATATGTTTTCTAAAAAAAAATATCTAAGCCCAAATCAAATAAAAAATAAACACCACAACAGCTTGTTGTGCAGTTTCCTGCTTCCAGGATACTTTTTTCCTGAGAGGTATTGTCAGATATGAAAAAGGAAAAGAATTTCTATTTATGTTGTTTGCTGGGCTCGGCCTTGAAGGCATATTGTGGCATAATATATATATTTGATTAGTATTATTTTATGCTGCTTATTCACAGCTTAAATAAATGTACCTGATGTTGGGCAGCTACCAGTGGAATAACTCAGCACTTGGGAACCTGTGTGTTCTCTCAGGAAACACTGGGCTTTTAAAGTACATGTCCCTACCGTCGGAGGCTGGCCATCTTATGACAGGATGGTGGGACATCTTCCTTTCTGAAGAGGTCTGTATAGCTGTAGGAAGCATGATTTGGTCAACTTCTCTTTGTTTATGGGTAAGGACAGTGTAAGCCTAAGTGTTCTGAGAGGTATGGGGACCACGAGGACTTTAATTAGTGTTTTTCAAAGAATTAGACAATCTGTGAGCTTAAGTTTGAATTCCTTATTGAAAGTTGTAAATCTAAGAGATGAAGTGTCATTGTGAG
>JAOTQQ010000052.1:21066781-21094521 GCA_026546715.1 Gallinago undulata | reverse complement strand
ATGTGAGGCCTTAAGTTTTTGAGAAGTCTTAGATCCTGAGGCTTAAAAATGATGTGGCAGTGTTCTCATATCGTGTTCTGTATCCCTCTGAATTAACACGGACAGAACAGATGTCCTGATATTGTATATAATTTGTGCAATATCCAAAGGATTTTGACTTGCTCAGTTTGAAAATCCTACATGGGCTGATCCTAATTACAGCTACTTTGTCCGTGTTTTCAGTGTTCCTTAGCAATGATATTTAAAAATCCTACCGAGATGTTGGACATGTTGTTTATTTTACTCTGGTAGCATCTGAGGGCCCCTGGAAAGACATTGTGGAAACACATAATAACAGGGCTGATGAGAAAAGGTTCATCATAGTGTTTTCATGTTGACTAGTACAGCTTTGCAGAAACAAAACTGTTTCTTGACGTCAAGGTGGGATGCTGGTGCTGGGAAAGAGAGAGTCAGAATACCCCAGAACCCAGTGTCGATGCTATTCCTTGGAGAGATGACATAAGCTCAAGTTTTGAGGCTCAAATCAGGCATTGCTTAAACTTCCATTTTTCCCTGCGCTGCCTTGAGTGCTGTGACCACTGGGCTATTGCGGGGCAGACCAACGTGTCTTTCTGGCATTTAGACAATTTTGTAATGATCTCAGTTCTGCCTTGATAGAGCAAAGGAAGTGCTAAATTGTTATTATTCCCCCTGTCTCCCCCACAGATAGAATTGTTTTCTAGCCAGCCAATTCCCAATTAGTCTCCTACTGAGAGATTCAGTAACTCGTCAAAGGTCTCTTGTAGAGGCAGGAACCGAGCCAGGTTCTGTGTGCCAGTGCTGAATATCAAACCCAGAGCAATTCCTTGGTCTCTTTCACTGTACGATGTGGTGTACAGTATTGTCCACGTTTTCTGATTTAGTAGAACTTTTAAAGTAAGAACAATTGTTTTTACAGTTATTCTAAAATATTTTTTCTCCCCGTAAGTATATCGGCGTAAAATCTCAGCATTCCTGTAGAACTGGTAATTCTATGCGCATCAGTGAAATTAATGTGTTCCTGAAAACTCAATATGTTTTTGTGTTCAAAGATTTGCATTACCTGGATATAGAACTCAGCATATTCTCCAGAACAAAACTAGACTCCAAACTCCAAAAGTCACGAAACATTCATATTTAAATGGGAGACAGGGCTTAAAATGCTCCCATCTTATCAATACTTCTCAGTACAATTTGTACTTTCATTGTTTGTTCTTTTTAATAAGGAACCTTCATAAATCCTAAGACTTGAAAAACTGAATATTTTATTTAAGTGGAATAGTAAACTATCCAAGACTTTGTGTATGCCTGGGGGTATCTGTTGGTTGCTACATCTCAGAAAGTTCACTGTGAAGCACAGATTAAACTGCTGAGCATTTATTTAAATGTTATGGGCTGCAAGATAGACTCATCAGGCAGCTGGAGGGATAGATTTAGATGACTTTAGCTTCTGCTTAGAGACACAGCACAAATCTGCATAGTGATTCTTTACGGGTGTGACAGAAATGGAACCTCGGAATTTGTGTTTTCAAACAGAAATGGGTCATATGCAGATCATTTCCAATTCTCCTTCCAGGTACACTTCTCTGATGTGATTACTGTTAGCAGTGTGATATCTTAGCTTCCTCTGTTACTGTAAAAGCAGGATGTATAATCAAGGAGGAATATTATCTGTCAGTCCAACTGATCGTTGGAGGGAGAGGTTTCTTTGGGAGAGATGTAGGACGGAAGGGTGTTGTGCTTCAGTTCCTCCATGAAAGCGATTGCAGGTCTGTTGTTCTGACAGTGCCCTTGCCAAAGGGTGCCAAAAGTCCTTCACCAGTTCCTTCATCAGGCCTGCTGAAGAGAAAGGCTGGAAAGAGGAGACAGACCCATGCATATTATTCTTATAGAATGGACCAGACTGACAAAAATCTTAAAGAGTTTATGGCTTGCTTCTGGGAAGGTCAAAGAGCAGGGGAAGGCGAAGCAGGGATGGGTGTCCTGTTAACACCACAACTGCTTTTCAGTTGAAATGCAGCCATCTCTTGTTTCTTCCAAAACGTTAGACAAAAGTAGTTAGTAAGTACAGACTATAGGGTGGAGAACTCAGTTTGGAATTACTGGAGGAATTTGCTCATGAAAAAAATAATTATCTAAGCTGTACTTAGCTAACCCACCAGAATGTCTTCCATAAGCCAAGTTTTGACCACAGTTTCTTAAAACAGTGTACTCTGGTATGCCACTCTCACAGTCTCTACTTCTGTAGTACCTTTTTTTTTCTATTTTTTTTCCTTTTTTCTTTTTTTTTTTGTTTTGAAATAACACAAAAATGTATAAAGACTGTATGTTATACTTTTTACTTGTTCATGTGGTCACATGAATTTTAAAGAGTGTTTTTGACGGTTAAGACATTGTTTTGAAACAACATTCTTGGAGGATATTTTACTAACGCTTCTTAAAAATGTTTATCAAGACAGCCTTTTTAGAATAGTTTGTTGGTGATTGATATCTTCATAAAAATTTCTTTTCAAAAATTTCTTTTCAAAAGTTTCAATTTCAATCAGTTTTAATTGAAAAATAATAAAAATTAAAATAAATAAAGTATCTATTTTTTGATGGTGATAATACACCCTTACATTGTTCCTAGGAGATGTCTCGGAGGTAGGGGTCAGTTGCTTTTTAGGAATGTATATTTAAAATGCTTATTTTTACAATCAGATAAGGGTTTATCTTTCCCTTAAGTTGCTTTCCAGGAGAAAGCTGAAGATGGAAATGATGTACAATTGAGGCACTACTTTGATTGTCGATTTGTACTTTTTAATCTTGACCTGAGGATAAATTTTTTTGTGTGGGCTTGGATAGTTGCTATAATTTAAGACGTTGTACTTCAGATCAAAGTTTGCTTCTTTCTATTAATTTGTTTTAAAAATTGTGAAAGTAAAGCAAATCTCTTTTGTGGGACTAAATTTTTTTCTTGTTAATATGAGAAATATCATGTATCTTTTATAGAAGAGTTACAAAACGCATAATTTAGTTGCTGAGCGGGATTCATCCTTTATGGTTTCTATTCAATATGTTAAATGGTGCAATTACAGTTGTCTGGATTAAACTAGAATAATTCCCTTGATTTAGAATGTAATATTTGGGTTTTTTTTTAATTTTATCTTAATTTTTCATTTAGATTAACCTGTAAATGAAAGACCATTTTGAAACAAAATCTGTAAGGTTTGCTGTGAAATCATTCTTGTAGAATTGTCAGATCAAAAAAAAAAAGTTTTTTGTTTGAAATTCTTAGAATTTGAACCAATTTACTCATTGTTTAGAGGTCTCAAAGTCCTTTTGAGTAAACTTACTGTTAATAACAAATGAGAAGATGCCCCAGATGAACTGAGTCTGGAGTCTGTATACAGAGTATATAAACTTAAAATGTACTTTATTAACTTAATTTTGAATTGTAAGGCACTTTGTCCCTTGAAGGTTGAATGGCTCCTGCACGCTGCTGCAAATGGGGAAACTGAAGTAAAGCTCAGGACTTGGGCAGTAAGAAAACTTTATCCCTGATGTTTTTAGTTTTTTTTTTCTTTCAGTTTGTTGAGGTTTTGTTAAAACTTAGTCATGTCATTTACTTCAGAAATCTTTGTACTCCATTCTCCAACCTCTGCCGATCAGGTGGTGTGATGAAAGTTTCTACTCTGATTTTATTTTGTTGTATGTGAAGTAAGGGTGGCAGAGAAGCCCTGTAATCAGCAGAACCTGGCTGGGAGGTAAATCCCCTTCAAGGGCTGGCATCTTTGCACTGTCACTGCTTCTCGGTGAGATTACAGGAAAATGACGTTTTGGATGGTTGGTCAACCTTGACAGGTCTGTGGTAGAGCTGGTTATAGAATCTATTGCAGAACCCCAGCATTTCTGTTTAATTCCAAACACGGAGACAAGCCAGAGATACTCTATCTGAAACTTGATTTTAACTCGTTATGGTTTCGTGCACATGTCAATATTCTCTGCCCTGTAATGGTAATCGATAACTAAAGAAAAGGTAAATTTGTATGAAAAATTATACATGAAAATGTTTGTTGTACAAATTGTTCTTTCCTAGGCTTGCGTCATTGCGTGATATTTATTGGCTTTAATTGGATATGATTGCATACTGCATTCTAGGCAGACTGGTTTTTTGCTGCTATCTGCCTCTGTATTTGCTTTTCAAATTCAATTTTCTATCCCAAAGAGAGTGAGAAGGCTATTTAACACAATGATGTTTATTCAGAATACTGATTATACACCGTTGTCTGCCCCCTCCCCTCCTCGAGACACTTAATTCCCTGACAAACTGTACCAGTAATAAAAATCATAAGCTGTGTCAGTAATAGACAGCTGATAACTTTCATATAAGGAAAAATAACTTTTTTTCAAGTTCCTTCATCATGATAGACACAGAAATTAGGATTGAAATAAAAACTTCAGGGATATTTTCTTTTTTTAGAAATGTCTCCTTACATGACTTGTGCTAGTTATTTTAGCACTATAAATTAAGTGTATTGCTTGTTGTAGACCACATATTAATTGATGTTAATGGGAAGTAATTGTATCGCAAATAGCTTGCATTATGGTACTAACTTAACATTTACCCTCCAGCTACAAAATTTGTTGGTGTGCTGGGCTGGTGTCATATACTCAAATGTTAGTTGTTACTTCAACTGCAGCCTGAAAATAAGGATGAAAAAAGTGTGCATGTTTTTCATTCCCTGCTTCTCTAAGCAAAATTCTTCTCTAATTGTATTTAACGCTACCAGGAAATGCTGTTAAGACGTAGGATCGTTGCAGAAAGTATAATTTCCCACTTATGCTGACATTGTGCTCTATGGTGGACAGTGTCATAAGGAAGGAAGGTTAAACTGGCTCCAGTGCAAGCTTAAAATATGCTAGGACCCTTTGCCTGCAGAAAAAACACTTTCCAGTCCTCTTCTAAAGAATGTTATCATGAGAGTTTGGTTTCTTCGGGGTTTTTTGTTAGTATGGAAGGGGAGAAAGTGTGTAAAGAACTCATCATCTTGTCGCCAAATTATTGCTCTGACATTAGTGGAAGTTCTAAGGTGCACACGGATTCTTTCCTCCCTATTTCCTGGAAGGAATATATTGTCCGTTGCAGGCCTGTAATTTCACTCTAACTTCCTCCTGAGCAGGGATGACAAGCCTGCGTGGGAATCAAAGTCTGGAGTTGAGTTTTGGCCAAAAAGGTTCTCGTACACTCTGAAGAGCGGTCCCGCTCTATCCGCAGTTCCCCTAGCTCCAAACAGCTCTATGTTTCACGAGTTTCTGGATCGCTGGGTCCAGATCCATAGAATTTGCTGTTTGATGGGCAGCAGCTTCTTATGTCCTTCATGGAGGCTCTGAACCAGAAGAGGATGTTCTCTACAAGCAACTCATGGCCTGCTCAGGCAGGCGTTCACCTGTTGAAGGCAGTGCTGACTAGTAAAGCGCCTCCTGAGATGAGTTGTCTTGGTGAAAGAAAGGTCCCAGAACTCACCACAGTTTCTTCCTTGATGCACAGCAGTCTTTTTGTAGCAAAACTGTATATTTGGAAACTTTACCCCGGTTAGTTCTGCTGCACCATATTATGGAAAGCACAAATTCCAATCCTATGAGGAGAACTCTGTCGGGGTACAATTCAGTGGTACAGTTGTGTGGGTACAGAGTAGTTTATAGCTGAACATTCAATACCTTTGTTTTTACTTAGATCGGATTCATTATTTGGACATTGAAGACAATTTACACTATCAAAGATATTTTCTTTTATATATTCCATTAATCTAGAACTTAAAGTTGTTTTACGTCATTCTGTGTTTCCTAGTGCTGATGCATGGATTCAGTATGGTTCCAAGAGGGAAAGTAACATAATTATTATTTTATGAACTCCTTCAGAATTATATATTTATTTTCTATGTTTTTCAGGCTACTGTAGCTCTGATTTTTCTTGTGTAGTTGCAGTATGATAAAACCAAAGTAGCAGGCTTGCTTTTGACCTTTATGCCTTAATTATGGTGTACATTGGTTTATGTCTTTGAGCTCTTCTAGTTAGGGATGAAGTTAGCTTTGGTGGACAAAGTTTGTGAAAGGGTTATCAAGCATTGGCATGGGCTGCCCAGGGAAGTGGTTAGGGCACCATCCCCGGAGATACTCAGAAGATGAGTTGACATGGTGCTCTGGAATATGGTTCAGTGTTGTGTAGGTTTGTTTTTGGTTGTTTGTTGTGGGTTTTTTTGTCAGAGTTAGGTTGATGGCTGGACTAGATGATCTTAAAGGTCCCTTCCAACCTAGGTGATTCTGTGATTCTGTGATTGACAGCTTAATGTTTTTCAGTTGATGTCCTTAGATTCTGCTATGTGTTTTTGTTCTGTCTAATTATAGCACTGGAAGAAGAGTGTACAATCTATTGCATACCACCTTCCTGCAGTATGGTAGAGTGTATTTTGCCACAGTAGCTTGATGATGGAGGAGGATGATACTACAGAGCACCAGGAGCTCTGTCTTACCTTTTGAGTAAAGCAGAAATTCTCTGTTGTCATAGAAAAGAATCTAAGCCTCTATTTTAATACTTGACAAGAGACTTCTCTAAAAAGAGAAGACAGTTTAATCTTGGTTATAGTTTCTCATGATGGAGTTGCTCTATGATCTTGTTAAGGTCTTTTTCCTGGCTGCAGGTTGATGGAATTAGTGTACGCACCCTCACGCGCTACCGCCTGAGCTTAGAGACAAACACTGGTTTTCATCCCATTGGGTTTTGAGTAACAAATCCATAAACACACCCAAATGTCTGTACCGAGGAGGCGTTTCACAGCTTCTCACTTCAATCTGTTTTCCTTGGGTTGTACCGATTAAGCATAAATACAAGGAAAGGGTTTGATCCCTGTGCAGAAATGAAGACAGGAAGGATGTCTGAAGGTTGAATGTCAAATACTCTCTTTAACTGTTTATTCTTCAGCTACTGGAGAGTTGAAGAGAGGAACCCAGCTGGAACTAAAGGATGATTTGAACAAAAGACTCACCTGCTGAAGGTCATGTAAGAAGAACTTTAGACAGAAGCATCTTGTTTAATACAAAATGTATCTATCCAAACTAATCCGTGTGGATAACACATTTAGGATTCTCACTGACAGGAGGTCATACGCCATCTGTATTTGATTGAATAACATTGTATCAAAGTCAACATGCACAGGGCCTACCAGAAGTTATCAGAATTATCATTTCAATTAAACAGATGGCTGAGGAATCAAATGAAGAGCCTTTGAGTGATGGCTACAGAATCAATAATGTCTTTCTGAGCTTTATTGATTTATCTTTGTCCGGGCTGTAGAATTGATTTATGTCTCCAGCTTTATTTTGATAAGTCAATGATAGCTCAACTATTCCTAAATTAATGTCTTCTTTTTTGTGGGGCTTACATTTTTTATTTTTTATTTTTTTTTCTTCTGGTGAAGAGAGAATTTTACATCAAGCCAAACTGATTTTGCTAAGTAATTCCGTGGCTAACAGGGTATCATAAATCAAGCAGAAGGATGGTCTCTGTAGTTTCACATGGGATGGATGACTTAGAATTGTGGAAAAGGCATTTATTTATTTAACCAGTCAGATGGTATTGCATTTTTCCTCTTTGTGGTAACAGACCAGTTGACATTTGTAAGCAGACAGAATTCTTGCTGTGAAGAATGCAGTAGTGTGAGGATTGTAATGTCTTTCCACAAATAACAGCTGAAAAAAAAAAAGAAGAAAAATGTGTCTGTGTGTGAGAGGAGAAGAAAAGGGCAGTCCAACTCCACAAATAAGCTGCTTCTACCATATGGTGTATTCCAAATGTGTGTGAAGTGGCGTAACATGTGGAACTCATAACCTTGTGTTTCGTGGTTTAACAGAGCTGGGTGTGGTACTGGCTTTCTTTTTACAAACCTGGATCCTAGTCTTGGTTTTGCTGCCCCTAAAAATGTCCATATCAGTAAAAGTTGTACCGTGTCATTGGAATATTGATAATTTTTTTACAAGCAATGTAAAGAATATTCGCAGCTGCTTGTTGCTCCTTTCTTTTAGAGTATGCACCCTTTGAAGTTTCTAGGAATAGTGACTTTTTAAAAAAAATGTAGAAATGAAGACTAACGGCACTACCTAACCTCTTCCTCTCGAGATCTCTTGTCTGCCATTTTTCAGTGCCAAATCCAGATTGCTCAGTAAAATCTAAGTGGAACCTGTGGTCAGATCTAATGGTAAATGAACCTGGGAGCTGCTGAGGTGACAAAGAATGATGGTTGAGACTCAGGTTTTTATTGGTCTAATAATTAGATTGTAGTAGCTTTTACAGGACCGAGACGAGCTGTGCCTTCCTCTTAACACAAGCTGTAAAAAAACTTGTTGCAACCTTGTACAATTTCATATGCCATGTGGACTCCTTCATAATTTATCCTTTTGGGCATCTTCACGTATAAAGCAGAACGTGGCTGCAAGTTTCTCAACTATTTTAATCGGTTTTAGAAACGGAGAGGACAAAGTAGTATTGAAATGCAGTGTGTTGGGAAGGACTGTCGGGAGACCTGGTTTGTAATTCTAGCACTGGCTGACTTGATTACACAGGTAAATGACTTAATTTCTCATCTTCATCAGTGATTAAAAGGATAAGTAGGTCCAGAATTGCAAGCCCCTACCTTTTTTTTTTTTTAAAAAAAAATATCCTTTTTGTTTTGGTGGTAGTTTCAGGGTTTTAATTCCTTTGAGTGTATACATCCATATCTTTAATTACCTTTATCAA
The DNA here is from genome assembly GCA_026546715.1 of Gallinago undulata. Classification (NCBI taxonomy): domain Eukaryota; kingdom Metazoa; phylum Chordata; class Aves; order Charadriiformes; family Scolopacidae; genus Gallinago; species Gallinago undulata. The sequence goes on along the minus strand of JAOTQQ010000052.1, from coordinate 21,085,730 downwards.
GGAGACCTTTGTGGTTTAATTTGTGCCAGGTTTTTTGAAGGTCATAAATTCAAAGCACTGTTGCTACTGGTTAGGGAGAATAGAACTTTTACATTGAAAAAATCAACTTTTGAAGAGGGGGAAAAGCTAATTATGTGATGTTAAAAGCATAATGATGGAGAAAACAATATAGGCACAAAGTAAAAAAAAAAAAGATTTATTGAAATTGGGAGATTAAAAGAAAAATCACTTTTTCAACCAAAATGAATAGTTCTTCATGAAAGTCAAGCCACTGTATCTTTTGATTGATTATTCATCATAATTATCATTGTGAAGTGGCATTTGAGATTTGTGTAACTCAGTATTCCAGGTTAGCTTTTCTGTGAAAACATAAACAGATCACTCTAATCAGAAGCATCTAAAGTCAACATAAACATTGTAGATCAACCTACATTTTCCTTTAGCATTTAGTGTTCTGTTAGTGTTTAATGTTGAGTATTTATACACTGAATCCTTAATTTCTTTGCTCTTTGGGGGAATAAATATATATACACATACAAGCACGTGTCTTCAAAGTTCTGGTCTTAAGAGACTAAATTAATGATAGTACAGAGATTCTGTAAAGGTGGACATTACCTAAAGGTTTTTTTTTTTGTTTTATCTGTACTTTCATGCTTTTACTGTCCAGTCAAGTCCATGATCCAAAAAGAACACCTTGTTTTGATGTCTCAGAATGCTAAGTAACCGAAGATGTTTAAAGATCAATTTGAAAAATCAGGTCCACCTGAGGGGTTTGAAAAGATACATTAAAGAGATTTACAATGCAGGTAAAACAATTGTGTAAAACCACTTTTTTTTTTTTTATTACAGCACTATGAGATGGTCAGTCATTTTTAACTTAAGTCATGCAGTAAAGTTATGTAAAACACAATAAGAATAGGAGGTAAAAGCATTCCAACTCTCATGCTAATATTATCACTTCAATCAGATTTCAGGCACAATGGAACGATGCTGAACTGTGGTTCAGTGTGTCAAGCCATTGTCTGGCATCAGCATCTGCAGAGCTGCTATTGTTTTACTGAGGCAGCTGCCATTCAAAGCCGTGATGGAGTAGGTGGCAGCATCCCATAGTTACAGTTGCTTTGTGCTGCACAAAAGAGACCTACTGGGATAATTCCCCCCACGTTTTCTTAACTTTGTGTGACTTAAATACAAGAAATCTTTTATTTGAAATATTGGACAGGCTGATAAGCAGGATCCTGGAGATGAAAATTACAATGCAGAAATGTCTATAGATAAAAAGATCTGTGTGACAGAGTATAGATGTACAAGTTGTACTTCTCATCATTTCTGCTGGTGGGTGGACATAAGCCATCTAAACTGGAAATCTCCTCTGCTTCTTTACAGAGATATTTCATTCATATGTGAGTGTTGGGTTATGCATGAAGGAAATTAAATTTGTTCGCCTTGAGAGACAATGAATATATTTCTTTGTAACCTTCTGCATTCAGAAGAGACTGTATTCTGTATCAGAGAGAAAGACAATACAGATCAGAGCATGGCAGATGTGGGTGTGAATGGGGCTAAATGGTCAGTGTTTAGCAATCAGCATGAGGTAGCTGTTAGGCTAATGAGAAATAAGTTGCTGATCTCAACTGAATCCTAAAAATGTTGCAGCTCTAATTACAATATTCATTAGTAATAAAAGGAAACTCCAGAGAGAAAAGGAGTGAACAGAGGGGATCAACTTCCCCCCTCCCTGAACCCCTTTCTCCCAGAAAGGATGGTGTTTTTTTATCAGGACTGAGGTTATTGGGTCGTGCATAGTGATCTGAAGAATCACAGAATCACCAAGGGACCTCTGAGATAATAGAGTCCAACCACAAAAAAACCCCAACAAAAACCCAAACAAAAATCCTTCTTGGCCACCTGGGCACACTGCTGGCTCATGTTAAGCTGGGTGTCCACCAACATCCCATGTCCTTTTCTGCCAGGCAGCTCTCCAGCCACTCTGCCCCAAGCCTGTAGCATTGCCTGGGGTTGTTGTGACCGAAATGCAGGACCCGGCACTTGGCCTTATTGAACCTCATCCCATTGGCCTTGGCCCATTGATCCAGTGTGTCCAGATCCCTTTGTATAGACTTCCGACCTTCAAGCAGATCAACACTCCCACCTAGTTTGGTGTCATCTGTAAACTTACTGAGGGTGCACTCAGTCCCCTTATCTAGATCATCAATAAAGATATTAAACAAGACCGGCCCCAAAACTGAGCCCTGAGGGACACCACTGGTGACCGGCCACCAACCGGATTTCGCCCCATTAATCACAACTCGCTGGGCACGGCCATCCAGCCAGTTTGTGGCATCCAGCTTGTATATGGCAGTGTGTGTGATGAAGGCTGAGTGGGGATGTGGACACATCGTACTAGAATGTCTCTGAGAATGTCGGAGAACAGTTGAGACAAGTTTTCCATCAAAGTTGTGGTGTGAAGTTAGAGGAGGTCCAGCACATTGAGAAAGGCATCTACATATCTAGGGCATGATCCATGCCTCTATGGAGCTTTCCTACAGCTCCTCAGCTACCCGACAGCTGAGTTTGTTCTAGGACAATTCTCAGGAAAAACTGCTGTACTTGTGATGGCTCAGCAACTTTTCCTTTGTCTTTAACAGCCTGTGCAAACCTAGTTAGGCTTGTGTTGCTCAGGTAGCCTTTAATATAGCCCTTATCTTTTCTAGAGGAAATAGGAATTAAGTACTGAAAGGATATAAATTACATTATACCTACTGTAATTTCAAAACAGCCTTTCAGATGAAAAATCTGCTGTAAGGGAAGGCTGCTGTATTTAAGTTTGGCCAGGACAACGCTGGAAGTAGTACATTCCAGGTTAGCAAGGGGAAGGAGGAAAAAAAAACAGTAAAGATGGTTGGTTGCCAAACTGTTATCAAGCTTTTTGCATTCTGCTGCAATTGTCTGGAATTTCCAGTAGCACTGTTGGTTTAGCACATTCTTCCCTTTCCCTCATTGCTTTTTATCTTTGCTTTTTTTTTTTTCAGATCTAGAAACCTCCAGCTTTTCTTTGTCTCCAAGCTCTCAGCCTTTAAATGTTTTCATTTGCGGTACTGGGTAACCCAAAACACACGAAACAACCCAAACTGCACTGTTCTGACTGAGAGTAAATTACAGTTTTACTGCTCTAAACCTGAACTTTGTGACTTCATAATGGAAGTAATAGTAGTTGGTCCTGTGTGAGGAGGATTTCCATGTCCTACACATGATCCAAGGTACAACATGGCTCCAAAATCTGGGTACCACTATACTTGCCAGACCCAGTGTGGGGTGGGCCTCTGTCTTCTTGCGAGTAGCCATGCATATGCAATGCCTGGGGGACAAAGGCCATGTTTTGCAGTAACGGGGTCTATGTTTTTTTCAATTTGTTAGCACCACAGAATTGTTTTTAAAGTTTCCTACTTATTTGTAAAAAGGTTACTTAGCTGAAGTAAAAGGCAACGGGCAGAAATGGAAATACAGAAAATTCCATTGAAGCATAAGAAAAAGGGGCGAGGGGTGGTTAAATGCTGGAACAGGGCACCCAGAATTGGGCAGCTTCCATATCTGGCACTACTCAAAACCTGAGCAACCTGCTGTAGCAGACCAAGTTCTGAGCATGGGCGCTTATTGGAATGAATGATCTCCAGAAGTACCTTCAACTTCTGTGATTCCGTGGCAGGCTTTTCATTTTCCCTACTGCATGATCAATTTATGACCACTTTAATTTTCCATTGTCTTTAGTGCCTTTAGGAAGCTAAGCTTCCACTTTAGCTGAGTGCTGAGCTGACCACAGTGCACTATTAGGTAATATCTGTTTCCCTTAATGTCCTCCAGAAGTGGAAGGGACACATAATATTCACTACTCGTCTCTGGTAACATATTATAGTGATTAAATAACTTAAATTTTCTCTGAAAAATCAAAGAACTTGCAAAGGCAGTCTTTGTTTTTTTTTTTCGTTAATGCCACAGGAAGGCCTAGTGCTCCTCTTTGTCTCCTGAGTAAATCTTTTGTAGGAATTCAGCTGGAAGAGAATGGATCAATAGTGGTGGCTGTGAGACAGCAAAGCATTCATGTTTCCTTAGACCAAGTTTTGTAAAAGGCAGAACTTCGAGGATTTTCACCTTGGAAAGTAAAGGCTGCATTGTTTTACAGGTTGAAGTCCATGCTTTGCAAGTGTATTATCAGAACAGTTCTTGATAAAACGCTAATAATTTGAAAGAAAGGGCAATCTCTCAGACAAAAAAAAATAACGTTGCCTGACATTACAGCATTTCGTTCTGGATTGATATCTTCACGTAGTTCAAATATTAGATAAATTCTTATTTAAACATATAGCTGCAGCTATATGCTTGGTTAGTAGGTAACAAGGGGCCTATTGAATTTGTAAGAGTTTTTTTTTTTTTTTTTCAAGTATTCTGTTTGGTTTGGATCATATGAAGCCAATCAAAGGTAGACAGGAGAGATTACATTATGTCTAAGCCTTGTTATTAAGGTTCAAATGAGATAAATGGAATATTGAGATTTTAATTTCCAGCCCTCTCCATCCTGCTTCCTGGAAGGAAAAGATGCATGTGGCTTAAATTTGAAATTTTTAATGGAAAGAAAAGTGATCTGTGCAGAAATTCTAGCATCAAGGGTTTGCTAACTTCACCATAACCAAAGGAAAAGAGTAAGAAAAAAACCCCCACTAAACAAGTTTTCGCCAAATCACTTGAATTCTGTGGGAATAGAATCATATTCTCAAATCTAAGTAGCTCAATGTTATCTCCAGTGCTAAGAAGGTGACAAGTGATGGGAGCAGCAGTCAGAAGAGTGCCGATGCTGTACTGGGGGCTGTACCCGTGACATACATTACTGATATAGGACCACTTGTATAATTTGATGATTTTTACATATCACTCTATTACGTTTCAGAACTCTTTCATGCTTCTCATTAGTCCAAACGGAAAAAGTGGGGTTTTGTTTGTTTGTTTCAACCCTCCTGCCGATAGCTTTTTCCTTTGGTTTCTATAATTTTGAGCATTCAGACCATTTTGGCACTTTGGACTTGTTAGCTCAGCTGTTTTGAGGAGATATCATGGCAACGCAGAGATTTTTATAAAGGTCCGCATGCTGGTATTTGCCGGTTTTTAGATTATTGCCATTTTGATAATATTGGCTCACTAAAGAAGAATATTAGAAGGGGTAATTATGTTAGCTGTAATTGCTATTGTCATTTCAGTCTGAAGAGAGCGCAGAGAGACACAAGGAATGGAAAACAATATTAGTGCAAGGAGTTGCATTACTCCATTTATGGTATATAGTCTTAATTTTCAAGCTTGTATATTTTGTCAGCCTCTTGAAATACTCATGTATACATGCACACAGAGAGAAGTTATAAACACGTGTCATTATGACTGCTACAGAGTTTGCATCAATATTTATCGTGTGGGCATTTCTTCACTTACAGAAGGTGTCACCAAGCTGAAGCTGTGGACTGGTGCCACAGTCCAGCGCGCGTGGTTGTTTGGCCCAAGTGACCTGCATGCAGGAATACAGCCTGAAAGAACATGAGCTGTGCATGCTGTGTACCTTTAATTAGGCTAGAAGGCAGGCAATCAGCGTCTGAACTGCTGTTCTGTAAAGTCATTGCCATCTGGAAACTGATAAAATATAATGCTGCTATTTATATTAGTCAAGAATCAGAAGAAACCCAAGGAAATTCAGAGGGCTCTAATAAAATATAAATTCTAAGATGCTACCTCTACCTCAGTTCCACTGGGAAAGTTAGTAATAGAAATCCATATTGGAACCTTTGTCAGTGAGATGTAAGATGGAGTAATGCAGAAGAATGCATTTAAGAAAGTGCCATTTGTACAAGTAGCGTATTGAATCAATTTTAACTTCATGTGGGAAATTCACAAGTATTTCTATTGGCAACTCATTGTACCGCAGGGACCATAAAGACCACGAAGAGTCTAGGCTGATAGAAAAAAGTGCAAGAGAGATCAGAGCATAAAATATGATGGGAGTGTTTATATGGTAGCGTACTAGATCTTGCTTTGAAAAAATGTGCTCAGCGATGCATCCTTTGGAAGGTGGGAAACGGAATGGACCTGAATGGAATGGAGTGTCGCTGATGCTGCTGGCTTCTCAGTTCCCTGTTCCCGTGCAGAGCAGGAACGCTCCGAGCCCCTGGTGTGTCCACCACTGCGTTGGTACAGAGCCACCCCGCACAGCTCTGGCTCCCCGCACGGGAGGGAGACAACACCAAACAGTCCATCCGACCTGTTTCTCCCACTTCTACAGAATCTTGAAATAGTCGTCGAAGCGGGGAGCAGGTACGCCGAGAAGTAGTGCTGGTGGTAGAGCAAAGACAGGCAAGGAGAGCGAGGAAAAAGCATGATTAGAGAATTAAAATGAAGAGTGAAGGCCACCTGGCAGTTCTTGCCACCATGCTCTGTAACAGAACAGCAGATGAATACCAGGTGCAGTAAAAAGGCTGAAGGAACCAGCAGTACTTGCTTGCTTCTGGAAGCACACTTGGTGTTCTTTTGAGCCAGGTCCAGGAAGGATTCATATTTCTATATCCATAGGAATCATCGGGATTTGGTGATTTAGCTGATATTAGGAAGACAGAAATCATGCAGCTTTCTTGCAAAGGAAACGGTGAGCTTCCTTCAGGAGCATTTGCAAAAACACCCAGGTCTGCAGTGGTTGAAGGATTCATCTTCTGCTACGGCCAGGACCAGAGGTGTCCGCGTTACAAACGAACTGATACGCCTTCCCCCCTCTGTGCCTTGTGTCTGGACGTGTCGCCCACTGATGCTGCTGGTATCCACTCCACTCGGGCAGGAAACAGGAAAAAAACCAATGCTGAAATATCATTTCTTAGAAGGGTGGGATCAAACAAGGCAGGAGAAGAACTTCCATAAGCCGAGACCTCTCTTCTCGCTGCTCGTTTACTGTTTTAATGCAAAGTGGTTTGGAAGGTAAATGCGGAGTGGGTCCAGGTGTGGCTATGAGTGGCAGACTCCTGGTTGGTAGCCAGCCACCAGGTGGCAAGCACAATACTGTTGTTTCAAATGCAGATGGGTTTTCAGACCTTTTGGTTGCCTGCATCTTGGTAAACCCAGGCTCTGCCATCTATTTCAGTGCCTGAACGGGGTATGTGGAGTGTGTGTGTATGTATATTTAATTTCTAAGAATTCTCTAGCTTTACCGAATGCAATCAGGGCAGATGTTTGGTGTAGTAGTTTGAGATCTACTTCCCCTTTTTTGATCTCTAGTCCTTATTCTTACGAATTCATTTATGTAGTCTTGAAGACATCAGCTTTTTCTTCTGACGGTGCATCTCATATTTTGAAAGGGTTAATACAAGCTGCTGTGCCAAGGCCTTGCACAGCAAGATAGATTCATTGCTGTAAGTGTATTTTTGGTGACTTGTGGGCAAGTAAGTGATCGGGGATTATACTCCTCATTATCCCCTTGATTTAGTTAGAATAAAAGCACCAGTGACATTGCCAATGACCCAGATGTTTGGAAAAGCTGTAGATTAAGCTATTGAGGCCGGTACCTCCAAATCCCACAATATTACATTAACGTACGTTCAGAAGCTGCAGAATTGGATTTAAATCCAGCTCTTGAACCCCCTTCATAATCTCATTTTGTACTTGGAGTGGTGAAAATAGCAGTAATGCAGCTGCTGCAAGAGTGACTTTGTGTGCCTTTTTCGCATTAGAAAGGCTTTTAATAAAGTAAAAGCGCTTTAAGTGCAGAAGCACCTTTCTTGCTTTTTTTGCAGCCTTGATAACAATGAAAAAATGTCAAAGAATTGTAACTCCCTGTGGTCTGGAGATTGGTGGAAAAGGGACATGGTCTCTGGCTCACAGTGTAGTACAAGCTTCACATATTAAGGCCTCATTAAAGGTTGACGTTGTTTACATCGTTCATGGTTACTTTCAATTCTTGTTGCACATAGGACTGTCAGATGGCATTACAGATGAAGACCAAAAGCGAGAGCAGTGATTGCATCAATCTCAATTTTGATCCTAGATGCTTCCTTTAAAAACCACCACCACCACCACCAAAAAATAAAATGTGGGGGTGGAGGGAATAATAGCTACATGTATTTATAAAGAAATCCTGAAGTGCGTTCATATATCATGTATTGAAGTTCCTCAGCAAGGGTCATTAATAAATGCAAATGCAATGGCTTACATCCAGGTCCATTTTGCCATGAGGCAGGCTTGGCACGCTTCTCGTAAGTTTGATGAATGGACACCAGTAAGAGAATGGGTGCTTAGCAGTGTGCACCACAGGCATGCTCCTGGAGCACAAGCAAGTCCTAAATCAGATAGCGCTTCATTGTGACTTACTTTGCTGATTTACCTCCCGATGGTAGAATTAGAAAATGGGGCTTCCAGTACAGGTGATCCTTTTCAATGCTAATTTACCATCTGCTAGGAACAGGTGGTGTTTCCCTTTGAACGTGTTTCTATTGTACATAAATGAAGTGATGAATTTCCATTCCAGGACATTTTGTTCAAAGAAAAGTTAATAATCTGCATATTTTTCAATGGTACAGGAACCTGCCAGAGAATTATAGCCTAAGTGGAGGAGCAGTTCATTTACAGTAGCTGATTCACTTGGAACATAGGAGATTAAGTTTTGAGAATCTGGACAGGGAATTTCCCAGTATTACCATTGGTTCTCTCCCCTGCTCCTGCTGCAGATGTGGAAATAAAAGGGTTGGTGGTTTTTTTTTTTTTGAGTTCTGTATCCTAAAATAGAACGCTGAGAGCAAGACCATGATTTAGGCCATTTTTCATCTGAAATAAAGAGGCAGCTCTTTTACAGGCTGTTATTTTACTGGTAGAGGAAGGCAGAAGGGAGGATTAAGGACCAGCTGCAGAAGTTATGTGTTACAAAGCCTGTAAGCACAGGAAGAATTATCCGTGAACTGTGGGCAGCTAAGGCCAACTGCCCGAAGTCATGTCTTGCTAAATCTAGTAGTTTTTTGAAGAGATTCCCTTTTTAGCAGATCATGGATATTATGGGTCATTTCCAAAAGCTACCGAAGGGACTAGATTTTCCCCTCTTTGGAAGACATTGGAAAGAACAACACAAAACAAAACAATATTTGTCTGAAATAGAGGGCTAATCTACTATGTTCAACAAGAATTTCTATATATGCAGGAGTTAAATGAAGGCTTTTTGGTTTCCCTGGATGAACATTTGGGCAAAGGGCTGGTGTAAGTGATCTATCTGGTGAGCATCTCAGGAGCGTATGTATAGCTCAGACGTCTTGCTTGGCTTTGCCCTATCTTGATACTTTCTTTTTTTTTTTTCAATTTCAAAAGAATTGAAGTGTTAATAACCCTGTTGAGGAGCAAATGACCAGTGAAGTGGTAAGAAGACCAGGTAATTGTTTTAACAAGCATAGATAGATATACATTAAGTTTGAAAGCGGTCTACCTTTAGTTTGATAAATGCAGTTTTCTTAAGAGATGTCTTCCCCACTCAGGAATATTAAAATATGGAGATTTTAAACTACTAGTACAGAAATCTAGTTAGAAAATATCCGGATAATAAAATAGAAATTATTTGAAGGACTGCTTCTTTTTACTTTAATTTTATTTGTGTCACCCTTAACATTGCAGTAACAGTATTTGTGTCTAATCAAGTTTTTGATTAATACCTACAGACAGTAGGTCCTAGGGAACTGTGTTTGTGGAGCACCAGAAGCCCTGCCCTTTCAAAGACCCTTTCTATCAGCAGTCAAGGGGATCTAGAAGGCTGCTTCTAACCTGCAGCTCCACTTCTGTGGGCTGATGCAAAGGGACAATGGATTTAGTAGATGATATAACTCTGGCTTTCTCATCGTGGAAGAAACGAGCTTCAGAGGCTGTGCTGCCATGAACGCAGGATCTGCCATCTCCTGGTGGAACGTTTAGTGAGCCAGGCTTGTGCCAGCTCTTCCAGGGTAAACAGTTCTAAAGCTATATGCAAAATGAGACCTCTGTTAATGACTTTGCCTAGGCGTTTAAAGTCCAATTCTTATCTGAATTAAATCTGCAGCACTCAAGGTTTACACTACCTCTTTTTTTTTTTTAAATTTTAATTGGGATTTTTTTCTTCGTGCAGGGTGTGTCAGATGATACTCTTAACACTTTTTTTCAGGACCACTGGCGCAGATGGAAATACTGTGTTGTGTGGTTGAGTTGTAAATGTTTAATCCTGTGTATATGGGAGAGATTTGGTTTCAATGAAAATGTTACTGACTTTTACACTTTCCCTTCCCTTAATTTTTTTCAGTATTACAGATGGTTTTAGTATTGTATACTTTTTGAGTTGACAAGTTATTAAATCTATAATAGCCTACCAAAATCTATTGCTTGCTTTTAATTCTTTCAGTCTGGATGTTTGTCCTGCACTATTTATCCAACTTTCCTTCATCAAAGAATTTTCATTTGTTTCAATTTAATTCATTGGCAGAGAATTTAATTTGGTGTTTATATCAATTTATTAAATAAAATACTGCATGATGATTAAAGATAATTTAACTGTTTCTTATCTGAGTTGGAAGGAAGTAGAAAAACCCCACTCTTGTGGAAAGTTCCAGACCACTTCAGACATATTTTTCCAGACTTGCTGGTAATTCCTCAGAATGTGTGGCTGTATGTGGGAGGCTGTATTGTATCTATGGAATACATTGCACAATCCCAGACAGTGCTTTCAGGGTGAAGATGACATTCTGCCCCCGTGATGGAGATACTGTGACTGTGCAGTTTTCTGTCATAATGGAATCCATGCTTCAAAATGCTGTAAACACATAAGACCCCACAGCGCCTTTCTCTTAATGCTATGGCAGGATTTACTTTTTAATTCATTACCTTCTTCCAAGGTGAAATGTTTCCTAGTGTGGAGAAAGCTTGTCTCAAATTAAAGAATATATTTTAGAGCTGCTGTTACCAGGATACTAAGGGAAATATGTTTTGCTCATTCAAGTAGCATCAATAAGCCTGATGAGACCTCATAATGAAGTGCAGTTACGCTTCTATTTATGACTACTGTTCTGCGACTTCAATATCTGAATGACCACTATTGCTTGATTAAATAAATGTAAAACAGACCCCTCTGCTGTCAGATTTTTTAAATAGAAATCAGCAGTGCAACTGAAATGCTCAACAGCTGCTCTTGCCTGAGGTGATGTATGCTAATGTCTTCGCCTGGGCACTTTGAATCACTTTCTTGCAAGATACAGTGGCATCAACCAAAAAACATAGTTTGTAGAGTTTGAAATTCTGTGAGGGCTTCTTCAGACTTTTCTAGATGTGGCTTATGTTATATGAGAATTCACAGAAGTAGATGATTTGTGAAACCCTGAGCATGAATTCCTACTGTCATAGAACTCTTACTTTTTATTTAACTTGTGTAGTTTGTAGGTCTTGGAGAGATGTTCTCAAACTTCATGCTTAGAGTTCTGCAGACTTAGTCCTTAGGAGCTATGCAAACCTTGGGAGAGCAGTGAAGACCAAAGGTAGCCAAGCTAGATGTTTAAATTCCTTTCATATATATCTTTATAAGAAGTTCATTGAAGGTTAAAATCTTAAATGAGCAAGAAAAATAATGGAATCACAACCCCGGGCTTGAGGAGAGCAGACTTTGGCTTCTTCAAAGATCTGCTTGTCAGGATCTCATAGGTGATTTCTCTGGGAGGCAAAGAAGCCCAGAGGAGCTGGTCAGTCTTGATGAATTACCTGCTGAACACACAAAAACAGTCTATTGAAGTTGCAGAAAGTGAAGCAGCGTAGCAGAAGGTCAGCACGGATTGACAGGGAACTCCTTGTGGAGCCTTGGACATGGAAAGTAGGTGGTTAGAAGGTGGAAGTGGGGGTTACCTAGGAGGAATATAGACCAATTGCCTGTAAATGCAGAGGTGAAGATAGGAAATCCAGAGCTTGGCTGGAGTTGGAGTGAATAAGGGTGCTAAGAAGGGCTTCTGCAAGTGCTTTTGGCACCAAATAGTAAGCTGAGGAACATGTGGTCTGGCTGCTCATGGGGCACGAGGCCTGGTGACCAAGGACATGAAAAAGGCTGAGATACCGAATGCTGTCTTTGCCTTGGTTTTTCACCAAGGAAAACCAGAAGATCTACTGCCTGACCTTTGAGGTCCCAGAGCCTCCTAGCAGTGTCTGTGGGAGCGAAAAATTACCTATTGAATAGTAAGATTGAGTTGGGGAGGACTAATTTAGGGCCATGTGCTGAAATTCATAAGAGCAGGTGGGATGCATCTGAGAGTGCTGAAGGAGTTACCTAATGTCACTGCGAGGCCACTATCATTTTTTCAAAAGGTCGTAACAGTTGACATATTCCTGATTTTCTTTTCTTGATTGATCATTTTTCTCTTAACTCTACGAAGGCTGTACTGCATTTGACTATAAAACCAAGCCAGTGGTTAATTGACTGTGTTTTCAAATTTTTTTCCCTTATTTTTCACACACAGCTGCTCAATTGTATATATTGCCCTTTTTTATTAATTTGTTTACAAAAAAAAGTGCAAGCCTAAATTGGATACTGTTGAAGTTAGTAGGAGCTTCTCCATTGACTCCACTGGGATCTGAATCAAGCTATTGGTGTTTCTTACAACAGCCCTGCAAGGGTTCCGTTGAGGGGCTGGCCAAGGTCATGAGCTCATAAACTCAGATGATTTGTTTTTTTTTCTTTGTTTCTATTTCATCTCTGAGTTACTCTGTCTGGAGATCTCCTAAGCTTGTAGTGGTGGAGTATGGTTCCAGCAGTTGTGGTGTTAATCTAATTTTAGGGCTGGTATAGAACAGTTCCATGAGTCAGGTCATAGGCAATCTCTTCATTTGCTGCACCGGGCAGTTATTGCAGTTAATTTTTCACGGGGATCTAGATGTGGCCTTTGTTCATTGCAGATTTTATCCTTTTAAAGATGCTCATTTAAACACTCTTTTGTGCTGTTGAAGTGGGTCTGTACCAACTGAAGTCATAAGAGGATTCAACGAAAAGGGTGGGCTTTTTTTCCTGCGTAGCAAGTTTTATTGGTGAAGGACTCCACTTCCTGGCTTGTTACTGACAACATTTGAGCAAATCCTTAGCTACCTGAAAAAAATACTATAGCTCCTGTGCTGTTACGTTATACACGGCATCTGTCACTCTAGATCCAGTGATATTATGCTACAGACAGTGTATTTAATTGTCAACCAGGAGTGTAGTCCTTTACTGTCTCACAGGAAAGTTCGGTTCGCTGTGAAAACCATGATGCCCGTTAAAACATCTGGCTAATTTTTATAATTTACCTGACTCTTTTATGTAGTTAAGCTCCGTGGCATAGTTCAGCACCCTGTGAATGAAGGAGTCAGTAATGGTTTTTTTTATGTATTGTAAGCAGGAAAGTTGAAGTTAAACCCCTTTCTCACGTACAAGAAATTCGGATAGACGAGGTGCTTTCATCTGGCCTTGCAGCACCAGTGAAAGCAGCGTGCCCAAACCATTTTCAGTTGGTACCTTTACTCCTGCTTCGAGTTTGATGAATTGGGGCTGTCTGAGGGGAAATGCTCGGTTTTGAGCAGCCATCTCGTTGCAAAACTTCAAACCGGTTTTACATAACGAAGCAGTCGTGATAAGAATCAGAAAACCACTCCGAAATTCATGTGGCTACCCTGAAAAAAAAAAAAATGCTCAATTGTACTTATTATCCAAAGATACATCTGAAATGTATTGTTGTTGGGTGGAACTTGTCTTAAAAAAAGTTGATTTTTTTATCAACTGCGTACTCTGTCTGTTACAAGAGAAGATCTACGAACCCAGGCCGTTGTTGAAAGCGTGTGTGTGTAGTGTGTTACCCCAGAGTAGCTGACAGACTGTGGCAACTTGATGGTATCTGTTTTTTCTCTAGGTAGATTACTTAATTCTTTCAGTCCTTGCTATATTATGTCTGGTTTTACCCCGCCCTCCCCCCCCAACCCGCTCCATTGGTTTCCCATTGTCTCCGTTCATTAACAGTAACATAAATTTATCTTTCTTTTACCCTGTGCTTTTATGGGGTGTGTGTGTTTGTGTGCAATGGATGGAGAGAAAGGAAAGAGGTAGGTATATGTGGGATGTGCAGCATTAAAGGTTATTGTGATGCACTATTGGTATTTTTAGAACGTGAACCTGAATATATTACTTTCAGTTAAAGGCTTGATTATCCAAGATGCTGGGATTGGATATTAGGAAACATTTCTTCATGGAGAGGGTTATCAAGCATTGGAATGGGCTGCCCAGGGAAGTGGTTGAGGCACCATCCCTGGAGGTGTTCGAAAGACGGGTTGCCGTAGTCCTTAGGAATATGGTTTAGTGATTTCTGTCAGGGTCAGGTTGATGGTTGGACTAGATGATCTTTCCGGTCCCTTTTAACCTAGACAGTTCTATGAGTCTATGATTAGCTCAAAGAATTTAAATGGAGCACATGGAAAAGTCAGTTAGTCCATCTCAAGTCAATAGAGAGGTTAAAAGAAAGGCAGCAATTCCAGTCAGTTTGGAGTTGCAAGTGAAAGTAGTGCAATTGGTAATTGCTACCCTCAGTGGTACTGGTTCAGTGTAGCAGTGTGTTAATGAGTTAATTCTTCCACACCAAGGGCTGACAGTTGTGAAATACAGAGCTGTTTTCTGGGGTGTAATTTCCAATTACTGTACTGTCTCTGAATTTCTAGGTTATAAGGAAGTGCTTCTGCAACTCACAGGTGTGTTCCTTGAAGTGAGCAATAAAAAATAATGAGAGGAAGGATGGTCTGATTCCCTTGTCATTGATTTCAGGCACCACCAAAGCAGAGGCTGCAGAAAATTGTACAGGGGCTTGTGAAGTTTGTGTTTAAAGAATGAGGGGGGGGAAAAAAAAAATCATGCTGAACAGAAGGGGTCTCAGGGGGGCTTGGGTTTAACGTATGTGGTAGGTAGTCCAATGTCCTGTGCCTGAATGCTGCAGAGAAGGTCTCCCACACTGGTGGTGTGCTTTGTCTTGGATGTCATTCTTCTTGGGGAACGTGTTTTCCAGATAGGTTATGAATGGGGTGGTGACAGTGGGCACTCAGTTGCAGTTATAGCCCTGCTCTTTGTTAATCAGTGAGGGCATCAAGAGTTCAATGGGAGAAATGGAGAACCTAGGCAGTTGTCTCACCCTCTCTGGTGCTATAACCCACTACAGGCAGCCTTTCTGGGACTTGCCACCCCAGTTTCCAAGCAGTACGTACAGTTCTCTGTAGCAAAGCAGAAGCTAGAGCCGACCAAAATCTGGACTTTCAGATTTTCAGGAAGAGGCCAGATTTGCAGGAAATGTGAAGGCCTGGAAACTGGGTTTGGGCCAAATCGCTTTGGCAGCGCTTTATACCAGCTCTTAATATCCATTCACACCGAGTTGCACAGCACTGGTGGAGCAGGTGGTGATGCTGGTATGGGATATAGCAAAGCTGCCAGATCCTGTGCTTGGAGAGCCAGCGACTCTCCTCCATAAAACACTTTACACAGAGGAAAGTGAAATTAGCAGACTGGCTAATTGCTCAGAGGGTGTAACGACGGGGGGGGGCAGCAATCAAGGGGCAGCAATGCTGAACAGGCAGGCGCTGGAGTACAATTAACAGAGCCCTCGTTACTGCAGAGCACGGAAATTGGCTACTGACAGAATGCAAGAGAAAATGGGGAGAAATTATAACAATATCTAGAAAAGGGAAACTTGGAGTGAGGACGAAGGAAAGCCTTGGGTTTCCGAGTTCCTTGGAGTCTGACATGCACTGGTGGTTTTTAAGCTTTATCTTTACCTCTTAGGGCACTGTTTAAAGGAGGGGACAACTCTTCTTCTGTTAAGGTTGTGTACGGAGTCCCTTCTTCTTGTCTGTCTCCATCCCATCACAGATGTATGTATTCTTTAATAAGATAAATTCATGTTTCCTGTCTCAACTGCACTTTTCTAGTTTTGAAGAGTATTTTTGCTTAGAAATCTGATAAATGCAATTTAATAGTTGTATAATTCCTTTAAGTCAAATTAAAAAAAAACAAACAAAACTTCAATTGGATTTAGGAAGTAAGGTTATAACAAATGAAATTCTAAAGGAATGATGAAATGCATATAATAAAGAGAATTGAGCTTCTCTTTATCTGTAG
Source organism: Gallinago undulata (assembly GCA_026546715.1). Lineage (NCBI taxonomy): Eukaryota > Metazoa > Chordata > Aves > Charadriiformes > Scolopacidae > Gallinago > Gallinago undulata. The sequence goes on along the minus strand of JAOTQQ010000052.1, from coordinate 21,069,553 downwards.
AATGTAGGTTACAAGCAAAAATGATCTTTCCTAAGTAGGCAAATGTGAGCACCAGCTCAAACTGGGAAGATTGGGAAAAAAACAACACTGTTACTGCTCTTTAGCTAGGCTAAGCTTTTGTCTTGCTTCTCTGCACACCTTTACAGGCCAATAATTTCCATTAAATTAGCTATGCTATCAATTAGTGTCCATTGCCAGGATAATGGCCTTTTTTCTTCATAATAATTTGGCTGTGGAAGTCAGCTGCCAGATTTTTAATGGCTTGATCTGACAGTAAGAGGAGGAATACACTGAACGTGTTTGACTCGTTCACGTTGTCTAATTTGCTTGCTCTACTGTTTTTGTTTTCTTTCCTCATTAATCTTATAAGTCTTTATGGAATTAGCAATCTTGTCAAAAAAAAAAAAGAAAAGGCAAAGGAAAGGGCAGCGCAGTAGCCCTAGTTGTCATACGCTGAATATAGAAGTGCTTCATTCTCATGGCAGGAACTAAGGGGCCTGGGAAATGTATATTACCTGAACCAAAAAGATCACTGCTGACATAATGCATCGATTTGTTTGCTTTAAGTTTCTTAAAGCTTGTTTCGTTGATTTATAGGTAGTTCCTCATTATTACCTACAGCCTTGGAAAAGAACTGACTTGCTTGGATAACATCCAGTAAAGCTGCGCTGAGGAATATATGTACTGCTTGTAAGGCTGGCTGAAAAAAAAAAGCCAAGGGTGGAAACTTGTCCTTCTCTTGGGTTTGGATCTGTGATATTCAGAACACGTAGTCAGTGACGTGTGATAAAACCGCATTTTTGAGAGACAGAGTGCAGAGCTCATAAGTGGGCACGTCGACTCGAAAACTTTTGTCTAACAAAAGCAGGATGTATAGACAGTGACTCTGTGTATAGAACAAAGTGTAATTTTTAATGATTTTTATTTCCACATTAAAAATTTAATAACTTTTGTATCATCTTAAGAAAGTGATATAGTATTGCTAGAAAAATGGAAATGGGATCGGAAAAAGAGGGAGAGAGAGAAAGAAAAGGAAGGTGAGGCTAGAGGAGGCAGTTTAAAGTAGTCTGAGGCTGTGTTTTTCCTGCAGCTGGTGTACCCTGATAGAATATTAAGCTGAATTGAGTTAATAATGCTCCTAAAAAGAATCTAACCTGTTACTTAGAGTGAAACATCAGGCTACGTAATTAATGAACACCAACTAATTAAGTATTGTACAGTACTTAATCAGCCATTTGAAATTTACTCCGCACGCCTGCATTATAGGGCAAAATTTTACCTCGACAACTCCTTCTGGATGCTGAGGAGTTGAGAGAGGCCATGTCCACCGGCTGAGGGGAGAGAACTGGAGAACTTGCAGCTTGGTTGAGTCCGTACCGTGTGTGAGCTGCTGCATCGAGTCTGCTCGGGAGAAGACTGAGCAGAAGTAGAGATGCTCATGTGGAGCACAGATGTCGCTTTACAGAGACGTAGAGCAGAGCCACAGCTCTTGAACATCAGCGCTCTGTTAGCCTCTGTCACTGTAGAGAAAGGAAAAAGTATGTTGGCAGAAGTGGGCAAGGATCATGTCTCTGTTTGACACCCCACGAAGCTGCCTGTTTTCTTTGGCTATTGTTTCAGAGAGGATTAAACTGGCATCTCCCGTGATCAGAAAAAGAACGTTTGATAGAAGTCATATTTCTTATGTCATTCTGGTGTCTTCAAGTAGAATTGCAGTCAGTCATTTGGTATGTCTGAAAATAGAACCTCTTCCTACAAATTCATACGACTTTTCATTGTAATATGGAAGAGGATTAGTGCATATCAATCGGTGTTCTACTGCAACTTTCCTAGTTCTTCAGTGGGAAAGGCAGGAGAAACACTTGTTAAATTCCAGTGGAAAGCCAAGGTATTTTGTTATCCCTTTACTAGGGTAATAAATTGTAGTGGAAAAGAGCAAATAGAGAATGACGTGACATCAGAAAAACTTTGGTTTAAGCATTCTCCCTGGATGTAACTTTAGTGACTTTCAGTGTGTATTGCATCATTTCCTAGAAAATTCCTTTTATTAATTGCAGAATCGAAGCTCCTTTCACATGGTACCAGTCTGATAGTATTTGACCTTATCGTCAGGCTCCCAGCTGTATTTAGAGTGCTGCTGTTGGCTTTTGCAGTTTCTTGCAGCTGATCTGTAAACATGACTGGAAGCAGTGGTTTATGAATACTGGAGAGCTGATGGCACTGGGGTGTTACTGGGTGCAGATGTCAGAGTGAGAGGTCGTTGGCATAAAGGAAATTAATGTATGTAAATGAAAGCCATTAAGTTTAACCATGGGGATAATTTTTTCCCTTACTCTGGTGATGAAAGACCTGTGCTTCTTTACAGCTCTTGTAACTCTTAATATGCTTGTCTTCTAGTCTCAGCTCTAAAAGCTGTTGTAGTCCAAGTATGAAGCTCTGACTTAACGTAGTCCTTTGTCTGCTTGTAATGAACTCGTGCATTCTTAGACCTGGTCAGTTAAGGCATTTAAAGCAATAGGTTTGCAGCGGTGTAGTCTCGAATAAATACTCAACCAGTAATGCCGAGGAGAGATAATAAGAATATACTGTCACTGTATATGACAACACAACAAATTGCTTCAAAAAGCAAAGCTTGAAATGTTCAATAAAAGCCACATAAGAAACATAAATAAGTTGCTAGGAAACTCCTCTTTCTCTCCTCTTTCTCTCCTCTTTCTCTCCTCTTTCTCTCCTCTTTCTCTCCTCTTTCTCTCCTCTTTCTCTCCTCTTTCT
>JAOTQQ010000052.1:21043697-21066444 GCA_026546715.1 Gallinago undulata | reverse complement strand
CTTTCTCTTCTCTTTCTCTTCTCTTTCTCTTCTCTTTCTCTTCTCTTTCTCTTCTCTTCCTCTTCTCTTCTTCCTCTTCTCTTCTTCCTCTTCTCTTCTTCCTCTTCTCTTCTTCCTCTTCCTCTTGTTCAACTTTGTGGTAGGTTTTATCAAGTCTTCTACCAAGAATGAGAAGAGGAAAAAAAATATATCTAAGTTGGCTCTTGTCCTCAGTTAAAGTTAGCTGACACTGTCTCTTATCAGTATTCTGCTGAGGCACCCAAGCCCGTTCATTTTTTTCTTTAACAAATGATTGATCTGGACCTGAGAATTGCGGGAACCTTGTGAAGTGCTAAAGCAAACAAATGGAGATAGAGGGATTGATTGTGCTCTGCTGCAGTGATTTTATGCAAGTGTTTTTTATCCTTAAGAGACTTCTAGCTTTTGAATCGAAAAAAGGTTTATGTAGGCTTGAATCATTAAAACCCTTGTTTACTTTCAATTAGCAATGTGCTGAACCATTTGAGGAAAAGTTCTGGGATGGAAAAAATTGGTGCATTTGCATATTGGGATGATGGTAGTGGGCACCTTGCTTGCCATATTTTCAGTGGATTTTTATGAGAACTGTAACCGTAAGAGCTAAGGTTTCTAGGTGGAGAGTTTGGGCACCACATGTGAAAGTCCTGTGTTATTACCTTTAGTTCTGGTGAAGCGCTGAATGTCCCATCGTGCCCTTTCTGGATGCGCTCACGGTAGCGGAGCAACGTGGCTGGTTGCAGTAACCTCTAATGCTTGGCTGCCAAGAGCAAACGCTGTCATAGCTTTTAGACCTGTAAGTTTGCTGCATTTGCTTTAGGCATTATTAAAGCTGGAAATTGCTGAGGTCAGCAAGTGACTTTTCCTACTCCTGGCAGCTGGAAAGCCATGTTGTCCTACAAAAGCTAGCCTGCAGCTGTGGCTAGAATAGGCTGGGGAAGGAGGTAGACTGAAGCAGTCTTTTGAACTGCATGGCTTTTCTAAGAAGTTCAATTTACATTGAACTAAGGAAGAGTCAAAAACATAATTCTGTGCTTGCTGAGTTTAGTTGTGGATTTAGATGGTGATTCTGCCCCTCTACTTTGAACTCGTGAGAACCCACCTTGGAGTACTGTGTCCAACTTTGGAGTCCTCAACACAGGAAGGACATGGACCTGTTGGAACGGGTCCAACGGAGGGCCGCGGACATGATCAGAGGGATGGAGCAGTTCTCCTATGAGGACAGGCTGAGAGAGCTGGGGTTGTTCAGCCTGGAGAAGAGAAGGCTCCAGGGACACCTTATAACAGCCTTTCAATATCTGAAGGGAGCCTGTGGGAGAGCTGGAGAAGGACTCTTTGTCAGTAAGTGTAGTGAAAGGACAAGGGGCAATGGTTTTAAATTGGAAGAAGGGAGATTTAAATTAGAAAGAAATTCTTTACAGTGAGGGTGTGAGGCACTGGAACAGGTTGCCCAGGGAAGTCATGGATGCCCCATCCCTGGAGGGGTTCAAGGCCAGGCTGGATGGGGCTTGGAGCAACCTGCTCTAGTGGGAGGTGTCCCTGCCCATGGCAGGGGGGTTGGAACTGTATCATCTCTAAGGTCCCTTCCAATCCAAACCATTCTATGATTCTAAGATTTAAGCTTTACGGAAGTAAAGCAATAGTGGAAAATATGAACTGGAGAAGTCAAGGGACAGGTCAGGTTTGAACATAAAAGTCTGCTTTCTTTTTGCCACAAGTTGAATTATACGACTGGAACTGGAGAGAGGTGAGATATTTCCCGATGACGTTGAGGGAAAGGGGAGTGAATCCTGTTCTGTGGCCATAGCAACTTCTTGAAAATGAAGGTACAACTGAGTGAAACGGGGTCAGCAGTTGCAGAGAGAGATAGGAAGACAGAGAGAAAGGGGAGTTATATTTGGCAAATGTAAGAAAGGATCAAATCCCATTAATAGAGAACCAATGAGGCAAAGAAGGCAGGATAAACATTAGCAAATGAATTTTGTGAACATAGATAAGCAAGAATCCTTGAGGTTCAAAACTGCATTTTTTTTCTTCTGTATCCTTATGATTTCACTTGCATATATAAAGTGCATCCTTTCAATGTGCTTAATATAAATGCCAAAACAATGACTCAAACATTGATAACCACAGTAAAGCAGGTGGTCTTCTTTAGATGTGGCACAAGAGAAGTCCTTCCAGTGTCCTTGAACCGCAGGTTAGGCAAACTGCGGGAAGCTGGGTGCTAAGGCATTTTAGAGTTTTCATTCTTAGAAAAGAACAAGAAGTCTGCAATACAGCAATCAACAGATTTGCTTGTACAGTTCATATGGGATGACTGTAAATAAACATTTAAATAATTAGTACATGTGGATTTCATCCGGAAATGTGAAGCTTCCAATTAAATCTTGAGTCGGATTCTTTCTGCTTCAAAAATAGTTATTCAAATGATCTCATGATCTCTTTATTAGTAATCATTAAAAGTAAAGGGGCTAAATCACTGTTCTCATCAGGATCTTAATAAAAACCAGCAGCCAATCAAGTCAGTGAATTCAGGAGGTGACTGATGAAGTCACTGCAGATATTTTTCTAATATTTGCAGTCATGTTTTATAAAGCGGAGGATGTTCTGGCAGAAAGAAACTGGAACTTAAAATATTGGCTGTGTTTTCCAGTGAGGACAAGCAGAATTTGTCATGTGTCTGCTAAACTAACTAGCCAAGTAAACACACTTAATTTTTGCTGTTCAGGGTGTCATTCATCACTTAACGATGGGGGAGTTGAATTCTATAGACGCACATTTTTCTATAAGAATTTCAATTCAGAGAACATTTTCATTCAACTGATGTTCTTTCACTGAGAACCATACCTAGCAGTCATATTAACTGTGACAAGAATTTAAACTGACAGCGGTTACTGCTTATGCCTCTTTTTTTTAATTTTTTTTTTTTTTAAATATTGTTAAAACTGGATCAAATTGAAGCTTTGCTTTATAAAATCAGTCTTTGTTTTCCTGACTACTGGTTAAAGCAGTAAATGCAAGCTCTATAAATCTATTTGCCAGGAAGAGTAGTCCTGAGGACTGTTTCCCAAGACAAGTGTGCCTACAAATGAATGTAAATTGATGGCAAGAAATAACAATAAACGCTAGTGAGATATTTTAATTCTTTAAATTTTTTTTTGAAAAACCTTTGTTTGTTGGATTGGCTGGATCCTTTCCCTCCTATAGTATCAAAATATGAGTGTTGCTTTTTTCCATTTAAATTCTTTTATCTGCTCCTCTGGAGAAGTCTGAAGGCTCTCCCAAGCATTAATGACGCAGACCTCAGCACAGGTCTACCAGTACTGTTCACAGGGAGAATTAAAGGACGGGATAAATTAAGGTCAGAGCCATGATGAGAACCCAAATTATTTTACTCTTCCTGCAAAGCTTTAATCTCTTGGCATTTGTGAGTTTGCAGGCTTGCTAATTACTTCCTAACTATTCAGAGGGAAAAAATGGTTGGTTCCGTGGGACCTACCTTTCTTTCTTTTCCCTGCTACGTTCCATTCCCTACTCTTCTGTTATGGTTACGAATGTGTTTTTCCTTCCAAGTGCCAAGCCTTGACACCTTGTTTTCCAGTTTTCTTCTTCTTTCAAAATCTACCTTAAGAACTAGACCGAGGAAAACACTGCTGAGGCTTTCTCCGTAGCAGATGAAAAATCATTCCTTTCCAGTCTTCTTCATAACAAGTGTTGTTCTTTGCTCTGTAGTTTTTCTCTCTGGTTTTGTAGCCTAAACTGTAGTGTTTGTCACTTCGAAAGCCCTTCAAAATACCAGCTCAGACCATCCATTTTATCTTACTCATCTCTCACATCTCTTTGCTGGCTCCTCTGTGCTCTGTTATGCTTCTGTGTAGCTCTGTCTTGTGGGAATCTTTTTCATAAATTTTTGGTCGTTCCCTGTTCACTCGCCTTCCCACGTCGCTGGTTGGTGTCACGCTCCACTCCGGACACCACGCTGGAATTCACATCGCTGCATTTCTTTGGAAGACACTCCTTTACTGTTACTGTCCTCGTGCAAAATCACTCTTTTAGTGCAATTGGGCAGCCTGATAAGAACTTTGCCTGTCTCTTAAGTTATTTCAGTTTGGTATCGAAGGCTGGATTGAGGCTGCTTTTCAGTCATGCAATAATCCTTGAGGAAACCCGTTCAGCCGTTGTCCTTGACGTTCCTCAGCAGGAGTCAGCTCAGGGCTGCAGGTCACAAGTACCTCATGCAACATACTGCAAAGAACATTTTGCAAAGTGCTGTGCACAGAGCCTGTGACGAAGGTATGTTGTAATCCCATGCTATTTGCTGTACAGATATGTAGAATAGATAGAAAAATAGAATAGAAAGAAAAATAAAAAGATGACAAGGAAGGTATGGGCACACAGTTGAATTTTCAGGGCTTGAATGAAACTGGTATTTGAAGGTTCCAGGATGAGAATGCCATGAAAAAATAGTCTGCACAGTGCTTGTCACAGTAGCGTCTTTTGAGCTACTATTTATATACTCCAAATCTGAACGTGTGTACCATTCCCAAGAAATTATATGCACTATAGGTAAATGGGCTCTTCTTAAGACTTTCAGTTGAATAAATCCCAGAATGAATGAACTTAATAAGTAATATGGTTCTGGTCATGAATGATGGATGAAACTATGAGTAAATTAATACTGACCTGCTGCTGGAAATGAAAGTAGAAGTCAGATTCCACTGTGAACTTTTGAGGACTGCATGTGTTGGTGTGTCAGTGAAAGTCTTTTAATATCATTTAATGAGTGAAGGAGTTTTATGTATTGTTTTACACTTACACATATTAAATTGATGATTAAATGTTAAATTTTAGCCTGCTCGCACACCTTTGAAATAAGCCAAAAATATTACTGTTACAATTAATTTTTTGAAGCTCTGCTAAGGAAAACTGTGTTAAATTGTTAGCAAAGAAAGGAGGCCAGTTTATTAGTGCCAGCCATCCTGGAGGTTTTACTTCACTGTTCCTTGTACAAGAGAGACCTAAGAAAACAAGTCTAATGATCATAGAGCCTTCTCTCTACTCTGCCTTCCCTTCTCTTTAGCATGGGATGAATGCTCTTAAATAAATAAGAGACAAAAACCTTATTAAATACTGTATTTTGTGTAAAATCACATTTTATATTTTCTATGTTTTATACATATGTTTTACATAAATAAATGAATCTTAGTAATTTCACAGGTTTGCATCAAGTTCAGCAACGCAAATTAATTGTGTTATTCATGATTTACCTAGTATGTAGTAGAAACTATGGAACAGGGAAATTCTCAGCTGGCTGAAACTCAGTCCTGAAAAAAATGGGGTGCTACCCCAAAGCTACGGAGAGGAGGACAGTATTTTTATTTCCAAGCAATGTTTTTTGGCATGAGTATCACGCATGTTGTATATCGGACTCGGGCTGGTGTGCTGTGTGCGGCTTCCTGAAAAGCAGCAAAATATTTCTTTAACTGTGGTGGTTTGGGTTGTCCAGTGCTTAATTGCCTGCTCTCTCCAGGTGCCGGCAGCACACCGCCTTTTGGGGCAGGGCTACCAACCTGGCTCTGCACAGCCTTGGGTTTTGCCACCCGGGCACTTTCTGAACTACTTTAGACATTTTCGTGCTCGGCACGTCGCTGCAGTGTTGGAGGCGTGCCAAGGGCCCTCTGCAGAAATTCATTCTGTAGGGCTTTTGTTTTCTTGTATAGCATCAAGTCATGTATTTGTAAGGCAGAATTTAAACAAATAAAAACCGCCCCTCAAATCTCCACGAACAACGACGCTTACTTATCTCCTAATCTGGGACTAAAGCCACCGAAATGTTCTCCATGAGCAGTATTTGAGTCCTCTTCAGTATGACAATATGTCTGGTTTCAGCAGGAGTCAACTTTCCTGTGCAGTTTTGAAACCAATCAGTCTTTACACATTTTGGTGCGGTGTCTATTTTAGATCTCTGTGAAATTAAAAGTTGTCTTTCAGTAACTTCTTACTGACAATACTGAACTGTTAGAGCAGCTAGGATGCCAGATTGCAGGACCACCCTAGTAATTTTATGTGTTACAGAGAGATGGAAATGGCCAGAAATTTGGTTTGATCGCTCTTTTCTTTTATCAAAAATAATAGCACTGCTGTTGTAATTAGTTTCAGGTTGCTTTAAGAACTGTTACACTAAGGAAATGAGGTTTTACAAACAAATTACCAGGAATGTCCTGAAAATGCAGTTATGTTTCACATAGTTTCATTAGACTAACTCAATAAAATTAGCAGAATAGCTTTCCAACTACGATACTCGCTTCAAGTCGATCCCATGGTAAATACAGGGGAAGTCCTGATAAAGAGAGGCAGGTGCTCTCCTGAAGTTGTCTCAGTCAGAGATTGTTCTTCAGGCATGTGCTCGCTGTGCCGAATGATGCCGTTTCAGTTTTTCATTATAGTTGCTCTTTGGGGTGAGTGGGTCAGGAATTTCAATCCTTTGGTTTGGATCAGGTTCAGGTCAGTGAAAACTTTAAGTGACCTGACCCAGCCGTGAACCAAAGATAGTCCCAGAAGTTTCCCTTGAGATGGAAACTGGACTCCTGATGATGTTTATCTACTGGTGACACAGTGTGGCTTTCTAGATAACATATGACTTTGTTGGGTGCTCGTGATCACAAACCCTCATTTGGATAAAAAAAGAAATTAACCTTTTACTGAATTTGTTAAAGTTGCTAGTCACACTGTCATTTGCTTTTAGTTTGCTTTATTGGGTCTGGGAATCTGTAATTTTTACAACGTGTTCCAAGGCTTTTATCTGTGCTCGATCTATTTTTAAATGCTTTTTATTTTCACAGCTAATTTGCAGATACCCAGAGTATAAACTTACCATCCAGGACCACAATGCCATATGTCTTTATGGTTTCATTGATTAGTTTCACCCTATTACCTTTAATTTATTAGGAAAAAAAGGAAAGTTCCTATATGGCATAGGTCATGTTATTGGGATAAAACCAGAAAGAATAAGAGCTGTTGCTGCCTTATGAGAAAAACTAAGCTGAGGATTATGTATGCTTATGCTGTGTGCACTCTCGGGCAGTCCAGTTTAGTCTGAACAAACCTGGCTTCCTCTCTTCTCTCTCTCTGTTGCCTTTTTGGGCACTAAGACTATCTTCAAGAATCTCCTGAGATATTCCGCATCTACTGTGACTTAGAAGGATGAGTAAGGAGCTATTAAAAATACGGGTAACATTATTCAAGACTGGAGACTTCAAGAGATTTGATACCTGTGAAGCTTCTCCTTGCCAAGGAGATTTTGGCGTCTGAAAGGCTGAGTAACTCTCCATCCTCATCCTAACTTTGACTATCGCTACCAAAATTATTATGATAAAGTGAAAATGCCCTGAAATGCTTGGCCATTTTTTTTTCCCTGTTAGTCCCCAATCCCTATTTGTTGATTTCCTTCAGTAACAGATACAGTGTTTCTGGTAGCAGCTTTTGATGTGGGGTTTGGGTTTTTTTTTTTTGTTTCGGAGTTGTTTGTTTCGTTTTATTTATTTATTTTTTTAAGACCAATTGCTCGTTTGCAGGTGGCCAGTGTAGCCAGTTAAATTAGTTTGCTGCCAGAATTTACCCTGTTGTCCAGGTAGCACTGACCTGCAGATCTCTGCAGCCTGTGGAGTGCTGAATGTCAGTGGCAAACTTCACTGGAATCCTTCCTTCATCTCCCCTGGAAGGGGATATTGCATTTCACTCCCCGGGCTGGAGCATATTGCAGGAGATGAGCCTTCATCCCCTCCACGCAGCTTCTCTTTCCTCACCCTCCCCATCTGCCTGTGCTCAGTTTTCAGTGGAAGGCTGGTGGCACAGGCTCCTCTAACGTGGGAGATGCCTCCATCTCTTTTAATTGAAACCAGTGGAGAAGCAGAGGTTGTTATTCTATAGTTCACACTCCATCTTCATTTGCAGCTTTAGAGAGAGGCAAACGCAGCCTTCATCACCCTCCTCCAGCCCCCGCCCCGAGTCCATCGCAAAGAAATCCCCCCCCAGCATAAGCTGTAACAGCCTGTAGGGGAGAGAAATCAAGGTAAAACATGACACCGAGCCTCCTCTGTGTTTAAAGAAATGAAGGGAAGCATGAGGGCATAAAGGGGTATGTTTTATTTCTTAACAAGATTATTTTTTTGCAAAGCTTGCGTTACCATGAAGTCCCCAGATTGATAGGCCGTATCACGGGTAACCTAGTTTGTAACCTCTTTCCCTCTAAATTCATCCTGATCAGACATTAATAATAAGACCTCTAAGATAAATAGAGATGGATGTTTTATTAAGATAAATAAGATGGATGTTTCAGGGCATAGCACTGCAGAACAAGTTTCATTTTGGAATGCAGCACAGTTTGAAAGTGTTCTTTCAAATGGATGCTCTCTTCCAGTTATTGTCAGAGTGGTTTAGTAAGCACTGAATTAAGGAATGGAGGCACTTTGGGTGATAAATAAGATGAGATGATGGCTCTGATGGGAGATACGTGAAACTGTACCTTTTTATAATGTATGTTATTTAATAGACCAAAGACAACCTAGTAAAACTAGAATGTTGTGAAACGAGAGGTGTTTTGAGAAGTGCCCCTTCCTGCCCCGAGTGGCTATCGGTAGTCCTGCTAATAGGCTCTTCTGCCGGTGCTTGTAACTAATTAACTAAACTCAGAATTAGTGGATTTCTAATTTAAGGTCATCAGTGGACCTCTGATTTAAGGTCATTCATTTTGTGAAAAACACCTATTGGGAATACTGTACGTAAAGAACTAGCTGTATAAATATTTCACTGAATTTCACTGAATTTTTTTTAAAGTTGGAAGGGACCATAGAGATCATCTAGTCCCACTCCCCTGCTGAAGCAGGATTGCCCAGAGCTAGAGCATGTTCCTCAGGAGCATCCAGGCGAGTCTTGAAAATCTCCAAAGAAGGGGACCCCACGACCTCCCTGGGCAGCCTGTTCCAGGGCTCTGGCACCCTCACTGTAAAGAAGTTTTTTCTCATATTTGAGTGGAACCTCCCATATTCCAACTTGTGCCCGTTGCCCCTCGTCCTCTCACTGGCAACCACTGAAAAGAGTCTGGCTCCTCTTCCAGTGGCCTCCTCTTCTTCCTCAAACTAAATAGCCCCAGCTCCTTCAACCGCTCTTCATACGACATGTTCTCCAGGCCCTTCACCAGCTTCGCTGCCCTTCTCTGTACTTGCTTCAGCACCTCCATGTCTCTCTTGCATTGAGGTGCCCAGAACTGGACACAACACTCCAGGTGTGGCCTCACCAGTGCTGAGTACAGGGGGACAATCACCTCTCTACTTTTGCTGGTCACACTATTTCTAATCCAAGCCAGGATGCTTTCTTGGCCACCTCATATTCAGCCGCTTGTCAATTAGAACCCCCAGGACTTTTTCTGCCAGGCAGCTCCAGTCACACTGCCCCAAGCCTGTAGGGGTGCATGGGGTTATTGTGGCCCAAGGGCAGGACCTGGCACTTAGCCTTGTTGAAGATATGAAGGAAATTCATTATTGTTGCATTGACTTTTAGAAGACAATCATAATAATACTTTTTTTTTTTTTTTTTTTTAAATAATACTAACTGATGAGTGTCCCAGAAACAAACTGAAATACTATCAGTAAAATACACGGCAGCTGGTCTGGAAATGCATCCACCAAGTAAATTGTTGCTCAGTGTAATGCTAAACTGCTGTGTCCTGTGACTGTGCAGCAGAATCGTGCCCTAGTGCCACACGCTTGGTGTTTGTCTGACGGGGACATCCAGCCAGCGAGAGCAGACTGATGGTCGCCTGACTTGGGAGTTGGCTTGGGTTGTGATGATATTCAAAGCTGACAAAACTGGACCATATAGATAGTTTTATATGTCAGCTCAACCCATGTAGATGATAGTCTTCCATGAAAAGAAAAACTTCTGTTATATTCCAGAGATTGTCCTTCGTTACAGTTTCACATACTATGTGCTTCAAAGCAACCATACCTCCAGAGAAATACTCTGTGCCCCTGTTGTATCTGTTTTCTGGTATTATTTCCATGTGTGCTGAATTCATTGTATGACATAGCTGCTGAGGAACTTTCAGTACATATGGCTGCTTAGAAAATTTATTGTAATAGGAAATTACAAAGGGAGTTTTTGGTGTTAGTTTTATTTTGTTGAAGTCAGAGCCTAACAGTGAAGGGATTTTTTGTGTGTGTTCTATATGTATTTTTTTAGCATTGTTGGAAGCCCTGGGTGCTTTTTAGACCTATGCCATTAAAAGTGTATTTTCTTCAACTAATTGCACTGACCTAAAACCTCTGTGTATAGAGTGACCGGATTTGGCAGATGGCTTTTCCCCTGCAATTTGCTTAAATAACCTTGGGCCCACACAATTTAGGAGCCTCATGTTTAAGTTTCATAAGAGGTAAGATTGAAAATTACTGTATTGGTTATTCTTCGTGATCAATAAATAACTGAGAGTTCATAAACCGCTGGGGTATGCTCTGGGCTGAGTGAGAGTTGAATAAAATGACTCTGTGTTTGTGTAACTTGTTTGATTTAGCTTCATCATCATCCTGAATGTTTAAATAGAATCTTTCTACACTAAATTCATTATCGCTAGGTAATCCAACAAAACAGAAAAACTCAGTCAAGTTTGATACTTCTTCCCAGAGGTACTACAACAAAAGTCTCAGGGCAATAGACTATATTATATTATAGCTTGTTGTGCTGAAAGTGAACTCTTGGGAGCTACAGTTCTAATTCTAAGTTCAAGGACAGGAATAGATATTTCAGGTTTTCTTTTTGATGTTATCTTATGTGTCGAATTTCCTGATCAATTCTTACTGGGGGGCTCGGGGTGTGTGGTATTTATTAATGGATTAAGGTTTGAGTTAAAGCCCTCTGGAGCCAAAGGGAAAAAAAAAAACTTCATCAGGTTGGATGCGTTCTGGATGAAGTCTTAAAGTCCATGAACCTGGAGCAGAAAAAAGTTAAGAATATTGTTTTCTAATGTAAATTTAAAGACTATTGTTCCTTGGCTGGCATTATAGCAGTTTGTGTAGCATAGCTCGCTCCACGTACGTGGAGAATCAATTAAACTGAGGATAATTTGAAATCTGAGACTGAAAGTTCGGAAGAAGATCTGAATGCTCTTTTTAGTTAATTTTTGTGGGACTGACCTCTTGAATTCTGCAGATAGCTCTGTCAGTCTGTGTAGCCTGCTGATGGTACCTGTTGTCATAAGTCCAATAGGGATTACATTGATTCATGGAGTTAAAAACATAAATTAAAAGCCCATACCTAAGGATGTAGAGGACTGAATTCTCTGAGAACTGGGCACAGTAAGGGAACATGTGATAACACACATCCTAAAAGAATGGATAAATTTGTTGTTTTGAATACTGCATTTTACCCGTATGTGAAGAACCTTCGAAACTTCTGCCTTCTCTGCTATATGAGAAAATGGAAAGAAAACTCTCTTCTTTAAAAGGTCTGATCTTGGTGATCTGCAGGTGCTGGGAAGAATTAGTCCAAATTTGAGCTGGATAGCATTTTCACCAATAAAACTTAATTCTGTAGTTCTGTGTTATAAATTTGGCAACTCTTTGCTTGTAAAAATCACATTATTTGTGTACTTTTAACGTGGGTCATGTGGCTCATTTTTTTAACTACTCCTTGAACAGAAGTTTTTCAGAGTTTAGTAAGACAATTTGGGATAAACTATGAAGTTTCTTGAAAGAGGAAAATGCTAAATTTAAACAAACAAACCAACCCAGGTGTGGTATATATGGAGACATTAAAATCTGTTTGTTCCATTATTCATAATGTGTTTGGCCAGCTGAGTCATGGTTCCCCTGCTGAGCCATTTAAAACAGGAACAAAAAGGGATTCATGATAAATGCTGTAATGGGATATATGAAAACTTGATATAGTTTAAAAAACTTATTTCTTCCTCCTGGCATGTAAAGAGTTGTATTTTTAAGCAGTGCATTCATCTGACTATTTGTGAAAAAGAAATTCATAAAAGAATTCTTGGAGTTTGAAAAAAATGTGCAGGAGGGAAGGCAGGAAAGGGTCTTTGAACCTGGTCGAGATGGAGGATAGTTTGAATGTAAAAGACTTTGTGTCCTGTGGTGGAACGTTTTTGTCCATCTGCCTACTCATTCTGAGGTGGCAGAAATAATGTTTTAATCCAGCAGTCTTGGTCCCAACTATGAT
Organism: Gallinago undulata; assembly: GCA_026546715.1. NCBI lineage: Eukaryota > Metazoa > Chordata > Aves > Charadriiformes > Scolopacidae > Gallinago > Gallinago undulata. The sequence continues at coordinate 21,054,204 of JAOTQQ010000052.1, read as the reverse complement.
GTTGCTGTTATCTGTTTTATTTGATGTATCACTATTTCTCCACTACACATTTTAATGAAGAAAGCTTTATTGTGTATTAGTCACTGTAATGTGCTGGTTGCTCTCAAATTAAAGAACCCGACCTCTGACCTTATGGAAAACAAAAGTAATGTGTAAGTTAATGCCTTGAACATCTAGTTTCTGGAGATGTGCTTTTGAACTGCTGGCTGAAGGTCAGGGTCAGTGTGAGGAGGGTTTGGAAGAAGACTGCTGGGTCTAGTTACCTAAACAATGCAATCCCTGTCCATAGGGCTGCAAACTCATCCCCAGGTTGGGACATATATCAGTGAGACGCTCCCTTTGTCATGCAATTCTCTTACGTTCTTTGGATTATTTTCCTGGAAGACTGATGTTCCTCTCCATTTTATTGTAGAACCTTATCCTTTGCCTTCATCCGAGGCAGAATCTCAGTGAAGTGATGATGAGTAACAAATGTCATACACTTGATTAAGTTTTCACAACTTTACTTTTTCACTTCTGAATAGGAAAGAATAATAAAATACATACATGTTTCCGAATCTGGAATGCTATATATCTAAATTGTGTGGAAAATCTTACTGTTTTGAAAGTGCTTCAGAAATATGGTTGTATTTGCAAATATTTTTTGTGATATCTATAGAGAGCACGGGTAAGTAGAAACACACTTGGAATTCCTGAAATTCAGTGAGAATTCGTTCTTAGTATCTCCACTAAAACATTTCAGCGAGAGCAACGAAGGCACCAGCCTATTAGAGTCAGTTCAGCAACACGTTGTGATAGACGGTGCCACCAGTAGAGACCAGCTTTAGGTTACGTTATTGAGCCTGAAGTCAGTAGAGCAGCACTAGAACAAGTCTACGATTTCATTCTGTTACTCTGTCAGGATCATTATAGTGACAACTATGATTCAAGGACAGAAGATTTCATGTACCCTTAGCTATTTCCACAGCTGTGTATAACTGATGCCAGCATAAAACGCTGTAGACTTAAGGCTGGTCTTCTGTTCTTACCCACGCTCATTTCTGCATTGCTAAATTATGAAAAATTGGTCAGCGATAACCTGGAGCTGTTTCTTTCATAAAAAAAGCAGTAATTGTACAAAGAGTGTAAGATAGTGCTATACACATACTATTTAACTGATATATTTCCAATGTACTTAAGCATATATTATGGTTTTTCTAGAAAAATATTTTTATACATATAATAGCAAAAACTATTTGCTGAAACTCATTCCTCTGATTGAACTTTGTATAAAATCAATTTTATTTTGCAAATCAGTTACTACAAAATACTATAGGTGTTGGCAACATTTAATTTTTTGCTGCACTTAGGACATAAGCACTAATAAGAATGGAGATAAGTAGTACAGTCTTGTGAGTAAGGCTAGATCAAGATTAGACCTCAGACCTTTTGCATTGAAAGCCCTGAGTTTGCCATACAACCATGTTCAATTTCAGACCTTTTGGCTCTTAAGATCCTAAGCTTTCAGCAGAAAAGGCCAGGTCCAGTGAGGCCCACTTCCAGATGCAAGTGAAATGTTACTGAGTAAGAATTGTCTAGAGCTCAAAAGTTGAAGGAAAGTATTAAAATTAGCCAAGAGCAGTGATTGGTACAAAGACAGTTGATGTCAGGTGAATTCCAGGACTTCGGATTGTTACCTTTTCTTTTTTCTTTTTCTCAAGGCGTCCCATTCGCAGTCTGAATTGAGGGCTTCAGAAGGCACACTGATGAAAGCCTCAGTGACCTTTGAGCGTGGAGGGTGTTCACACATCTGGAATATTTGTCAAAACAGCTTCTCTGACTATTATAAAAATATGCTGACCATTTCACAACTAGGTAGATGAATTTTAATATCTGCCTGCGTGTTCCTATGCTGTGTGCTTTTTTAATTTATTTTTTTTTTTCATTAGAAAAGTTTGACAATTTTTCCCAACCTGGACCATAGATGCAAATTTGCCTTTCTGACGTGCAGAAATACTGAAGTGGCTGACAGCAGTGCAAGAAAGCCATAGAGAGATCATGTGGTAAAGCAAGTGGCTTTCATCTCTGAGACAAGGGGATGCATTTAGTTAACTCAATTCCTCCAGGTCCAACTCAAAGTCTAAGCTTCCTGTCCATCAACAGGAACTAGTGGTGTGAAGGTTGTAAAGTACTCCCACTACATGCAGATCAAACATACCCTTGTTCAGAGCAATCTAGACTTTTCTGCCTCTTTTTTTCCCTCTAGACATAGAATAAGCCTATTTGGTATAATGGTTTTTGGTTTTGTTTGGGTTTTTTTGTGTTTTTTTTTTTTTTTAAGGATATTACTAGATCAGCATATGTATTTTTGCTTACTAGAAAGAAAATACTTTTTTCCTTCAAAGAAAAATGCTCTTTGTTTTATAAATTTGCAAGCTCGCCAAAGAATGTATGTGCTTGTGGATATATACCGTAAATGTATCAACAAAATGTATGCAAAGTATTTACTGCTCATGTAGAAATGCTTCATGTACTTCCTAGCAAAAAAAAAAAAAAAAAAAGGCATTTTTCAGTTTGCTGGGCTGCATGATGTAAAAGTATGAGTTCATTATAATGCAGAATTAAAAAAACCAAACAGCTGATGTAGTGGAGAACTTGTTAGGCTATATATATTGAGGTGGAAACAATTCAGAGGAAGCCAAGGATTTGAAGCTTGATCATAAATATTGCACCCGTGTAGTGCGTTGCAATCTTTTTTGCAGTGCAGCATGCCCCTATGAATAATGTATGAGTTATACCTAATTTACATTCTGGGGCTTCCTTCCTGGAATAGCTGGAATTACTGCCTGACTTCTGCTTACAGCGGTGGGAGTTTGCAATGCTCACCCAAGCGGGGGTGAGGCTCTGGTGGCACCAGGACCTGCCCTGTGTTGCTCTTCACTCCCACTTGGGCCTCCCAAGGTCTTTTCCCCGGGTCTTGCGTTGGCACTATTGGCAACGTGCAGTACAAAGGCCTCTCCAGGATTAATAGAGATAGGATCTGTTTGCACTAAGTTTAAAAAAAAGTAATATATTTTTAAAAATTATTCACCATAAATGGTGTTAGTTGAATTTGTAGTTGGTTGTGGTTTTGATGTTTTGATTTTTGGGGGGATTGAGAAGGCCTGACGTCAAGTATTTGAGTGATTTCTTTACAGAAGAATGGCTTTCCTTTCAGCGGGAGGGTAAAAAACTGCTCCCTTTAACAGGATAATGCTTTCCATCTACTGGGAACACTTTTTCCTGAATTTATTTGAAGAGAGAAGTTTTGTGCAATTGGGATTTACACATAGTCTGTGCACGGACCCCATTGTCTCTACAAAAAGTGTGACAGATGCGAGGTTACTACTAGGCCATGAAAGCCCTCAGAAACCTCACGGCTGAGTCAGGTAAGCTGCTGGAATAGTCTTTAACCCGCTGAGCAGCTTTAGGCAGGTTCCATATTAAGTAACCTTCTCTAAACAGTGGTGGAGAAATCCTGTCAGAAATACAGGTGTCAGAAATGGGTATGCGATCTCATAAATGCTCAAAACTCTGAAGTAGTAGATTTCCTTTATATTTTCTTTCATGGTCCTGTAATAATAACTCTTTTGTTACCAGGGAGTAGGGGAAAGAGCTGATCTATTATGAAGAAGAAGAGTTAATTCACTTTGTTTTTTACATCTCGTGCTATGAAATGTTAATTTTAGTGCTGAAGTTCTTTAAGAACCCTGCACTGCAACACAAAATTACAGTAAATGTGAAAAGGTTACATTAATCGGAACAGACCGAATTCAGTCAGCTAAATTTCAGTCATTGTAGTTAAATTTGTTATCTGCACGGGCTGGGGTTAGACTGGCCTAGATCTAGCAACAGTTCATATCTGATAGCTAATTGACTGAATAGTAGGGTAGCTTTAGAAAGACAAATGAAACTATTGTTAACTGAGAGGTAAGGAAAAAGACTGGCTTTTGGTTGACACCATAAGGCCACATATTGAAGAAAGAAATTAAACAACTCTTTCAGAAGTTGGAAGGTATTCATTTTAAAGTATCGAAAGGAGGCTGCATGGAGACGTGCACAGTCTGCGATACAAAACTGTTTCCTTCTGTGGAATTAGGTGATTACTGTTGGTAGAGGCCCTCTACCAGGGCCAGGTGGGAGCTGTTTTGGTCCTATGTCACCACAACCCTGACCACTAATCACTGTAATCCCTGGTGTCAGTAGGAAAACAACCTGTCCTTTATTTTGCTTTCTTCAGACAATTGAGATCAAAGAGTTGAAGTCAGTTACGTGGCAGGAAACACCAATTCCAAAAGAGTGAACATTGCAAAACCAGAAAGGTGTAGCCTTCTCCATGTGTAACTTCTTCATTCATGGAAAAGTGTGTTCCTTTAACTGGGCCTGAGGCTGCATGGGCTACATACAGCAGCCTGTCCACATGAAGAGTATCTTCTGTGTCTGTGAGGAGTTTCCTAGCATTGATGTTACCTGTGAATGTGCTATTGATGAAATATTACCCCATCACCCCTGCAATAACCTTCTGCTCCATGAAGACTTGTCCAAATTGCAATCCAGCAAATGTTTATTTCCTGCCTGAGTGTCTCAGGGTAGTGCTGCTGCGCTGTGAGCCATTATTATTGCTCTCCCAGCAGAGCTCCTTAGAGCTTTTCCTCTCATTTCCACTGACAACTGCTTTGTTAGGAAGGGCTTCCTCTATCCAAGCAGAACACCCGGACTGCGTTCTGAAATATGAAAGAATGGGGGATGTGAAATAGTTGAAAAATCTTACAAAACCTTTTTTACCAGTATTACTGCTTTTATAGATAGATGCACCAATGCTTTTATTATTTGCTTGTCTATGTACTGGTGTTGCTAGTGGCCAGGTTACTGGTTCTGATCAGGAGACATCTCTTTATGCTATATTTGTTAAATTTGCAAATGATTAGGAAGAGTGTCTTTGGGAAATGCATATAATCTTGTGTTTCAGAAATTATAGATGACATATGGTAGCAACTGGCAATAAATTCAGAACTTTAATAAATCCAAGCCATCCTAAACTTGTAATTAATAAGAACTGCTCTCATGAGATACTGTTACACCGCTTCCTTCAAAATACAGCACTTCCTTCAAAACATGATGCTTCTTCCAAAATGATAAGTCATGCATTTACTGTACTTTCATTGAAAGAGTTCCCAAGGGGTTTTAACACAGTCTTTCAGTTAATTGTGGAGACAGTAAGCCTGTTTCTCCTCTATGTCAGAATGAAACCCAGGACCCATCTAAAGTCAAGGGATTACACAGGTAAAAATTGTTATGAAGGAAGAAGAAATGCAAGTAATATATAGACAGAAACATATATTGTTTGGGATAGCATTCAGAGTATAACTAAATAAGAAACCACTGCCTTGGGATATATAGCCACATCAGGAGCTGTGATTAACTAACTTTGGCTGAATCATATGCAGTTGAGAGCAGAGAAATGCTAAAAGCTCTTACACTGAAAAACTAAAAGCAAACAACAATGATTAGGCATGTGTGTTGTATCTAAACATAGTAAAAATGGGTCGTGATTTTTCAATTAAGCCAAAACTAAACAGTTTGTGTGACACTACTTTCAGATAGGAAAAATACTATTTCTGCTGGGCACAATAAAATATAGATGAATGAAAGAATTTAAGTCATCCTTTGTCTTACATGTGTGCATAAATTAAGGCATGATGAAATCTTTTGGTAATTCATTCTGGCCATGAAAATGTTTCTTTGGGTTTCTTTCTGGAGAGAGATCAGAAAACAGTTATTTCACAGGAATAAGGATTTCATATTGGACCACACGGTAAACCAAGACATATAAAAATAAGTCCAACATGTAGACCATTTTGTATTTCCATATAAAGACATCAGACCATTGTTTGTCCTGCACATGTGGAAGGTATCCATTGGGCATTTTGCTGCTGTTGAGACGGGTAGAGCCTTGTCTGCTGGATGCTGAACTGAGTTCTTGTACAATTCTTGTACAATTGACAATTCTTCACGAACCTTTGTAATGAGCTGGTCATGTTTTTGAAGTAGACAGAATGATGAGCAGAGCCGTTTTGTCCCATATTCTTGTGGGTTTGTGTATAGGTCTTGCTATGGGTACTATGTTCTGGATTCCCGGGTGCTCTAAAAATCTGCTTTTATATCCAAAGAGGACTAGATAAAGCTACCATCTGTGTTCATTTACTGCTAGGGGGAAGATGAGGAGTTGTATCTCTACAACTTTATTTGTGACTCTATTCCTCTAGTGGATTTTTTTTCCCCACTTTTTCCTTTATAAAAAAAATTTCTTTCAAAAAGACAACAAAGGAGTCCTCTGGGGCCTTTTCACTGCTAAAGCAAAAAAAATTGTGTCATAATTTCTGTTGATTTGGAGATATGAGAAAAACTGAAAATGAGATGATTTATTTTCAACCCCAGACTGGAAGAGAAGAGCAAAGAGCATGTTATAAATGAATAAAAATAAATAGTGTTGGTAAATACAATTTCACGCTTGCTTTCTCATGTACAGCTGAGAAACTTGCCTTGCCGCAACGGCCATGGGAAGTCAACAAATTAGTGTATTCAGAATGGGAATAAATAAATGGGAAAACTTGTTTCTGCAAGTGACCAGAGTTCATTGGTGGCAAGTCTTGTATAAGAAGGTAACATTTTCTGGGGCTTTGTTTGGTTACTCAAAAAAACCCCTAAGTTTTAAAGCAGCTGGAGATTTTTATCAGATTCATAGATGATTTTGCCTAGAAAAGCAAACAGGAAAAGAGCAGTGGAACTTCTGTTTTTCAGGCTGTGTTTCACAGGGGTCTAAAGATACTGTCCCCAGATCAAGGAGTGCCAGATGATATCACACTATTTCCTTACCTGGGTCTTTAGAGAATTTATTTATGTCTGTCTCAGCTCCAAGTTCAGGTTTCTCTGCCCTGTAGGGAGAAAAGGCCTCTTCCATCTTGTTTGGTGAGATCAGAGTGATGTTTTAATCCCACATTTCCAAGGTTCTTTTCCATAAAAATTCCTCAGAAGCAGTATTTTTTGACCCTGAATGATTTTTTTGCTTTTATTTATCGATTTTTCTTCCAAATTAGTTGAAAACATTTAAAATTCTTTTTAGTTTCAAGAAGCATAAAATAAAATATATGTCTTCGTCTAGTTCTGATGCTGCACCACTCCATATTCTACTCTCTTGGACTTGAGCTGACCAACCAGTTCTTCGCTTTGAGCAAGAGTTTTTCTGATAGATCACCAACATCCTCTCTTCCTGCCTCTGTCTCTAGTGAGTCTGCAGTATAAGTGTGTATCTGACTTGCCAAACACACATAAATCATGTCTTAAGGTCATCTTTATTACTTGCTTCTGCTTCCTTAGGAAGTGCATCATCAATCAGTGTTTGTGAGCCTTCATCCCTGTCATCCTTGCGGCTGGCTTGTGTGACTGGTGGTAATGCTACACGCAGAGAACGAGGGAGCCTGGATTTAGAAAAGCAAAGGGTAAAGCCATGAAGGAGAACTCGTACAGATTCTGCTGATGGAGTGGAAAGAAACTTAAGCAAGTAGCAGGAGTGTTGTCAGATCAATGATGTCCTTGCAGTTTTTCCACTCTCTCTCTCTCTGCTAGAGATATTGCACTTGAAATAAGCCCCAGGCACAGTAAAAGTGGTGCTGAGGAAGCATGCTGTGCTAATGGGCATTTTCAGTGCTTTTCTTTGTCGCAGTTTTTAGTATGTTATGAACTGACTCCGTATACAACTATTTCTTAGATTCTGTCCAATTCCTGTTACAGCATTGGTTTACTCCTGGGAAGCCTGTGTTTTAACGTTGGACAGGTGATAACCAGCAAGTGGACATTAGGTGCACAGTTATGTGTTAAACTGCACAAAGGCCGATGAGAAACTTGACTTCTTTTTACTTTTGGATCCAGAAAATTTGGGGAAGCATCCTTATTGTGAAGATGGCCTAACAGTACAAGTCTCGCAGCTGGAGTGCAGAACTGATACATGTAGGAGAGGTAACTGGCTGTATCTCATTCTATCAGTGATGGGTCTCCATCTCACCAAAATTAATTGGTTCATTGAATCCTGGAAAATATTGTTTGCCTTCTAAAAATGTGCTTGTGTGGATAGAGTTGCAGTACTCGCCTTCCTCTCCGTTTGTTCTTGTATCACCTCAGGCTGTGTTCTGTCAGATTATTAAATCTACAGAAATTTGGCCTCAGTCAGTGTTATGATAAGAGGTGGTAAAAGAAAACTTATATGGGAAGAAGTATAGGTAATTTTGAGCCCTTTCCTCTGAAACAGTTCTCGTTCACTCCTCCTTACACTGATGCTAACTAACACTTTGCTATCTGGAATATTGCAATAGTTTCCAATTAATATTTTAATTTATTTCCAATTAACTTGTTATCTTTACTCGTATCCCCTTTTTCTGTTCATTTACTGTAAATGGTCTCTTATAACCCGATTGCAGTTGTTTTTGCAAAACATGAAATATCGCTGTTACATTTCTATTGCATGAATACTTGAGGAAACTCAAATAATTTTGGCTAGGAGAAGCATCAAAAGACTTGGAAAATCTTCTAAGTCTTATCTAACTTGGCTAAGATTCTTGGGCCCTGTTGTAACCCTGCACTGTGGAAAAATCTTGTTACAAAATTACAGAGCTAGGAAGAAAAATCTCAAGAGAGGAAGCTTCTTTGAGATGTTTCTTATAGGTCTTGTTCCCAATCAAGAAGTATATACAATCTTTTGAAGGTATTTTGGCACTTTGGCTTGATGATCCTTGCCAGAGCCCAGAAGTGCATGAAAATGAATAACAAAAATAAACTGTGTTAATTGGACGTCACAGTTTTCAAATCTGTCCTATTTGAAGCTTCGGAAAATAGTTCATTTTTATTTTCAGGGTTTCCCTTCTCTGTTTTGTGGCCTCTTCTGCTTTTCTAAGATTTATTTATAGAGATGCTTTTAACTTTTTCTACCATAATAACACATGGATGTTGATTCAGTTGCTATGCATTTTGGTTGATGAGTTCCCTAATATTCATCAAAATGATTTGGACCATCTTTCAAGTGTCAAAAAGAGTACTTACAGAGGTAGCACTTATGGATATATTGAGAGTAACTGACTGATGTTCGTAGTATTGTTTGAATGATGACTTCTTGCTTCCCAGCCCACTAACATCCACATTTTCGGCATGAAGAGAGGTGTCTGAAGTCTCAATAAGGAGAGATTTTTGGCTGTCATTTCCCTCAAAGATTATTCTACTTTGAGTGCCTTTCCATTCAACATGGAAAGAGAAACTGTGTAAGACTTGATGTCACATCTTATTAATTCAGGAGCACAGAGAAGGAATTCTGTCCATGCGGAAGTCTCAGTGTGCAGTTCTACCAATGGTAAGACAACTAAGGCAAAAGAAAACTGGCACTGAGCAAGAATGTCGGACAAATAGAAAAGGTAAATTCACATTTATGCATCAACTATACTGGGAAGTTAGTAGTATCTTACTTGTTTCTGAAATTGCCAGGAAGTATTTGAACCGACTGGGAGGGGTTCATTTTGGGGACCATTGATTTCACCCAATTAAAATTTGGCTCAGGAAAAGATAAAGAAAATAGCTTGCAAAAAATACAAACTATGAGCAAGCTGTTACTTATTCTTACATGTTAGTTGTGCATCTTCTGCTTCTGCATAGGAAGGTTGAAATTAAGGAACATTTTGCTTTAATAGGGTGCAAATCTTATTTTAGAATTTAGATTAATTATTCTTTGTAAAATAACACTGTATGTGTTTTAACATGTCTAAATGAAATAATTTAAAGATATTAACATGATTCAGTAACCCAGAATTAAGTATTACTGAAACTGTGTCAAGGATTCTGGACTTTTTGCTTTTCATTACATGGAGAAAGGCTTGTGCCAGAAGATAAGGAGTTTCTTTTCTTACCAGGATCTATCACATTGGTCATTTGAAATCACAGACTTAATGTTGGTTGTTTTTTATAAATGATCTTTGGATCAGATTATTTACTTTAAGAGGTATAAACGCAAGACACTGACCTGCTATATGTCATGGAACTGTCACTGAAGTTGACTACTCTCATTTTCAGGAGCTAAGCTCTTGATCTGTATCCTTAAAACCTTAAGATTTAACTTTATATTTTAGGATGCATATTTTGTTTGTTTCAATGAGGTAGACTTAAATATATCCTTCAGCAACCTTTGGAAATTATATGTCTTTTGGCTCTTTCTGAACTGTTCTTTCTGGTTTTGAGTATGCTATCATTTTCTTCACTTCTTCAGTCAAGATATTTTGACTTTCAGCAACAGGACCTTCCATAATCAAAGTTGGGCACCAAGTTGCTTGTATGTCTGTTGTTAACTCACCTGCTGCCACAGTAATCCTCATGCTTTGTCTCCAGCACCCAGCAAGGCAGCACTGGGAGAAGGAACGTATTCATCTCACAACTCTGTCTTGCTTGCAGTTTC
>JAOTQQ010000052.1:21025141-21043597 GCA_026546715.1 Gallinago undulata | reverse complement strand
TTGTCTCCAGCACCCAGCAAGGCAGCACTGGGAGAAGGAACGTATTCATCTCACAACTCTGTCTTGCTTGCAGTTTCTGTTTCAACCTCCCCCTTTTTTCAGTCCCTTATCAAAGTTGTTTTTCTCTTTCCAGGTTTGTTCCTAAGCCTGTAAGCATCTGAGTATTGTTTCATACTGGTGGTGCTGCTGACTCAGGTCTACCCCACTGCAGGGGGAGTGCTCAGGGAGGAAGAAAGAGCGTGTGTGTTCAACTGCTGGCAGAATCCTAATTTATAGAGTCAGCATTTTTACTCCATATTGTAGAAGGCACAAATGTGAAGAAGTCTTTTAGGTACCTACAGGTAGTACTGGCTCTGCAGTCAGAGACGGCCGATTCCCTTATAGGTCTCACAAAAGCACTGTTTCCGTCTTCATGCACTTCTCAAAATCTGACAAAGTCTCCTTTCTTTAAAGAGCTCAAAATGTCAAAAGGAGCAGGAGTGTCAGGCTGAGTCAAGTGACAGGACAGAGTGCCTGTGTGTGACTTTGTATACAAAGGTGATGAACTGCAGACGTTTAGGCCTGACATCAGGGCAGTATTACAGCTACCTTCGTTCCTCTGAACCAACCAGATGTTATATCCTTCTCTTCTTCTTCTCTCGTTCCACAACCTAGTTTTTGCCCACTGTCTAGTTCTGCCCTTGGATGAGAGGATTATATTTTTGTGTCCTATTTAACAGTGAGGGGTTTTTGCACCTCGATTGCTACACATTGTGCAAAGGAAATCTCCCCTTTCCTCCTGTTCAGAGTAATTGAAGAGAACTCCTTGAGCCAGCAGAAAGTGATAGAATCCATTACACGCAGGAAGTCAGGAAAGCTTACATGTACTAATGCAGGGGAAACTACTCTGAATGAGAGGTTTGCCTATGGGAAATGGATGGTAAAATCAATAGTCTAGCCCATGAAATTATAAATGAGTTCAGCTGATTTGGAAGAAAACTAGGCAAGATTCACGTTGACCCAACTTTTGGTCAGAAGGCGGAAAGTGCTTACGTTCCTGTGTTTTAATAAGGCCCTGCCAACAGGTCAGTCCAAATCATCCCTCTGCACATGTGCTCTTCACTAACTCTCAGTTGTGAAGCAGGCCACGTTAGATTAAATGATCATAAAGTATACTCTTAAAAGTTGTTTTTCTTGGTGCAGGGTGTGGGTTACGAGCACTCTTGACTCACTGCTGTGACTCAGCTACAGATGGTGACTTGTTAAACTAGAGTAACTCAACCAACTCCAGTACATCCAAACCTTCTGTGGTGTTGTGGAAATACAGGAAGGTCAGAACTAAATTTCTAGGTTTAGCTTGGAACCTTGATATACTTTGCAAGATGAGTAGATGAAAATCATAACCGGCATCAGCCATTTTAGTCAGATTGATTATACGGATTGCGATCATACAGTTACCACATTCATCTTTCTTTATTCCGACAGCACACTTCTGAGCTGTCTTCTGTCTTTAATATTTCTTAGGAATACATTTTACTGATTACATCAGAGAAAGCTTACATTTTGTTTATGTCCCAAATTGTCCTGGACCTTTTCTGCTCATCGTATCGTATTTACTGTTGGTACCCTTCTCACAACATAAGATACCGTCTGTTCAGGGGACTCTATACTTCACCTGTGTATCCTAATGACCAGTTGACATTCTGCAATCTGTTGGGAAGTGTCCACTTGGTGCTGGACTTGTCTTGTGAAGCGTCACAGAGAGCTCCTTGTTGCTTTTGCAGGGGAATTTTTCCCACTGGGGTCAGAATCAGATATAGCAACATGAGTGAAACTACACAAACAGGAAAATATTCCTGCATGTCTTGTCTTTGAGGGTAACATAAATTGGGCCCAAGAAGCAATAAGAATGTTAATCTCCAATTGTTTGTAAAGTTGTGTTTGTTGGTTTGTTTTTTTTAATCCAAAATTTCACACCAACTGACAGAGGGGTGTCAGCAGTTCTGCTGTAAAACCAGTTTATAGCCACTCAGATTTTTAGTTAGCACATCTCTATCCTTACACCAGAACACCAGTTTGTCTAGAACTGTACAAACTTGTCACCATACTGGATGGCACTAGTCCAGTGGCAGAATTTCTAGGGCTGAATTTTTAATATATTTTCTTAAAATTATTTCAGACACCACTGGGTTGCAATCATCTACTATTTTTCCTGTGGATGTTGATGTTGAACTGTTTTTACTGGAATATTTTTCAGACTTAAAACATGTTTGACGTTCTTTTTTAGATATGCGTGTGAAAAGTCAATTTATTGTCTGTATTTTACCTTCTTTTCTGAAATCCATTTAAAAGCACACGATACAAGACCGTATTTTAAATCAGTGATTGAGTTGTGAAATATATTTCTCTTTAGATTTTGCAACATAACTGGTTGCTTAAAAGATCCAAATTCTACATATGTATGTTGTAGGCATTGGAGTAAAGGCAATTTGGATTTCTAAAGCCTCCCACTTTCTCCATACATAACTCTCACTAAATTGCAGTTGATGCTGTGTAAGGAAGTGTAAGGAAGTACAAAAAGGATATTTTCAAGCTCTGGTTTTGGTAATAAATATTCAACTTTAAAGAAAACAGCATTTGTTAAGAAGTACTGCTGCCTCTCTGAAGCTGCATTGAAGAGAGGCCCAGATCAACATTCAGGTTGACTTAAATTTTGTAGCTAAGGTTTACATTTTCTTTCAAGCGAGATTCCCATTCCCCGAGTCAAGGTTATCATCGTGATAGCCTTTGAAATAGTCAGACCACTTACCGATGGATGGGTGTCCAGAAGTTTGACAGTCTCTGCATTGATCCTACTCTTGCATGAAAATGGCTTTATCAAGCCTATAATTAGAAATGAAATAGTCTTAAATGGTTTCCACACAGCTTGACTTTCAAAGAGGTTCCAGTTTCACATAACTTCATATAAACAGAGAATCAGAAGATATAACCAGATACCACAGTTCCTGCTTACTAATTGCCATAAAGCAGAGCCATCTGCTTTATACAAAGTCTAGGTCAGGTAATCCTTCTAAACTGTGACCTCTGGGGCTCCGTGGAACTTGTTCTTGATTAAATAAAACCTTCTTAGGAAGTTATTGGGAAACTTGCAGCAGGTTCAGTCTGAGTAGAGAATGTAACTGATTGGATTTCTGCATAATCTTAAGCAGACAGTTCTAAACTAGTCTATCTTTTGAGCTTCCTTTTTTCTTAACGGTGTTAATCTTTCATAGCAATTCAAGGTACAAATGAATTATTTCAGTTTTTTAAGTGATTCCTCATAAAAGATAAATTAGATGACAAATGAATGATTTAAACAGAAAATCATGACAGTTAAAGACAAAGTGACTGAATGGTTTACCAGCCTAACCCAAGCTCAGACTCTGGGCTGGGGAGGATGACGTTCATCCTCCATTTTGTGCTGTTGCCTGATGGTTTTTAGAGAGCAAGCACCACAGTACTGTTGGGTGCTAAACATGAATGGAACAAGATAAATATGATTGCTGCTCAGCAAATACAGTAGAATACTTGTAATTCCTCATTACTATTTCATTCCTAGCAAGGCTCGTATCATGGATGCTTTCAAGCTTGTCTTTTTTTCATCATATACTTTATTTAAATATTTGGTCCATTAAATGAAAATAGTTACTGTGATTAAATAATCAGTTCTTCTGCTCTAGTTTTATTTTGGCATTGGTGACTATTATTTTTGGCTGTCTATCTTTGGCAGGCACTTGCCAATTATTCACTGCCAGATTAAAAATAGAAGTATTATTGCCAAAGCAAATAATCCATTATTTTGCAGTTATACAGAGCTTTCCAGTTGAGGATCACAACATCTTTTGTAACCACTAATGAATTTAGCCCCTTACCACCCACCAAACGTTTGTATTCCTGAATTAGGGATGAGAAAGTTAATGTATATACTGCATCATGACGTGATCCACCTTTTCCTTGGGCTGGTGTAAGTTAACATTGATGGAAGACACCAGAATGCATGATGTGTTAGAACTGAGTCTTCTCATAGGAATTGAGGGAGCCTGGGCTGCCAATCCAGACAGATGCACAAAGGCTGGAGAGAGACCACGCTCAGCCTGGTCCATGATCTCCTGCTGTCAAAGGAGACAAAGAGAATCTGAACTGTGACTGTATTTCTTCTCAAAGAAGTGTGGTCTGTGCAGCCACTTTGTGTCAACAGAACGTTGTGAAGTAGTGCTGCAGTGGAGAAGAGCTTCTTACTTAACTAGGTGATCCCCTCAAGTCTAAGGGTGTCTTCTAGTTTTGACACATCTCTTTGAACGTACCCTTCTAGCATCAGGATTATAAATCTGAACAGTACCCTCAAAGGTTGTGGCATTTTCATGCCTCTGAATATGTTCTTTAGGGTTGTGCTGGCACACCAAAAGCCTCGTTCTGCACCCCACATCGCTGTTCATGTGATGGTTTTTCCTTTCCCAGCTACAGTGTATAATAGGGCCACTCCAAATCCAGGAAGGGATACTGGTATTTGGGGAAGTGGGACTTTGGTTTTAGGTTTTGTTCCTCGTTTGTAGCCCAATATACAGGTATGATGAAACTCTAACTTTCTTTGTTCTCAGTTGCTGCAGGGACTGATATAACTCATGATATAATGGTCCTCTGTTGGCAGTGGTGTGAAAACTTCATCTCTGTACATCCTTCAAATTACAGAGATGATTTTTACTGTGGGAATCTCCTTACATACACCTGATCACTTTGTGTAAAGCACCGAGTACCTTAAGTGGCCATTAAGTGCAGAACTTTGCTGAATTGGACTGTCTGTGTCATTTTATTAAGTAAAGAGGCATCTGAAATCTGATATTTAATATATTCTGTGAGCAGAGCAGCAGTTGGGGGCAGAGGCAGTTTTCCTTGAAATTCAAAGTGCGGTAGCTCAGAGACAGCCATCTGTATGTATTTAGGGAATCTGAAATTACCTGAACGCCTGGCAATTTTTTGGTAATTATCTCAGAAATGAATTATGATATTTCACAGATAATTCTCTAGTCCTTTCATTTCTACTTTGATAAAACCGGCTAAAAATCTGTTGCCTGTTTTACTCCTCGCTGGGATTAAAAAAATGCCACAAACAAATGAACAAAAAAGCTTTCTTTGAAAGACCTTGTTGGAAAGTAAGTGTGTGTCTCTGTGAGTGTGTTTTAAAGATTTGACAATTGAAATTCAAACAAGGGAGTGCTGAAATTTACTACAACAGCCTCACTGAAAAATATTCCATCGCTCAGATCGAAAGTAGGCAGAAATGATAAAAACATTTGGAAGAAACAGCAGTGGCAGAGCATGATTTTTTTTAGCTACTTGGGGAAAGCAGATGACATGGCCTCAAAATGCAGGGTATTCTGAAGGTGGATCTGCTCCTTCAGATCATTCCCTACAGTGACTTTTTCATGGGAATATTGAATAGCATGGTTATTTGGGAGAATTATTTATTTTGAGCTAATGAGAAATCTCTCTCCTAGGCAGTCACACAATTGCTAAATAACATTGACTTTAACTCCTGAGTGCTTATTTCCAAATAGTCAATATAGAATGGCAAGAATAACATGGGAACATGAACTTGATTTTATATTGATAGGTTGATTTTGTGTAACTAAAGAGATGGAGATTGCCAGTGAAAGCCAATGCTGAAGTCACTTCTGCTTCGGAAAAATCTCTCTTTAGTTACAGAGACAAAGCTGAATAGCACGTCACCAGAATACTATCTTTGAATTTCAGAAATGGGAAAATTGAAAAAGTCCCAGTATTTGGGTATTCCTGATTCCTCCTGGCTTAACTTTTGTTTCTGGCAACTGCAAATGACTGGGATGATCATCCCCCATCCCTCCTGGAACTCAGCGTTGTAGGAATCGCAGCTGGTTTCAGCACGGACCCCTGCATTAGAACTTTTGTGCTTGACAGGCTGTATTTGGCAGCATGAGAGTAATATGGTTTCTCTATTTGATTTTGCATTTGATTGATTCCTTTTAATGCAATTTATTTTCTTTCTTGTGGTTTAGCTGTACTTCTTGCTGATGGCAGCAATATCAATCTGTACGTCTTGTCAGCTATGACTGGTTTATATAATTTTTTAAATGTTTTTTGAATGAATGCTGATTGCTGTGTCCGTATTCTTTAGTTTAGATGGCATATTAAGTTCTAATTTCTAGCAGCTCTGAAGAATGTGGTAAAATACTGTAGCTGGATCAGGGCAGAGTTGCAGACAGAAGAGTTCACAGCCTCGGGGTTATACCATGCAGGTACCTGACTTCTGCACTTGCAGTTAGGTGACTTTGGAGACACACGTTTATACCTATATAAATATATATATATAATGGTGTATAATGGCTGGCTCACAGCTTTCCCCCCATGATCTGTACTTTGCTGTGGGCCTTGCCTGAGTTTCCCTAAGCCACGGCAAATTTTGCTGTGCATGCAGAGACCGGTTACTTCTCAGTGAATCCCCCAACCTCAACCCACCAGGATCTGCAGGTGTTGGTTGCTGGAACGCGTTGTGTTGGTCTGAATGCAGCCTTGCCTGGCTTCAGGCAGAGGAACACCTCAATAATTTGCATTAAGGGAGTTTCTCCAATTGGATCTCTGAAGTTCTGTGAAGCCTGTTTGTGATCTAAACTAAGAGTTTTATGATGTGACAGGATAATGTTGGAAAGCTTTCTGGCAACATTACATGTTGTTTTTTTTTTTCACAATATTTTTACAGTAGGAAGCATTAATTATTTTTTCTCTAATGGAAAATTTATATCTTCATACCCTTTTTTCTTGTTTCCTTTGGGCCTTCCTTCCCCACCTCTGTTAAAAACCAGGGGTCAGTCACTGGCTCTAGAGATAATTTTGACCACAAGATTTATTTGTGGGAAAACGTTATGACAGGAGTCTGAGGGCATCCATTAGTGTCTCAAACAGCCTGATTTTCTTTCCTTGTTCTTTTAGCAAAATTCTGTGACTTCCTGTCTACCCAGAATAGTAACTTTTTTTTTTTTTTTCTGGTGGTGTTCTTGAAGAGTCTAAAGATAATGTCTTGAGTAGCTTTTTGATCATATTGGTAGTTCTATCATGGGATCCCAGGCCTTAGTTGAATTTCTGAACTGCAGAAATTGTGCAGATGAGTGCAAGGTCAGCGCTGCAGTGAACTCATCAGCTCTTCAATGGGAGGTACCAGAAAGCAGGTTGCTGGAGCTGCTAACCAAGCTGAAGATGATAAGAGACTTATCCCTCAATCCTCAGGGATTCAAAACTCAGAGAAACAAGTGTGAAAGGCATTTCCAGTAGAACAAAACAGGATTTATAAGAGGCTGATTTGAATTGTGGAGGTTGAAAAGTAATCATGGCTTCTTCAAAAGTTACGTTACCATGTATTTTTAATAATGTATGGGCATGTATGTTTGCCTAGCTTTAGAAGAAGAAAGAAAACGGGGTTTCTTGAACTGAATCAAACAGCTTCTTCTATCTGTAGTGCTGGGATTTTTATGGAAAGGCTTCAAATCGAAGCTCCACAGCTTCTTCCATTACTAAGTTTCAGTGTTACGCTGTTGTCTAGCTATCAGCGCCTGGTTTTTGTTGGAAACTTCTGTGCTTCTTATTTTCTTACATAGATCCAGCACTTCTTGTCAACGTAGGAGCTAGGTGAAAAACCCTTTCTTGAGTTTGACTAGATTGAAAATGTCTTGGATATTTTGTTTGATCTGAATTCCCAGATGTCCCCAATGCATGTAAAAAACATAGTCACTTGAGAATGGTGTTTATTTCTTTAACCTGGTCTTTCTGTGCGCTCCCAAATACTGGTTGCATGCTAGGAATACAAGCTTAGTAGTATATCAGTCAAAAGTGATGCCAGTTAGGAGATGGTACCAATAAAAAAAAATATAAATATTTCTGCTTAAATTAGTAAGGGACACTGACTTGAACCTTGCTGAAGAGAGCAATGAAGGGGAGTAAACAGAGTCCTCTAGGCAGCCTGCAAATCTTGGAGTAGTAACACAGCAGCAATGCAGGAGATACTCAGCAAGCCTGGATGACTGAAACCTTGAGTTGAATTCTATATCGCATACGTATATTTTGCACCTTTATTTGACTCCAATAATGATTCAGTAAATCATTATTTAACTTAGCAGAGAAGCCACATGTTACTCTATGGAAGCTGATAGGAGAAATATGAATATCTTATTGTGTATGGCCCTGTTTTATCACTGAATCCCAAGGTAATTAAGGCACTTTGATAAGATCCCTAAATTAATAACCCTAATAGAGCATTATTACCTGTCTATAATCTCTCAAGCACTTTCATTTGCTTTCAAAAGCTTTGTTTGTTACCCGTGTACCAACTTTCCTATCTGCAAAATGTCTGCTCCTGTTCCTTTTAAATAGCTCCTACGAAGAGAATTCTCTCTAATGGGTACGGGTGGCTTTTTGGAGGTTGATGCTGCAGCTTTATTTGCTCTAATTATATCTGACATTTCACAAGCTGCACGTTTGTTATTTGATGGGCAAAACATCAAAAATAATGAGGCCAAATGATCACACAAACCCCAATAGAAAGCTTTTTCAGGGCATGTTAGCTGCTTTTTATTAATAATTATCCTCATTAAACTTTACCAAACTTTATTATAAGCTCATTGCTTGCTCGTTGTTATTGAAATCCTAAAATCAGGTGAGGATTTGAATTTCCTTATGAGGTGAACAATGTTTGCATTTGAAAAAATTTTAGCTTGTTCAAATACAACTTTCTTCCTGCCAACCCATTTTGTTTCTGATAGAAAACAGCTCTAGATTTTCCATTTTGCCAGGAGAGGTCACTCTTTCTCCTTTGTCTTGCCCAGTTCAGGCTATAGTACCCTAAGAAATCCTCCTTCCTTACTAGAGTACACTGGCATATTCCTTGAAGTACTGTTTGGATGCTGTCTGATATACATGAAGACCGTTGTACTGGAAGGATTAGTAACATTTTTTGGTATCAATATGGAAAAGTTTTAAAGAATTTTGTGACAAATGATAATATAGGTTCCATTCTCCAGGTTTCCATCAACCATCTGGTATAATCCTAACAAAGCCCATAATTCTCTCGAGTTCTATTACGGAATGATAAATGGAGGTTTTAGAAAGCAAGAACTAGAGAAGATATAATTTAATTAAATTGTACGACTTTTATAGGAATTTTGAACCCTCCCAGTGTTTTAAATTCATGTATTAGTGACAGAGTCTAGCTATTGGAACAGTAGTACATCTCAGTGGAAACTGGTAAGAGTTATTCAACCAACTGCGATTTGAGCAAACCCAAGCCAAAACTGAGTCCTTTAGAATATCTTATAATTAAATTTGTGAAGGAAAAATTCTCATGACTGAGTTCTCACTAGAGTAAGAGCTAGAAAATCCTCAGGATGTGGTTTCTGATTAACAGTCTGAGCAGGTATGAAAAAGAAAACATCTTGATAATTTCTGTTTCAAACATTTCTTTCATTCCTATGTAAAATAAAATTCAACGGCTTGCATAAAATCATACCCAGGCCTTCATGCCCCAGTTCAAACCTAAGGTGAACTAACATCTGAAGTTCAAAAAAAAGTGTTTGATTTCCTTGCCTTTTGATTTTTTTCCCCACTTTTGCACTCCTACACCTCCAGTGATGTAGAAGGAGGGGAAAAAAACCTCAACAACCCCAAAACAGACCACTGTAAAACACACGATGTTACATGATTTCTGCTGGATTGGCAATCTCCCAAACCCAGCCTGTCTCATGAGGTTACTGGTTCAGTTTGGCAGACTTAGGAAATTTAGAACTGTGGTCCAAATGGAGTTCTTACACTCGGCTGCGTGTATGAGATGTATGTAAGCCTCCTATTCCTATTTGAAAAAAAGAAAAAAAAGAAAAAGCCCAACAGAACCCAGTGCAAGCATCTCTGTATTAGTGTTCAAATGCTTCTTTGGCTTTTTCTCACCTAAAATTTAGGATTCTAAACCAAGTGGAAAAGTTAGATTTTATTCATAAATTAATTTTATAAAGGACTTGCAACTTTTTTTTTTTTTTGTTAAAAATTGTTTGTGCCTCAGCATTGCCAGCTTTCATGCCATGATGTGTTGTGAGACCTCCCGGTAACACATGTAGTGTTGGGCACAGAATACAGCTGTGGCATGAATTTCTGGGTATCTGGTTCCTGCTGTACAGAAGAAAATGAGGCGTATATTAAAATGCTGGAAAAGGCAAAAGATTTTAAGGCATACAGGAAATGTGTTTGAATTAAACTTGAATTGGAATCCTTTGTGAAAAAGCTCCTTTTTGTTTTGCTGTTTGCACCTCTGAATGAGGTAAGACCTAAGCTCTTAAGTGCCTCCAAGTACGATGATGATGGAAATACTAAATAACAATAAGGGCACTTTTTGCTTTTCATGCCACCATTTTGTTGTTGAGGGAGAAGCTTATCAAAAGAAATCTGAAAGTACTCCATCAAATCAAGTTCCTAGCATATTAGAGCTGTCTCTCTGCCAGAGGTGTGAATAATGGGAACACGGCCCTTTGAACGCATGAACCATCTGCTTTGTACTCAACACACAGGCTCCTTGTCATGAAAGTCAAAGCCCCTATATTGTTATATCCCTTGCTCTCTACAGGGATATATAAATAGTCAGCTTAAGAGTCAGAATACTGCTGCACGGGGATCACAGGTTTGAACAGTGAACTGGCTTCTCTACTGCCCCTTTGTTGACCTCTAACTCTTGCTTTCCTGCTACCTGTCCACGGAAAACAGATAACTACTTCATGGCCAGGTCTGTCTGCTAGCATTCCTATCTGTTCCATGAGACACAGACCAACATGTTTGGGTATATGCTAGAGTGGAAGCTGTGCAAGAAAGAGCGTTACCAGAGAAGTATCTATTTTTCAACGCGTTTCTATTCTCGAAATGCCCATCCTGAAATTGTTAGGTACAATTAATAAGAATATCCTACATCTCCTAATGTAGTATCTGTTAGAATTGTAGCCTGTCTTTTCTAAATTTATTGCTAAAGCCTAACAAGCTTCCTTTTTACTGTATTTATTTATACGTTACTTCAGGAAATCTTGCTAAAGAGTCCTTTTGGCATTGACTAAACTGGTACTCTAATTCCTGCAACAGTGAGGACAGGTTTTGGGGACCGGGGCAATTAAAAGAGCAGGAAGGTGAGGTGTTAACTGAGCCCCTTTCTGCATCATATTTCAATGTATTAGCTCACTGTAGGTTCCCTTCTTTCTTCAAATCCTCTACTTCGCGATATTAGAACATTTTTCTAATCCTTGTGCACGTATGGCATCTTTCAATTAAAAAAATGTATGTTCAGTTCATTTTTGCAATGGTTCAGTATATCAGTATTGAGGTAGGCCTTCCAGGCTTTTTCTCTTAAAGGAGAAATCTTACGATTTTGTTTGCATATTATGTTGAAGATTTTCTTTGCTTTTTTTTTTAGGAAGATCTTAACCTTCCATGGTTGCGTTTCAGGAAATAGCTCTCTCTTTTGAAAGGCCTGAAGTGAGAAGTGTTGCTTCCTATTTCCTCCACTCTTTTCTTGACCTACTAAACGCCTTGGAGCTACAATAAAAATCTCCAGGCCTTCTACGAAACAGCTCCTATCTACGTGCAAATGCTCTGAGCTGTTTTGCAAAGTCCTTACCTTGCCTTTCTGCAAGGTCCTGTTAAAACATTTGAACTGCACTGCCATTACAACGAAAATTCAGACTGATGTACGCCGTGTACCTAATATTACTTCAGTCCATGTCCATCTGATTGCCTCTGGCTACTTTCTCCCTTTAGAAGTGGGGAATTCTTGAAAAATATTTAAATGAACTAGCAAGAAGGTTGTAATTTTATCTGTTTCTCTAAAATAACAGTGACTCTAATCTTGCAAAGCTATTAACATAAATGCTTTCTTTAGATGCATGAAGCAAATTTAAATTAGAATTAATTTGGAGTGAAGAATTCTTCATTTGAGAATAGATGAGAAGGATGTAGTCCTACAACCTGTACAGGAATGTGACTGGCATGGGGTCACACAGCCAGGTGCTTGTGCTACCTGTGGGATCTCCACAAGGGCATGCTATTTGGTCCAGAATATCAGATGAGAATATGATGTAATAGACAGGATTCAGAGTCATTTACTGCTTGAATAAAACGGATCAAATATAAGGTTTTTCTAGGCGAATGAACAGGTTAACCAGAGGACTTTTGACTGCCCCATTCCTGGAAGTTTTCAGGGCCAGGCTGGATGGGGTTTTGAGCAACCTGGTCTGGTGGGAGGTGTCCCTGCCCATGGCAAGAGGGTTGGAACGAGATGGTCTTTAAGGTTCCTTTCCAACGCAATCCATTCTGTGGTTCTATGAGGTGTTATTTTCCTGGTGATGTCTTTCTTGTCTAGATCCTGCCTGCCCCAAATAAAACAACTGAAACCCCAGCAGGTTTATTCATAATTAGAATAAAACGTGAAAACTTTTGAGAAGGAAAATCTTGGGGAAAAAATCAGCAAAGTGTGTTTATAAGATGACTGAACTCAGTTTCCAAATCTAAATGCTTCACTTTTGTTCTGTATCTGATTTTATTTTCTATTCTGATACAATCCAAAATCTTGGTAATTTTTGATAATAGTTAGAACTTATGGCCTATCCAGATACCACTCCCAAAGCAATATGATATTTGTGAGCTACAAGAAAAAAATAGCCTTCAGTTATGCTTCCAATAAATATAAGGCACTGATATATTGATAAAGATAGTCTGTATATGAAATATCAGATTTTCAAAACTGATTCTCTTTTTCTCTGCTGAACTTTAAGTTTTAAATCAACAAAGAAACTGTGTCCACCTTGTGTGTTGCAGATTTTATAGTAATTCAAAAACATATTTAAATGTTAGCATCTTTGTTGACAGAACTATGTAAAACTTATCCGAAGAGAGAAACTATTTACATGGCAATAGAAAAAGTATTATATATCTTTAAAAGCTTAAAGTACTTTTGTGACTATGGTCCAGAACACACATCATCTTAAATAAAACCTCTGAGGATTTAAATAATACTACAACAGGGTGGTCTTTCACAATTTGATTTCCCTCTTTTGCTTCCCAGAGAATTCCATTTAAAGAGTATTTAATTGAGGACATTTTCTTTACTGCATTTTCCCTTTTTCTTTTATAAAGGTTTAGAGCTTTGTTCTAAGTGTTTTAACTTGTAATCAAGAAACGTGTCAAGCCTGTTCCCAATTAGTGTAGCTGATGTGAAAATTGATTGGGTCTTGGGAAAGATGGCTAAGTCCTATAAAACAACAGAACTATGTGTAAAACAGGGCTTGGGAACAGAGGCAAGAAGAACCAACAACACGAAAAACTATTAACGAGAGAAAACAGAACAGAGGAACAGGAATTTGATGCAACTGTCCAGTCATTCTGCAACTGTTTTGTATGTTGACCTCCTGGGGAGGGGACCAATTTAATTAGGCTCTCTGTGGTTATTATCCACTTGTAGAAAAGCGTTATATCGCTGAAATGAGAATGTTTTACTGACATTTTTCCTCTATATTAGATCAGTTCAGATATACGTCCATGTAAAAGTCAAACAGAAGCTCGGGATAGCCTGTAGCACCTGGTGATCTTTCTGTGCTTCCTGCCCACGTAGGGGTCTGTCTCCATTTTGTGTCTTGAAGGTGGACAAAGTTTCTGCCTAAAGCCTTGTGGGAATTTCCCCTAAGAGAAAGTTAAAAGAGCTGGAAACAAAGAGGGACTGAAGGCTAGAAGCAGGAGGGGAGACTATAGGAGGGAGGCTCGTGGCTTTTCAAGGGAGCAGTGGTTGCATTGGGTGGAGGTGGATGCAGCCCAGCATGGAGAGAGGCACCAGCACTGACCCCACCACCTGAAGTCACTGCAGCATCCAGGGACACGCACGGTGGAAGCTGAAGCACTTTTTGTCCTCCCTTCACTAAATTTCTGCACTGGTTTAAAACTAAACTAAACTGTCTTTAGGAAAATATTTCCCCCCCCCTCGTGTTAGTGAATTGTAGCTTCTAAGAAAAACCTGAAAACCAGGACTCTCAGTTCCCTGAAAAACAGGCAAAAGATAATAAAAGCACTTTCTTCATACATGTGTCTTAAAGCACTGTAAAAGGGAGTGTAATTCTCATTATTCTCATTTTATAGATTTGCATGTCAACTTGTCATTGCAGGGGAGAAAAATATTAAACTCATTTACCTGCATCATAAAAGACACAGAGAGCTTTTTTTCCATTAGAAGATTAATATTCAGCTTTGTAAATTTGTTTGAATTGCATTTAAACGTTAATTAAATGACTTTGTCATTGAAAGATGGGGCCGAAAAATTATGAAGGCACTACAAACCAGAACAGTTCTAGTTTAGGCAAAAGTTCTTTAAAAATTAGAAGTAACGTAGCTTCTACAAACCCAGGATGAAACAGTAACAATCTTCTTATTCATTCTGATTTTACCTTAGTAATATTACTGTTGCAATCTTCAAAAAAACCAGCCAAGCTAAGGAGATGTTGCTATCTTAAGGTGCTATGATTAATTAATACTAAATAAATACCTGAAAATACATGGGATGTATTCATCTGAAGGATTTTAATATAGCTTCATTGACATCAGTGCAACTGTAAGCAATCTACATCAGCTGACAGTTGGGTCCACAGTTTGATGAACTTCCTAATATTGAAAATAATTTGGTTTTTGTCTTTAAAAATAGAACAGTTTTTCTGGTCACAAAGAGCTATGAGATATGGATAAGCCTCTCAAGTCAGTAAACTGCATGTTGAAAATTAGCCTTAGACTCTATTCCAGTTGGGAGTGGGTATTGTCTGATAAAGAGAACTTACCCTGAAGCAAAGGAAATATTCAGTAGTGTTTATGGTATACAGTAATAAAATAGAGTTCATTATTAGGCTGTGAAATACATTAATCATACTACCCAGTAAAAGTGTTATTTACTGTTAACTTTGCATATAGTTGTTAGGATAATTGCCAATGTATCAAGGGTCTGTTCCAAATGCCTGTTTAAATCAGCAGGTCAGTGGGTAAACAGGGTCCTCAGGAGATGTTCTGCGCTTATGAATTACTGGTGAATGAGTGGTTTATTTTTTGTCTTCTTTCCAAAATTAATTATTTCGGGAAAATATAGCTTATTCACTTGAGCTTTTCTTAAAATAAAGCTATACCGGGTCACCTTTGAGCTTGTACAGAGGAAGCTGAAAGGTAAGGGAGCATCTCCCTGCAGGGATATTTTATTTTTGCGCGGCCAGAGAAGGAACTCTTAGAGCCACAAGGCTTCGACGCCTTGCCAGCTTGCATTGGGTACGCACCTGAAACATTGCCCGATAGTTTAGTAGCAGAAGAGATGAGATTTTGTTCCTGAATTCTCTTTTGTCACGTTCAAGCTGTTTTTAATATAGTTTATGAAGGGGGTTTTGTGAGAAATATACGAAGCACTCCACTGTAACTCGGCTACACTGGTTCTCTTGAACCATTGTTCAGCATTTCTTATGCAAACAAAAAAAACCCCACAAGAATACATTTGTCTGTTTGTTTTGGTACATTTGACTCCTTTTGTGTATTGTTTGTTTTCCCATTACTGTCTGGTAGCAGCAGCTGATTTTGTTTTCATATTGGAGTAGATAATTTTAAAAAATTAAGGCAGAAGAATAGGCAATCTAAGAAGCTTTTTCATAGCAGTATTATAAAAGAATGAAGATTTGATTGTGAAACAATTTCTTACAAAGCAACATATTCTGCAAGTAAGATATTCTTGTCAATAGAAGGTAAAATAATAAATGATTTAAACGTTTGGGTTTTTTTTGTATGAACATTACTATGAATATCGTGGAGAGAGAAAATACATATTTAAAATCTGAATTAAAAGTTTCATGAGTGGCAGACGTTCTCAGGAATGTAGAGCCCCAGACTTAGCAGTAACTAATTATTGCTTTTGAAAATGGTAATACAAATGATCTAACATCAGAAAGAATCACAACTCCTCTGAAACTTCACTTTTTTTCTCTTTTAATTTGCCTCTGAAATGTTTCAGGTGAAACTGATTTTGTAAAGAGAGGTGACAGCGTGGGATAAGGAGGATCATTTTGGAACAGTGTGAAAAATAATGTAGCATAAATAGGTGGACAAACATGTGAATGAAGAAATATATGAAACATGAAAGGCGGAAATATAGGCTGCAATTATAAACACAGGCAGAAAGTAGGGATACAAGCAATTAAGAGAAAGAAGTGTTAGATGCAGTGGGTGGTGAGATTTATATTTGTTACGTGGTTGGTTTCAGCTGTCTTCCTACTGTTCTGATGAGATCGACTGTGAAAATTCATTGTGTTCAAAAGCAGTCAGAAATTCTCATTTCTTTTCTAGATCTGTACTGTATATGGCAATAGGGAGTACCAAAAAACAAAAAAGCACCTTTTTTCTTTTTTTTACCAGAGTTGGACAAAACTGTTTATTGCACAAGATAAAAACCCAAGTTTCATTCTGCTTTGTTATAGGAAGATAAAATTATTTTTTCAATGCATTTCTGCACTGTTTTCTTCCACTTGTTTACTGCTTGTTGTCTGCTGCAGAATTTCAAGTTAATAGAACAGACAAGCCTTAACCTACACTTGAATGTTTTCCTTGTTATGTTACAGCTGATTCATATAGTTGTGTCTTGCTAATATTTCTTTGAAATATGTTTTCCCCTGTTTTCTTTGGCTGCAATTTTGTATTGTTGAATGTGAATTATTTTATAACATTGAATGTGATGGTTAGATGTATTCTATAAAAACAAAGTATAGACTGATGACATTCTGGCTCAGAAAACTAAGATTATGGCAGTTAATGTCGTCCCAGCTGTCAAAAAAAGACAGTTAATGGTCAGTCAGAATATACCATCATATAAAGGTGCATAAAGATATAGAATATATATGTATGTAATTAATAATTATAACATTACTTATTGTTATAATACACAATATTTGTATTTTATATAAAATTATATGTACATAATCTGATTCTGGTACATGATTACGATACTACACCTTTGGACATGTCCCACTTACCAGGTCTCAAATCCTGTGGCTGGTTACTCTTCAGACGGCACAGTCAGTGCCACAAAAATATCATTTATATTTGACAATATTTGAAGGAATCTTTGTTAAACCCTGGGAGTTCCTTTGTATGTGATAAAGTTAAAATTATATGCAATTACAAAGTCACGTGGAATGCAGCATCGGCGTATGTGATATTCATGGTAAGAGTCAGGTGTAAATCAGGCAATCTTACACTTTGCTTAAGTTTTCTGTAAAATGTACACAGGAACCGCTATATAGTTTGTGTTGTGTTCTCTAAATCTCTCAATATAGATTGCTATAATTAGACTGCCTTTCAAACTAATGGTTTGAATAGAAATGGTGGGATCAAGAGAGGCTGCCTTTTTGAAAGGTGTTCTGTAGTCAATTTTTGAGGCTTACTACAGAAATCAGGATATAAAAATGTTCATCCTTTGTTAGAAGTGGTCGTGCCTGATGAGTTTAGTGATCCTTTCTGCCCTCATAATCTACGGGTGCATGCGACCAACTTTCTGAGGGCACATACTTTTCCCAGGTTAAGCATTCTATTGATGAAGCAATGATTGTTGGTCAGTCTCTCTTGTTTCTTGTTATTAAGAGTAACAAAATGAGTTTCCCATCTAGTGCAGTCTTTGATTAAAAATTATATCCTGGGATCTAAAGGGCCTATTGTGCATTTTTAGTTGATTAGTAAAATGAATGGAGATTTTGTGAGAAAGTCAATCTAAAAACCACATGATAAATTTATGAAGTGTCCCAAGATCCTTTTACTTTCCAAAAGGATATGTAATTGTGACCTTGGTGGTTTTTGTGCATCTGAGCCTTCAATAACAAGAGCTGAGAGCTCCCTTTCTCACTCCCACTCTTGGGAATTGTGGCACCGTCTTGTCTTCCATCCCTCCATCAGGTATCTGAAGGTGGGTCTGATAGTTACAACAACATGAAGGAAGCAGGCAATATCTCTTCTCTTAAAACTTATTTTTTGGTTTGGAGTGGTAAGAACAGAAGAAGAGCTCGCGTCTTGGTGGTTGTACTGTCTCCTCACACTTACCCTGCCCAGTTCTTCACTCAGTTGAAAGTGCCATCAAAGTCAGTGGGATGAAGTACTAGGCCTGCACAGGGGCAGGAAAAGTGGCAGAAACTGGCCCCGATGGGGAGATTTCCTACCAGTGTGTTGTAGAAGGTAGGAAGGGACATTTGATTTGATTGTCCCCCTGTACTCGGCACTGGTGAGGCCTCACCTCGAGTACTGTGTCCAGTTTTGGGCGCCCTACCATAAAAAAGACATTGAGGTGCTGGAGCGGGTCCAGAGAAGGGCGACGAAGATGGTGAGGGGTCTGGAGAA
>JAOTQQ010000052.1:21000706-21025041 GCA_026546715.1 Gallinago undulata | reverse complement strand
TGTCAGTGAGGTTGACGGTTGGACAAGATGATCTTTAAGGTCCCTTCCAACCTAGAAGATTCTGTGATTCTGTGATTTGTTGAACAGGAAAAGGAGAATGTTTCTATAAACCATCCCTGTGTGATACCAGTGAAGTCTGTTACGCGTACAAAAATGCTGCCTGTTTTATGGGTGCAAATCTGACTCGCTGCAAAGGCAAAGAGAAAGGTCAGGGGCGAGTTCGAGTCCCGCTGCACCCAGCAGCGACCAGCATTAGCAGCACCCGTGCTGGGCAGGGCTGGTGCTTCCCAGGTCTTCTGAGGAAACGGTGGCAAAACGCTGTTAAAGGAAAGCAACAGCTGAGAATTAACACAGCTAAGAACCTCTGGCTTTTCTTCTACGTTATTTCAGGGTGAATCCCAATTCCCACCTTCAGTGCGTGGTAGTGACAGAAGTCAACTTAGATTGACTGCAGTGAGCTCACCACCAGAACCAGGCCTGTTTCCTAACTTGAGCTCAGAGCTGGAAGGGGGAAAAGGGAAATATTTGTGACTGGATTTTGACTTTTCTGGCCGGTGATGTTGACGCAGGGAAAAGGGAAGCAGCCGAATCAGAATCTGAAATACAGGGCAGAACTGAGAATTCAGGCAGGATTAATTCTGGAGGCCTCCAAGGCTCCGTGGTGGAAGAGCAGCCTGACAAGTCTTGTGAACGACGCAATTTAAGTGTCCTTTGGGAAATCGGTCTTGGAGTTCTCAAACTTTCTTTGGGAAGCCAGTGGAGCATTAGCCAGCACTACCAGCTACCCGGTTGCTCTGCCTTCCAGGTGGACTGCAGCAGTGTCGGACTGAGCGGTCATCTGCTCAGCTCTGCTGCTTCTTACCTCTCTCTCTGCATCCCAGGGAAGCTCCCTGTTTTTCAGAGGGAGGTTTCCTCTTTTTTTTTTTTTTTTCTACTTCTATGTGGGTTTTTCCTTTAAAGTGAACTACTCTGCTTGGCTTGATAGGTGTGCGCAGGATTTGAAAGCAAATCTGGTGGGTAGGGCATGGTGAGGAAATACAGCGCAGGGAGAATGAAATACTGTCTCGTGTTCATCCCAAAACAAAGAGAAGTGGGTCACTTTGAGAGCAGAAGAGTTCACAAAGCCTGATTCATTGTGTATTTTTTACTCGGAGCTGATGCCTCTAGTGTTGGTTGAAATGAGACAGTGTGCTCAAGACTTACAGAGGAGGTAGAAGGACTGAACAGACCTACTGTAGAGACACACTAATGTGATCACATGAGTCTTGTTTACCTGAAACAAGAAATGAAATTAAACTCCAAAGGAATGGAGAGGGCAACAAAGAAGAAATAACTTTGATCTTTCTAGCAATATAAAACCAATCTCTCTTCTAGCAGGTCTGTCTGATCATTTGAGACACCATGTCAGTCACATCCCCCGACATGATATAGAGGTGGTGGGAGGTGCATCTGCCAGGATAGCACAGAGCACATCTCCCCTTTCCCCACGCTCTTCCCAAAGACAGCAGTTAATCCTCCTGCCTTCCACACAGATGTTTCTTGATCTGCTAGTCCTCCACTAGCACTGATCAAGACATCCTCTGCCTTTCCTGACCTATGGTATTTGCAGCTGTGTTGCGAGGAGTGCATAAATCCTCCACTCGGGAGGAGTGATGTACACAGCAAGGACATCGATAACTTCCACTTTGTAACTTGGAAGTTGCCTTCTGTGAGCTGCTTCCTTCTTGCTTCTGGTGACTGAGAGAGGTTTTGTGGGCCAAATGATTTTTGGCACTGGTGTCTCTTCTGAAAGCACTTCAGTTCAGGAGTCGTCTCGAAGTCCAGGCAGTGAAGTGTGAGCATGTGAGGCTTGTTGTCAGAGCAGTAGAGTTGATGAGAACCTTCAGCTCGTGGCTGGAGAGCCTGCTGGCATTGCCACAGATGGGGAATGAAGTACTGCTCTTTTACTCTGATTTTTACAGGGTTGGCCTTGAGCTAAAAGGAATAAAAAATTTAGTACTCTGTACTTGCATAAATAAACTTATATTTTCAGTTCTATTGTCATAGTTAAAGAAATGTGAAGACTGTTTTGGTATAAAACTTGCATAAAGATTTTGCTCAACTTCCTTTGAAGATAATTATAAAAACTGATTCAAATTCAGCATCCCAGACTTAACTGTAAATAATAATTTCCACTGGGTTGGTGGAGACATCTTCTGTTCCCTGGAAGGGCAGGAAGGGAGAAGCACAGGAGGATTACAGGTTGGACCCAAGTGAGGCAAAGCTCCCAGTAAAGAACCACCAGGAGTGATCCGCCCTCCTTGTATGGAGCAGGGGAGAAGGAGCTGAGTGAGAGCATGGCTCAGAGGCAATGGTGGGCATAGGTAATGGAGACACTGAGAGTGGAGTGGGCTGAGAGCAGGTTTTAATGAAGAACTAGATGTGGCTGCTGTTGTGAGCTGAAATGGGCTGGATAGAATTAATTCACAGTTGACTTGCTCTGAGTTTATTCCAGTGTAGCTTTTCCAGGAGCGGGGACAGGGAGATGCTAGGGTCATCTCTGACATTGCTCGCAGCTGGAGATTGCCTCCTCCAAAGATGCCCTGGCTCAGCACCTTGTGTAAGTATTTCCAAATAATTTTAATCAAAATGTCAGGTTAGTTAATCCACTTGTATTTTCACTGCTGCCTGGTGGTGCTGCCCTAGGAGGCAGATAATGATATTGCTGGTTGGGATGGAAGGAAGGCCTCTGGAATGCTTTTGTAAACAGAATTGTGTTGAAGTAGTTGATTTTGGATTGCAAATCTGAGCTATTCATGAGAAGGGAGGCCCAGCTCTCAAAATATTTCCAGAAGAAATTAAATTGAAATTGATATGACTGCAAAATATTTTCCATAGATAAAAGTATGCACTTGAACAAAAATACGCTTAGAAGCTCTACTAGCTGGAGTGGATTTTTATAAAGAATGGCCTTCTAACTATTGAATTTACTATTGATTTGATGATATGATTCAATTTGATACTTTATAGGAGCGTATCTGGGACTGTTTTAACATTTTTCATTGTTGTTTCTCTTTGTAAATGGTTCACATGTATATATGAAATATTCATGGTTAATATTTGCTGGAAAGTATTGCTAGATAAATTATTGATATTTCAAAAGAAAATAACATTTTTTCTGTTTTCATGATTAAATTTTCTCAAAATGTGATTTTTTTTTTATTTTTTTTTTAAACTGCTGATTTAATTCTTAATTCTTTATTCAACTTGTACTGTTACATAAGACTTGTCAAGAAATACTGGGTAGTGATCTGGTGTTTCCACAGCAAGTTTGAAAGCATCACTTTGAAAACAGCCTGGGATGCAACCCTTAATCCTAGAAAACAGTGGTGTACCTTGTGGGTTTTTTTTTCCATTTTATTTAAATAATGGTGACAAAATTGCCACCACGCTACAGTAAAATAAAATAAAATAAAATTGAAACAAGAAGTGCTGAAGACCAGGTATTTGAGGGTTTTAAACATTCAAAATAAGTTTCATAAAACACAGAAATTACGGTGTAAAGTAAGTCTTGTTCCCACTAAAAATGACACCATTAGAAAGACATAAAATCCAGAGTAAAACTGTCTCAGAAGACTAGCATTATTGACACTCACTTTCAGCTCTCCTCAGCAGACCTGCTTGGCTAATCTGGTGGCATCGCTTGTGACACTTATCCATAGGGCATAAAATATCGGTTTGCCACCCACCTTGAGCAGGTTGTTTTTGAAGTGTTTGAAGGCAAAACAAAAAAGTACCCTGCCATTAGTGGCAAGCTGGAATTTTATATCCACTTGGTTTTGACAGTTATAGTTGAAGCTGTCACTTACTATTTTTTTCAGAGGCTTTAAAATGGATCTTTTTACATGTTAACATGAATACATTAAAGTAGAAAAAAATCCCTGAAGCTTTACTGGGTGCTAGTTGACACATGAAGACCTCTGTATTCAATGCACACACAAAACACATGTGATTAAAATTGCAATTATAGCTCTGTGTTAAGCATTTGAAAGCATAAATTAAAGGGGTTTGGTAATCTTTTATATCCCTAGCATTTCCCATTTCCACACGTTCCGGCCCAGGATTTGTGCAGTCTTTAATTGAAGCACTGAAGAAATTGAGGCAGCAAATATTGTGCAGTTGTTCTTCTGATGAAAAGCACAAACTGTTTTAACATGCATCACACTAAAATGAATAGTCTCCAAACCAGGTTTATTTTTTTCCTCTTTTTCCAAATGTCCTTTTGTAAAGCAAAGGACTAGAAAACCCCTCATATGCAAAGAAACTGAGATAACTGTTATGGTTTAACATGGAAAAGAGAAGGAAAAGAGGAGCAATTTTTTTGTAGATATCCCAGTGACAGGACAAGAGGCAGTGGACACAAACTGGAACACAGAAAATTCTGTCTGAATGTAAAAAAGACATTATTTTACTGTGATGGGTGCTTGCCCACAGAGGTTATGAAGTCTCAAACCTTGGAGATATTAAAAATACAACTGGACATGGTGGTGAGAAACTCGTTGTAGCTGACCCTGCTTGAGCAGGGAGATTGTACTAGCTGATTTCTGGAAGTTCCTTCCAAAAGGAACTGTTCTCTGATTCTGGGAAATGTGGACAAGGGTACTCGGATTTTGTAGCTGGTTCTGTAAAAGTGTCTGCATGTTTTGCCATATTATATAGGACTGGAGAGCATTTTCTGAATCATCAGATTTATTAAGTTTGCCTCTAACACAGACTCTGTATAAGGAAATTCTATTTCTAAAACTATACCGTGACCTCCATTTCATAAAACATTCCTTTATAAGAGAGACCTTTTGGCTGTGAAATATTACATATGCACCCCAGGGAACTCTCTCTGTATTTGTATTTTCTTGAAGTTCCCTGGATGTGTGAGAGTCAATGGTCTTGTGTTCCCTGGCTGGGCTGTAGACGAGCAGTAAGGTGTAGGCTGGCTATTTGCCTCGTGCTGGTTGCTATAAAGGGGCTCTGGAAGGGAAGGGAGATTGGTTTTTCCCAGGAGCTAGAGAGGAATGAGGAAAACAGCCGACAGGAAGAGGAGGGCTTTCCTGAGAACAGCAATGAGGTACTGCCACAGTTGGTGATGTGATGGTCTTAGATTTAGAGGGTTTTAGTGTGGGTTGTGCAGAGTCTGTTGTCACCCAGAAAATTACTAGAAGTTACTGGACTAGAAAACAAGAGGAAAGCGACATTAACAGAATCACAGAATGATACGGGGTTGGAGGGGACCTCTGGAGGTCATCTAGTCCAACCCCTCTGCCAGAGTAGTCTAGGAACAGACCCTTTGCAAACCTCTTTTTTCTCTTTTTTTTCCTCTAGGAAGTTTGTTCTAACTTAGTGTTGTCATTTGGGCTGGTTCAAATAAGTTTCACTTTCAAAATTCAAAAGTCTTTCTGGTTCTGTGACTTCGATAAAAAGGTGGAGGGCTTCTGCCCTAGCCAACATGAAAGTCCCAAAGTTCTTTTGAACCATACAGAGTCTTGCTTAGATGCCCACATGGATGTATAGCTTAAGTAACTCTTGATTCCTGCCATTCTCTTCTCACTCATAACCTCGTGTAACCAAAGTAGCCAGAATTCAGTTTCCTTTTGTTGTGCCTGCTTTCTGAGGAATATGGAATGCAGCGTGCATCATACACGGGGGGGATCCTGGTATATAACTGCAATAAAGTATGAAGCAGAACACACAGAAACAAGGTTTATGATTTTTTAAAAGCTGTCTAAAATGAGGCATGTCAATGCCCTAAAGAGCAACTTCAGCAATCGAAAAGTACTTAAACCTTCATCTTAAATTTAGATAAAGAACATAATTTAATTCTTGTTTTTACTGGGTGGCTTCAATCAAATCATATAAACAGTGCTTTGTTGGAATTCTGCTTTAGCAAGGCTAAAATCTCTGCTTTGCTTAAATCTGTTATTGGGAACAGATGCTAATGCCTCTGCTGCTTTTTGGGTAGGATTGTCAGATGTCCGTGGTGCTGCTCTCCCCTTGTTCTGAGAATAGTGAGCCTTCCATATACTTTCCAAGCACTGTCAGTCATTACAGTGCCTTTCAGAAAACAGCTGTGTCCTTCATTGTATGTATTTCCACTTTTTCAGGAACCGTTGTGTGGAACTTTCCAATTTTCTACTTTCAGTTAAGTTCTAATACTGTGTTCATTTTACTTAATCTAGTTAATAACTTTGTAATACTGTGAATACGACTGTAACATTATTTGGCTACAAAGGTAATTGAATTTTTTTTTTTCATGAAAATGCCATACTTCCTAATTTCTTTTGGCTATCTTATGTGAAATCTCTCAAATACAGTGGAGAAGGAACTCCTCACTCTTGCTGGTCATTTTAATCTAGGCTCTGAAAATTGGTACGAGGAGACTGCAGTGCTGTCCAATAATTACAGCTTCTTTTTTTTTTTAACAGAAATTTTGAATTCTTATATATGCTGGACTATTGCATTTTAATGGAAACATTTAGGAGATTTTCTAATTAACTTTGCAACACCTGCTCAGTCACAGCATTTATGATTCTTCATTTTTCACATTCAACTTTATCATTCATCCTTAGATAGATGACATTTCCGAACTCATGTGCATTTACTACTGTTTACTCTGTTTTTTAATTATTTTCCTTTTTTCATTGTTCTCATTCTCAGTGCTTATCTCCTCACTTTTGTAAGCAGTTAAATCTTCTTAAACACAAATACAAGCATAGTCCAAAAATAGAGCTATTTAAGGATAATTCCCTGCATACCAGTCTCATGGTTTAGCTATAAAGTTGAATAACTATGTTTTCTTCAGTTTGTGTCAAGGCTATATATTGAGAAATCCCTTTTAAACTAGGATATAAATGTGTAAAGGAAACAAATTTACTCACATGAAAGAGATATGCTAAGAGGTCTTCAATATTAATTTCCCAAGTAAAAGGTTTTAATGGGAATCACAGGAGCTTGTGCTGGTTCTATCTCGCATTTTGGAAGATAGCATATGCAAATATTTAAGTTTTAAATGCATTTATGGGAGCAATTTTTACAATGAATACCTGAGAAACTTCTCATTTCTTTTAGTAGGCTTTTCCAGGAGCAGATAGAAGAACACAATACTTGGGAAACTGCATCAGGCAGAGGGAGAGAGTGGTTAGAGAATAACGAGATGCTGAGTGTGGGGAAAGCAAAGGCAGCTATTCTTTGGAAGAAAGGTTATGTGACTCACATCCCCACTGTCACTTTCATATGGCATATAGGAAAGGGCTAAATTTTCATACAATGATTTCGTGCAGTATTAATTGCTGTCCATAAATTTCCTACTTTAAAACACCAGATCTGCTCAAAAAGGCATCCTTGATATACGCTTAATTAACGACAACTGCTTTTTGAGTTATACAGAAAAAAAAAAAAAACCTGGGGCTTTATTTCTTTCCAGAGCAGGATGAGTAATGGCACTAGTGTATTTGGTGACTTGTGTTTGTGTGTGAGGGGTTTGGAATGAGTCAACGTGAAGAACTGGAGAGCGCCGCGCGATGCTGCCGGTCGTTGCTGGCTGGATCGGGGTGGTAGGCGTGAGAACTACACCTGGCCCTTGGAACAAAACCAAAGGCCAAACAGACGGTAATGAACTCATGTTGCCTGGTGCTAGTTGAAGTTTTCCATGCTGTCTGGGGAGGGAACTTGCTGATTATATAGGTAGATGTAGTTTTTGCTAGATACCGTTCTATATTATTGACTTCAAACACTGTATTTCTTTTCTTTTGAGCGTGCTGTTTGGTGGCACTCTAAATATCTCAACACTGAGAGCTCCCACAGGGTGAATTTCTAAATTTGTTTTGAAGTATTATAGGAATTGCAGAAGAAACAGCGTTGCTGAAACTGGACTTTGTCTGATAGTGCCAAAACCCTGGAGTTCACCTTTGGAGGCTTATCTGAGAAGGGGTTCTCAGAATGAGAATCTCCCAAATGTAGGTTAGAGACATAGAGCACATGAGGGTCGGTGATGTTTAAAGTCCCATCAACAGTCTTTTTGCATGACAGGAGCCGAGACAACTAGAAATTGATTCTATTTAGTCCTCAAAGAGTTGCATCTAAACTAATGGTGTCTCATTATAAAAATGGACGAAAACATCATTATCACAACATACAACAAATTGTATCAGGCATTCTTGTCACACTTGAGCTTACCTCTGGATGACCGAAATGGGATGAGATGAATGTCACCTGAATGATAAACACTTCAGAGCTTCTTTATTCCAGTGTTCTCAATATCAGTAAATTACAAAAATTTGTTTTAGGAATAATAAATTCTTGTGATACCTGACACTATAGTTTACTAGGGTAAGACGTTTTGCCTTTCCACATATATTCATATCAAGTTAAGGAAACATTGACCTAAATGCCAGCTGAAATGGTTGTTAATATATTTGACCAATCATTGTGGAAAAGACCAGGCTGGGTCATCTTATGGCTAATTAAGTAAAATATATAGCTAACTTTGACTACTACTTCATGGGCTCTTGTTAAGAGCTTCAGCTCTGCTCTATTGAAACGGCTTTTGGGAAATTGTTTCTGGATTTTAGATGTAGGGTTTAGACATGGTTTTAGAATTGATGTGTACCTACTGAGGCGGTGAAGAATTATTTTTTTTTTAAATCAAATTTAAATACTTGTCAAATTCCAGTTTAAAAGTCAGTGTAAACAAAGGTCTTTCTTCTGCAATAACATCAACGTTAATGAAGAAACTGTTAGCAAAAGGCCACTGCAGTATGATGATCAAAGCTCTGCATGACATGATTGTTAACAAAGTGATATTTTATTAATGTTTCTCCAGTTCAGCTTGTTGTGATTTTTCTACAGTTTTTTTTTTTTATTTTCTGTGCTATGTCTTTTGATTACTTTTCAGAATAGCTCTTGTACCCCATGAATCAAGAAGTAGCGACTCTTGGTGTAAGAGGACAATTTCTTATAACAGGTTTTCCTGTAATAGCTGCAATTTAGGTAGTGTTTATTTCTGCGCTATTTCAGTGGTTCAAGAATGTCAGAACTTCCTGCCAATAGTTTCTTTCTTGGGTGATCTGAGATGGCAGTTTGACTTTTGTCCTGTAGGAAGAGCCACAGTTTGGTAGAAAAGGAAAGCACCAGCTGATTCTGTTAAACTGGAAGAGGGCATACAAGAAGAGGGGCAACTACTTGAGCACTTACAAAGGAGATTAAATGCATTGCTTTGACCTAATGAATTGCTGAAATTCCTAAGGATATTACACCTGCAAATTAAAAGTAGACTCTATTTTCAAAGTGGTCTGGATTCCTGCTTGCCTTTCCCACTGATGTTCTGCAATTCGATCCCCAAGTTTGTTTGTTGTCCCCCAGTATGGTGGTATTACATTTTCAATGTTTAAAGAAAGAAAAGTATGATAAAACTGACACAGACAAGGATGTCTAGTTTGTAGGTCACAAGAAGTGTCTACATATAGGCTTCCCCTCAGAAAAAAATCATGAATGTGCGTATCTGCTTATCTTCACTATCAATTTGAGTGACCTCATCTGACCTGAGCTATATGATAAGTACCACCAAAAGCTTATTGAAGCCCAAGGAAAGGGCTTCTAAACAGAAATGCAGAACTTTTGTAGAGATAATGGAGAAAACACCTTATTTTCAATTTTGACAAAATATTTATTCTTGTAATAAATTATGTATAAAATGTGTTTTGGAGGAAGGGGAAAATGTTGAGTAGATTTAATTTTGCTGCAACTATTTCATACGTTAATAGCTATCCATAAATTTCCTACCTTAAAATGTCATAATTACTCAAGAAATCATTAGCGGGACCAGTGTGATTTAAGGTGATTACCTTTTTGAACTGTGCGAAGGTAATTAACCCCAGGAAGAAATAATTTTTGTTGCTTATGTGTACATATCTTGGTTACCCGTGCCATAACTTTTTATAATCCGTACTCGTACTGCTGTGTTTATAGAAGTATATTGATTTGTAGGATTTGTTGATTTGTTTTACTGTGTTGGATGAAAGTGTAATGAAAGAGCAATTTTAGGCATGATTCAAAGCCTCCTAAAATCAATGTGAATCTTTCTACCGACTTTAGTGGGCTTTGAATCTTCTTTAAAAATGTGTTACGTATAATATAAAAAGTTTTGTTTCAGACTGTCTTCATAGACAGGTTTTGAGGATGCTCTCTGATAACCCACTATTTTCAAAATTGTCAAGGTTACTTTTCTGCTGGAAGTGACCAATTGCAGAGCTCCTTTTTTAATTTCTAAGGTTAGATTAGTCCGCCCCCCCCATCCCCAAGTGTTTGAAAATTGGGCCAGTGAGAAAACATGGCTTGAAAGTATTTCTCATTTTGAATCCAAAAAACTAAGAGCAGAATTTACAGAACTAGCTTTAAAGGGAAATAAGGACTTCCTTTTCAACTCTGAAATATTAAGTTAAAAAGCAAAATTATTTTTGACTTATTCTAAAAACAAATACGAACTATTTTGTTTCCTTAGACCAATGAACCACATGGTTTATCTTCTGTTGCCTCAGAAAAAGCATAAACCTGTATAATGGGCAAACATTGAATAATATGATTTCTTAATCTTAGACACATATTGGCGGGCATTCTTCTTTTAAATACGAAGACTGATGTAATAGTTTTATAAATTCATTTTCTAGGTAGTTTAATCACAGACTTCTTTTAATTCTGCCAGATCTCCTATCTCTGTGTTAGCTTGTGGCATTGAGGTATAGAATCAATTTCCATTCATCTTGAATACACGACTAGGAAGGAAAGGAGAAGGCTAATAGAAGGAAAACTGTCTTTGCTGCAATAAGTTTTTTCTTGTGTGAAGGCTGAATGATCAGGACCTAATTAAGTGAAAAGTAGATGAGGAGTTGACTGTCTTTTTTTTTTTTTTTTTTTTTTTAATTTGTATTAATAGATGCTTGTTTGAACCCTTATTTAAAAATTGAATAAGATTTTGGGAGCCTCTGTGTTTTCCTTTGGAAAATCTAACATTAACGTCTCCAAATATTTTTTTCTTTCATCTGATTATTGACATTTCCTAATGGATTTATCATTAATTTAATATTTCCTTTGTCACCTCTAAAGAATCAGAGAGTGTGGATGCAAAAAAGTAAAAGTCAATTGGGCAGTCAAAATAGTGACATAGTTGGGGGGTTTGAATAACAATTTGATATTTATTTAAAAAAAAAAGCTTATAAAGCTTTGCCTCATCAGCAGTCTTTTGGTAAGCAAGCAACTTTTTGTGTGATTTCACATTTGTTTGAACAGAATCTATAGTCCTTCCACCACATAAAGCATGATGAGCATTTTACATCTGAAATGGCTGGATTATAGAACATGAAAAGATGTACATGATAATATCATGGGGTAAAAATTTAATTCACATACTTATAAATTCAGTCCTTCCAAATTTACTAAAATCAATTACTGTGGCTTTGGAAGAACAGAAGGGAGGTGTGCAGAATTTGCTCTCTTGGATCTTCATGAATGGTTGAAACTTTCCTAATGAAAGTGGCTTTTGGCAGGAACATGGACTTTCTTTTATAGTAAAAATCTTTGAAAGAGAAAATGAAATCAAGGAGCTGGAAAGAAAACTAGAATACTTTCACCTCCCACTGCTGGAGTTAGGTTTCCTTGTTCTTTACAGTCACGTGTCGCATCTCCCTCGATGCATTAGTGCATCCTAGGACATTTAGTCTGGACGTAGGCTGAATCTGGAGGCTGAGGCATCCATGACCACCAAGAGTTTTTTCCAGCTCCCAGAAGAAAGTGTTTCAGGTCCCATTCTTTCTCCCACTGGTGGTGATGTGGCTGTGCCCGGGCAGTGGATGCACAGCAAGCTGGAAAAGCAGTTGAAGGAGCCAGGGAGGGGGGAATTGGGACTGGAACAGAGGTAGTTGCTTTTCAGTACCCCCAGGCCTTCAAGGCTCTTTCCTATTGCTCTGTGAGCGTGATTGTCCAAACGCTTTCCATGAGCCAGCTTGTCTTCATTTTAATTTAATGGAGAGAAATTTCCCTATTCTCTGGTAAAAACATAGAGAAAATATTACTTTCTTCCTTTATTTGGCATCACCTACACAAATAACGCTGTTTTTCCTTTCTGGTTATGTTCTATTTCTTATTTCACCCATTTTCTCACAAGTCATCAAGGAATGTACTATTGCTCTGTCTCCTGTTCTCAGAAGCACTAACCTGTAGGTTCAGGTCAAATGGATTGACATTCCCTGAAAGGAAGGTCCTTGGTTACGTTTCTAGCCAGGGGAGTATTTGAAGTGGTCAAGTGATAACCTTTTCTGTATGTGTGTAAAAAGGCAATTAAGATCTAATATTTTTCACTGCAGCCAATATTAAGGCTGTACTGTTCTGTGTTAAACAGCCTTGAAAACTAAAGTCCTTTTTGTTGAATGAAAGGTCTTTTTCCTTTATAGAATACCTCAGATTCCTTCATTTTATTGCATGGACTGGAGCAATGTTTTACCGTGAGGTTTTTATGTGACAGAGACCATCGACAGCGTTCGGTCCGTCTCTCTTACAACTTCAGTTTTGTCACAT
This sequence comes from Gallinago undulata, assembly GCA_026546715.1. Taxonomy (NCBI): domain Eukaryota; kingdom Metazoa; phylum Chordata; class Aves; order Charadriiformes; family Scolopacidae; genus Gallinago; species Gallinago undulata. The sequence goes on along the minus strand of JAOTQQ010000052.1, from coordinate 21,012,444 downwards.
TTACCTAAGCATTCAGGGAATCCCCAGTCAGTGGGTTTAAAAAGCAGAGCCTCAGAATGCATCTGTCCTGGTGGTTTGCCCTTCATGCTAGAGATCCTCAAATTTAAATGAAAGGAATTTGTACCAGCAAGCATCTAGCATTTATGTAAATAAAAGCCTAAGTTCGTAAAGCAGGCTCTGGATGTTTAAGTGCTTTATTTGTTACTAATCTACTTATGAATAAGAAAGACAGTGTTTGCTTTTTGTTTGCCAGTTACAGCTGTGCTCCCTCTCACCCTTTGTGTTGCTGCCATGACATGAAAGTAGTGACTGCCTGTATGATTAAAACTCGGGTATTAATTCAATTCTTAATCTTCTTTGCATGGTTGGTTACATACGGCTGGCAGCTCACTGGAAGATTATCTTGTGGCATGTTACAAAATTATAGTGTCCTGAATATGAGATTCAGATGTTCTAGGGGAAATTCTGGACTTGTTTAAGTCCATGAGATTCCTATTAATTTGAAGAAAACCAGAAAGTCCCACTGACTTTTGTTCCAGGCTCTCTTGAGACTTTGTGTGTGATTGGGCAAATCATACTCCTTCCTGTTTCTTCATCTGTAAAATTGAAGAAAATTGTATTTACCACCTTCTTTAAATACTATGAGAAATTTATATACAGAAAATTGGATAGGTGAACTCGATCGCTTTTGTTCCTTTAAAAATATGTTTTATCTCTTTTCCCAGTCAAAGGGTGAAACGTGTGTGCTTCTATTCTTCATGCAATCATTCTCTGCAGATCATATCCACCCCTTTACTCAAAGCTGTCTATCTGTGGTCCTTCATGTGAACTTTTTTCCCCAGTTTTCTGTGACTTTCTTAATTATCTTTAGGTAAAACATTTTGAATTCCTGTTACTTGAAATAATCTGACTACAATAAAACAGCAGCCTTTTACGTTAACAAGCAGGGTGGCTTTTACCTGCATCCACTCTGGAATTGCCATGTCAAATGTCTAAGCAAACAGTAGGAGCAATTACTGGCATGGCGGAGTCTACAAGTGTTGCCAGAAAAAGAAAAGTTCAATTCTTTCTTCAAAAGCAGCAGCAGTGAGTGATGGGCAGAAACAATTTCTTAATAACTACCACCCGTTCACTGATTAATGCCACAACAAAAGAATATGGGATTAAACATTTATTCTTGCAATTTGCTTCTAACTATGCATATAAATGTTGATCCTGATTATTTTAGCTCCTATTTCCATTTTTTTTTGTGTTGCTGTATCAATTTTACATCAAAGATACCCTATATCTGGTATGAGCAATGGCTCTTCTGAGCGCTTGGGAATGTCAAGGTACATAACTATGTGGGGACCAGAAGGAAGCAGATGATGACTCGGGGGCTATCCCTATGGCCTGCTGGTAGAAGACTCTGCCACACCATGTTATCGAAGTGTTTGATACTTCAGATAGTATTCAAGCTGCTGACTGATATGCTAAGTGATAATGATGCTTTGCAGAGAAGTTTCTGACCCCATTGTAATGATTTTCCTGATAGGCACTTCTTTGATAAATTGCCCGGTCTTAACCTGTAGTATGAGTTTTGTCAGAGCTGACAGCAGGAATGAGTGATCTTGACATTGCTGAATGATTTATGTGATAACTATAGCTCTTTCTTCAATCTGTCCAAGATTCCGAGCTTTGATTTTTATGTGTGTGTGTGTATATACTGTGTTTTTTTAATTATTGGAAAATTTTAGTAAGTATTACTTGACTTCTGTGCTATGTGATAAATGCAACAAGCTATCTGTGGAGTCCACCTCTTTGCCATGACTGCCCTGAAAAAAAGTGCAATGAACTGACTTGTATGTTATTACTAGCAACAAATCATTGCTAGTGCTATTGAACATATAGTTGTAGGATATGAAAAAAATTATTCTTGAGTGCCATCTGTGGGTACATGCTGGCTGACTTCTTTCTTTCATTCAACTGGGATCTTCCCTGCTGGTTTTGAGCCTTCACCCTCCTTCTTGGTACTGGTTGTAAGTGAATAGTGATTTTTATTTATTGAGTTACTTGTTTTTACTGAAGCTACTTTTGCATGTAGTCTCTTCTGTTTTTTTCCTTCCTGAGACACTCTGAAGAAAGAGTGAAATATTCCTTTGAATCACAGAGTCTTTCCAAGGAGGAGTTAGAAAAAGAAGCATCTTTCATAAGAAAGGAAAAAAAGAAACTAAACTTAGGTTCTGTGATTAAAATGGAATGTCTCACCTGAGCTGGGTACTGTGAAAACAGAAGGCAGCTCATTGTGTCTCCTACTGCCTCTGCCCTTCACTGAGTGCAGGGCTGGAGGTTTACTGTAAACAAATTAATTGAATTAATTACAAGCATCAGAGTCCCAGCCAGACCAAATGCCAGAGGCTGGTGTTCATCTTGGGTCTGAGAGGAAATGGCCTATAATCCAGTCTTTTCCTGTTTATTTGCTCGTGCTGTGGTGCTTGCTTCCTCCCTTGTCTTCCAGGGATTGTGAGCACATCATGCTTTCTGAATGTCTCATACAGGGAGCGGGTGATGGCAGAGAAAACCCAAGTTGAACTCTTCTGCTTAGTTATATTTTTGTGGCTGAAGTATTCAGTGATCTGCAGTGGAATTTGTGATTGTTCTCTGCTGACTTGTAACACTTTGCTCACAGCATGGAAAGAGCTCTGGGGGCTTTGATTTCAATCACTGTCATCTATTGTGCATTTTTGCTTTCCAGTTAACTCAATCTGAAGACACCTGAGACAATTCTAACTAATAAATTGCAATGGAAAATTAGGAAAAACCCACATTTTTACAAGCTTTAAATTCAAAGACCTGAGAACTTTAAGACAAAATCTGTTTTTCATCACTTATAAATTCCAATATTATGGAGTTTTTTTCTTTATTTTTCAACATATCTATCATATTTCTCTCCTAATGCAGTTATGAAGACTTGAAATTTTACAAAGAAAGCAAAGGCAAAGTAGTCATTAGAAAAAAACCCCTATATTATTACAAAGTTGATATTAATACTTCCTAAGTCCAAGAGAAATCAATTTTTAATCTGCTCTCGGCCATTAGTCTAGTTCTAATAATAGTTGAAGTTCAAGGCAGATGCTTGCTACCCCTGTAGGTTTGAAAGAAGATAAGATTCATCATGGTGTGAAGTTTGTAAATTTTAAGAAATAGTTTGTGAAGGACCAGAAGGGTGATAGCTCCTGCTGTGGAATAAGGAGCCTCAGGAAGCTTGTGGTTCATTTCCCAAACTGAGGTTTGAGTAGACTGCAGCTGATGATGAAGGCCAGGAGGTTTCTATGTTCTTATTAAGAAGGTTGGTCCTGAAGAAGAAAGGAGCAAAACTGAACTGCAGCTGAGGAGAAACCAAGATAGACTTTATGTAAAAGATTCTAATGCTTATTTTGCATTTTTTTTTTTTTTTATTTGCCAGAGGTAAAACCAGCTCAGCTGCTGATGGAGTCCAGGACTTCAGAAATGATGAAGAATGTCGGTCAGGTAAGCAAGAACTTAACGGGCTTCCGGCAGCCTCTTGCGGTTGCATCTTTGCTGCAAATTAAACTAAAGGATTCACCATATGAGTCAAGTTGAATGAAAATGGAGTTATTGGACATTCTGCCCTGTAGTGTATCCTTCAGATTTTGAAAGTGAGTTTAGTTGCAGCTCTGGGGAATGAGTTCACCAAAAATATGAATAGCAATACATAACAAGGACCAGGTTTGCGCAGGCTGTCTTCACCATAACAGCACACAAAAGTTAGTGTCTCTTTGCAGTACTTTATCAAAAACTGCTAATATAAATGTTAACAGACTGAATGAATACTCACTGAGCAGCAGCAAAAGTCTGAATTCAAGTCTGGTCAAACTGATTAAAGGCATTAAGCCTTTCTCTGACAGTGGAGGAAGCAAAAAAGAAAGTAATGCTGTCATTATGTCTGCTGCAACATAGGAAAAGCAGAAACACCCGATGAGACACAATCAAAATACTTCAGTTGAGAAAGGAATGGATTTTTAAAAAATCCTTGTGGCATCTCCAGTTGTATTTTCTGGATACTTCGCTGTTATGCTGAAATGTGTGCACTACTCAATGACTTTGTAATTGCCCTTAAAAAGATTTAATTAAACAGTGCTTTTCTCAATATTTATAGCATTCTCATCATGATATGCGAGTGTCTCGCAGCCACTGATGTTTAGCCTTTACAAAGTGTTTGTGAGATCTGTGTTGCTGTCCTAATACCGCAGGGAAACTGAGGTATAGAGAAATATAGACACGTGTCCTGAGATTTAGGTTCATAAGTGGGAACTGTGGGTAAATCCCTACCGAGGTCTTTCAACTGTATTTAGTTCTAACAAGTCTAACAACTATATCAAGTTTTGAAACCAAAAAAAAAAAAATCTACGAGATCTTCTGTTTGAGTTTAGCGCTCTCATACTCCTGTGACATGTTCAGGAGCTGATGATTATGTGGACAAACCAAGAAAACAATTTCTTAAGATTCATACAATCCTGGATTTTAATTTTATAGACATAAATACTGACAGAAAACTTTCACATGCACTTATTATTATGTTTCCAACTGTTACGCCGAAGGCAACCCAGATAAACTGCTGAATTGCACTAGTTGCTGACAATACCATTGGCAAATGCAGCTTATGAGCATTTTTACTATTTTACTATCTATATAAATATAAAACAATTTCAATGAGTGTTTGTGTATTCTCATGTCACGTCAGCTTCAATACTTCATCTTTTACTAGTAAAGCCCCAGCATAGCCAAGTCTTAAAAAGCTGTGTCTATAATGATGGCACACTGATGTATTTATATGAGTATCTCACCCAAGCATCAAATATGAGAAAACATAGACAGGGACCTCAGAAAATTCCCATGTTTTCTGAAGGATTCCTTGAGGATACACAAAACCTTACATTGGTTTTACTGCTTGTCTATGTATTTTAATTCCCACCACTATTTCTCCCTCCCTGTGGATTCTCATATGGTATAAATTAGAAGTGCACTATTGTTTTCAATGGTTGTACCAAGTAGCTTCTGCTTACGATCTGTCCCTTGATGTTTCCTTTGTGTAGAGGTTTTTAGTTCTGTTGCCCAAGTTTTGATGAGATTTGAACGCTGTGCAGTTATTGTGTGCCAATTATTATTATATAATCTAACAAACTGAGTGTTTGACACGCACTTGAAAAGTGAATGCAGGAAAATTATGGAGGGAAAGGAAACCATGTTCTGTTAAACTTTAAAATAAATTGTTATTCTTAAGTGTTATAAAAGCTCATCTTTTAAAGTTAAAGCTGGGATTTTTTTCAGAATTTGTTGAAGTTCAGTACTTTTGATATGGAATGAATTGAACCCTCCTAGCTGTACAGCAGGATTTTTTCATTTAACTTATGTTCAATATGTAAAATATTGTATCAACATAAAAGATTTCAAGGAAACCTTACCATTCATGATTTCTCTTTTGCTGGATTCTCTATGCAGCACAATTACATACAATTTCATAAAGATTTTGTTTGGTTTTGATTTACTGTTTTCTATCCTTAGCCCAGGGAGAATGCTTGTTTTCTGGAAAGGAAAAGAAACCTCTTACTTTTCATAGGATTGAACATTCCCCTATATGATGCATAATTAAAGGGACAGAAGAAAGAAACACCACCAGCTGGTTTTACATAGAATAGCTTAGGTGAATGCAATGTCAAGTAAATTAGGGAGAAATGAATTTTTAAGAAAAGAAAGAAAAACAGACAAGGCATGTGTCTCAGTGGTCTTCTGTTTTCCAAGATGTCATTTGTGGCAGAGGGATGAGACCTAATTTTCTTCAGAGTTTCTCTATGTGTTTACACACCTTTTTCTATGAGTGACAACAAGAGGAACTGGGAACTGTTCTGTACTGATGGAATAGTTTTGTTTGTTTTTTTTTACTAGAATAAAGAAAACTGTTTGGAGCTGCAGGATTAATTGGCTGGGTCATTACAGCTCTGAACACTATTTTTGGTGTTCTGGTCCAGAGACTGGACACGAGAGTTCAACACAGGAAATAATGTATGCCCTAGAGAAACTAGTTGTCAGCTTCCTAGTAAAAAATAAAAATTGCACATAATTTCAGATAAGTGGTCTTCAATCTCCGTTTTATAGACCACAGTGGTCCACAGAGTACTTCTAAGGGTTCTGGAAATCATAACTGAGACAAGCAAATCTGTTGCTATTTGAAGTGAATTCTGTACATGTCTCAAAGAAGTTGTAAGATTTCTATGTAGTCATAGGACCCTATCTAACAAGTTTTGTTTCCTCTCACTGGCCTCAGAATCTGAGAGTGTATGGACGTCTTAAAAAACAGTATTAATTCTTGCCTTCTTGTTATAAGTGATACTGTATAGAAAAAATAACAGTAATTAGATGAATTTCTATTATTAGAAGTCTTCTTCTCCTCTTCTTCTTACCACTTTCTTTTCTCAGGATGTAAGAGTTCTAGGTTTTTAGTGCCTACAATTTCAGGAATTGTATGCTCTTAGAAAACAGAGTGGCTTACGTGTACAGGTCAAGGTACTGACAACAAAGGTGAAGATGTGAAAAAATTATGAAGAGTTTCTCAAAATTGCAGAACTCAGTGTTACGGTTCTGGTACCGTTTTCCCCACAAAGATTTACCAGTGGAGATTTTACCTGCATTCACATTTTATCACACAGATACATTCCTCAGAGCTGTAGTTTTGGAGGAAAAGGTGGCTGTTTGTTATATGTAGTTAGCCCTGGGGCACCAAATATTTGGCAGTTAAAAAGCTGAGAAATTAATCTCTTAGCAACTTCTATTCTCTGTTTGCTGTCAATCCCATGCCAAAGATACAGTGCTGGGGGCTTAAAGAATTTGGTGTTGAAGTTCATTCTACACCCTTTCTCAACAAAGGGCCTTGTAAAATAGGGAAAAAGAGATATCCTGTTGTGTATAAAAATAATGCTGAATTGGTTAATATGTGAATCATAATAAACTGGTGGGTCTTACTGCAGAGATCAAGTTGTGAATCCACTTCAGTATGGAACATTTCTCAGGAATGCCCCTGTTGGTCTCACTCCTATAGCACTTGGGGATAGATTGTACTTTTCCAGCATAGGTCCATTTTCTTTTAATAAGGCAGTTTTGGTTTAATTCTAGAGGAATGTAGCCATGCTTACTAGAGCGTGACTGACTACAGTAAATGTATTTCAGCTACTCCAGGTTTACAACAGTATGAGAAGAGTCTGTTCTGTGTATCATCCCATGAGAATGGAATATCTCAGTGCGCAGAACAGTCAAATGTGAACATAAAAATATTAGAATTATGATTTATGGTCTTTCAGGTTTGGTGGGAACGGCATTTTGTAACTGTAGATAGGCTGATGAGGTATGTATGTTAGAAAAGCAGACTATGTTTTGCTGCTGGTATGAAATCCTTGTTGGCTGGGCCAGAAAAAAATGTGGCAGGAGAGTGAAAGAAACAATAATAATTTTCCAGGAAGCTGGTAATTCTTCTCTGTTTGCCTCTAGTACTGCTCCTGAGGCAAATTACCTTCATTGCCTTTCATCTGCCCACAATGTAGTACTTTCGCTCAGAAAGCCTTTGTGACAAGACCCATCTAGAGAGAAGAGACATTATCTGCTCTGGAACTTCATGGAACAGAACTGAGAAGAAAGGAAAGAACATGCCAAATCTATCTACGTCCATTAACTATGGACTCACTTTCTCTACTTGCTACTTTACCTGTGACCCACCAAAAAAATGGTAATAATGATTTCTGTTGTTACCTTCTTACCTTTTCCTCATCCCCTCTCCCCAGTTTAAGATGATATGAGGGTTTTGGTTGTGTGTGGGGTTTTCTTGGTGGTTTTTTTTTTTTTTTTAATGACTGAAATTCCACAATTTTTTGCAGCTGTTTAAGGTGTCAAGTGATTCATGACAAGAAACTCTTGCACAGGTGATGAGGGCTTGACAGGGTAGGCTTCCCAGTAGGCTATTCTAATGTCTTTTCTTTATATGTAGTGTGTCTTTGAGAAAAGGAAGGAAAGAAAAAAAAGGCCTCCCTGAAACTCTTTAAAATTTTCTGAAAGTTTGTGTTAAACCAAAGGAGTCCCATTTACTTCCAGGACCTCCAGAATATTCAGGAGGTTGTCTGGAGTGTGTGCTTCATAGCTTCTTCATTGGAAAACAAAGCTACTTTCCATAAGCTTTCTAGCTGGGTCTTGATTTCTTACTTAAGGTTTTCACACAGCAGTAAGTATATGCCAACAAAGAAAAGTATGTACTCCTAAATATATTGGCACAACATACTTTGTATGTAATACTTTTTATTATGTTTTAGAGTGAGTTGTGTTGGTTATAAATCAGTACCCTTTAAGCTCTGGGAATATTCATTATAAAGGCCTTTGCCCTGGAATTGTTCTGCACCCCAGAGTACTTTACAGGGGGATGATAAAATGATGGATTTTATTTATAGGTGGTTGCTGCACACCTTTACATTTTATCAATCATTTACAACAAGAAGAAAAAACAGAATGAGAGAAAGCACAGACTGAGACAGATTTTATGCGAGCAGAATAAATCACGAGAGCTTGTATTGTCAGCCCCATACAATTGGGAAAAAATTGTGAAGCTGGTTTGAAAAGTATCCAACGTTTCTTAAAAGAGGGGGTTTATCTTGTTTTTCTTTTCTTTTGGGAGAGAGGATGATGGAAAAGAAGTTTCTTCAGAACAGGGTTCTTGCACACCATTCCTGCTTATCTCCAAGCAATCCACAAAGGCTAATTCTGCAGTTTTCAAATATTTTGATGAGTTCTGAAATTTTAGATAATTGGTGCTGTTAAAACTGTTAGTGCCATGAATTAGATCTGCCTATTTCAAAATAATCTTGGAAGAGATGGATAGACTTAGGTTAGAAAAGCAGCTACGGTAAACGCATAGGAATTATTCCCTTCTGCAAGAGCTTATTATGACTCTATAATTCATATGTACATTCTATAAATCCATACCACTGTTCATAAATACATATTCAAGATAATATTCATTCGTAGTCTGATATGTGAAATCATTAAAATTTTTGCACGAATGTATATTAAGAATAATACTCACATAGAAGTAAATCAGCTTCTTTTTACAAAAATGTTGTATGAAAGAAGTATCCCCTTTAAAGAACACATATATAATATATTTCAATTTTTACAGTGAATGCTGTGGATGTAAATGCTGAATTATGCATACATAGGATGAAACTATTTTTACAAATCTACCACGGCCATGTCTCATCTTGTTATGTATTTGTGGTAATCCTGCACAAGTCAAGGGTGTAACTCTGGAGTTGTACTGACAGCCCATCCTATCAAAACAATCCTGTCACTTGAAATAGACTGTAGCCTAGTTATTATGGCTGGTATAAATGAGACCAGAATTGGGCCCATGCTCTTTTAAAACCATTGGAACTTGTAATAGTGATGAATTGAATTATTATCTTACAGCAATTTTACTATACTTTAATTCTGAAATGAAATCAACCATCACTTCCCTCATCATGAGGAAAATCAAACCTAGAGATATGCACTGTCACAGTGTTCCTTGTAATGTAAGCTCAAGGAGTCAGTGTTGTTTTATACTGGTTTTATAAAATGAATTTTATAAAATGAATTTATAAAATGAATTTATAAAATGAATTCATTATAAAATGAATTTTATAAAATGAATGCCAGATAATATAACAGGCATTCGGACCAGCTCTGCTGAGTTCAATACCTCAATATTTTTTGGGAGAAGGTGTTCATCACCAAATGCTATCATGGCTGCCTATTTTTGGGACAATCCAGATGCTTGAGTAAGTATTATATGGACAGCCAGGAGACCTCAAGTTTAGACATTTGCTATAAAGTTTTCACTACCAGGCCTAAATCTGAGCCATCCTCTTATGCTTTGTGTACTAAATTTATATCAACAAAGCACTATATATGATTTCCAGTGTGTTTGGACTCTTCACATCTCCTTGAATGTCTGCAGAAGATCACAGGCGAATTACAGGTCGGGTTTTAATCTTACCTGAGAACTGTGAGAAGTCATTAAGCTGTTAAGCTGTGTGTGTTCAGCCCAAAAATTTACCAAACAGAAGAAAAGGCACTAACAGTCATTCTGGGAGGTGGAAAAATTGTTGCTGTATGTGGAAAGGCAGAAAACGGATGAATCAGTCAAAATATGCACCGGTCAAAAAGAGTGCATCGACACAACTGGAGCTAAACTTGTTAGAGTAGTACGAGTAACACTGTAGTGCTTTAGTGAAATGGAGAAGAAGATCCCTGCTTGTGGATTACTGTGTGCTGAGCTTTGATAGCACTGTGATGATGTGGTATCAACGTCATTGGCATCAGAACGACGCAACGTGACTAATTGTGAAGAACTCTCAAAGAGAATTCATCATGTCTGGAGATCCCTTTAGCAGTGTTTCCTGCTTGTAGTATATTACGTGGTTTTCTTTTACTTTTAGCTCATATTTAAGAATGATGCAAGGCGTTTGATAGAAACAGACCTACGTTGCCTCTTTTGGGGACACTCCTGTCTGCAGATGGGGCAGTTTCCACATATAGATCATGTTTCTGGGATTTGCTGCTATAGCTATCTGACAGAATTGGAGATTGCAGCTCTCAAGGTCATTCCAGAGTCTCCTGTTTCATTTCAGATTTTTATTTTATTTAGTGGGCTTGGATGTTTGTGAAAGCAATTTTTATGTGCTGAGGATTTTTCTGAGTTTCATTACCTGACAGGGTCTCGGTTTCATTTCTTCGAACACTTGTGGTATTATACTCTAAATCCTTACCTTAGCCCTGATGGCAATGGGGACACTCAAGCCTCTCCATCTTACGTCACGTTGTTTTACGAGGACATGAATCTCTGCGCTGAAACCGAATAGTGGGACATGTCTACACTGCAGTGTGGGACAAGCATAACACCAAATAGAGTGAAATATACTCTCCCAGGCTCTGTACAGAGCCACAGGTTGGGACTTTTGGAACTGCTACAGGGAATGATAATCAGGTGCTAAGGGGAAGGCTGGTAAAGCTGTAGTTGTACTGGGTGCTTTTGGCGTAGCTCAGTCCGTTCCAGGAATCCTTTCAAGGACTTTATGGACTCATCTGTCCCTTTACACGTGTATGACTTCAGGGCTGCTGCAGACTAGAACTGTGTTTATAGAAACTTGTGGGTTCCATTTTGAATATAGCACAACGTGCAGTGAAATCCAGGCTCGTGGGAAGTTATGGGAAACAATATGGTTTGTGGAACTTCCCCGTAATACATGGGAAACATTGTTGAATGCCACTGGGAGTAAGATGCAAGGATATGATAGATAAGGTGTCTTTTCCTTCCTAGTTCTGTTAGGAACGCTCACAAGGGACATGCGAAGCCAAAGTTCAGGCTTTTCTCTTTCTGACAAGTGGGAGGCCTATATTCAGATCTCAGTTTGGGTAAAAATTGAAGTTGAACTTGGACGAACGCCAGCCTATTGAGCAAAATGCAGGACTTTGCTCTATCTTCTGTCAGTGATGTTAATCTAATTCTTTTTTCTATTAGAATCTTTAATCCAAGGCAAATCCCAGGAGAATAATTCTTAAGTTGATCTATGCAGATAATTTTTAACTTAGAATCATAGAATCATAGAATCATCTGGGCCGGAAGGGACCTCCAAAGGCCATCTAGTCCGACCCCCCTGCAG
>JAOTQQ010000052.1:20980977-21000606 GCA_026546715.1 Gallinago undulata | reverse complement strand
AGACTCTCCCCAGCTTTCCTGTAGGCCCCTCTCAGGTACTGGAAGGCCGCTATTAGATCTCCCCGGAGCCTCCTCTTGACCAAAATGACATTTTTCTGCGGTCTTGGGGACAGAAAATGGTCCTGCTCTGTCCTGCATTTTGAATGCTCTTGTTTTTCAGTGGAAAATCGCTTGCCAAAACAATTGTGTATTTGTGTACTGTTACATATTTTTCTTTAATTTTTCATAATGCAAACTCTGCCAACACACTGTCTTTAAATATGTGGATTTGAGTCCACTATAATGGCTGAAATAGGTTGGAGAATCCAAATAGCACTACGATTTTGGATCAAAATTAGATGTGATTGGCTGGACTGGAAGAAACTGTTCTATACATGCAAACATCTACTTGACATTTCTAACAAGTGAATCTCTTTTTCACAATGGAAGCCTTTATGAATACGCAAGCGTTAGAGAAAGCAATTCAAATTTATTAGAACTGATCCAACAATTTAGTCCTTACTCCTGTTTACAACTGCATGCTTAGCTGTATTTGCACAAGAAGCACACTCCAGAGGCACTTCCATTTCTACCTCATTCTTATAGGTAGGAGGAGAGAGTCCTACAAAGAGGAACCATCTTTGGGTTTTTTTTTTCTTTTTTCTTTTTTTTCTTTCAATATTCTGTCATTCATTCTCCCCATAGCTCCTGCCTAAAGACACATTTAAGTATGTTGAACTTATTGTGGTAGGCAAAGCTACTGTGTTCCTCACTTTTCCCTCCCTGGAAATTATGTCTGTTCAGGGAGCAACTCATCTTGTTTTCTGGATAGTAATAATAAGTACAAATTCCCTTCATATTAATGACAGAGTGAATGAGCACAGGTCTGTGAATGGACTTGTATCGTGCTGCGCAGTGAAAGTGAGTGATTTTCTTTCTGGTTGAAAAACATTCTAAAACCCTCCAGGTTCATTTGGGACTGATGTCAATATTTGGCACAAACACACAGTACTTTCAAGTTTTGGGGGTTAGTTTTGAGCCATCTGGAAAAATAGCTGTCCCCTCTCTCCTTTAAGATGTCAAGGTACAATGCCTGAAATCCCTGCTGGATAGAACTGCAACAGCACCAACTGGGTTGGAGATGTGGAGGTGTATCAACTTTAGCTGGTAGCAACATTAAGAATGTCTCCTACATTAAAGGACCAGATTGGTACATGTACTGAGGCTCTGTGGGGCAGGAAATTAGGGTCTTTAATTTTCAAAATGAAATACAGTCTTCTCTGATCTATTGCGGGTAAAAAGAAACAAAGCGTTTTCTTCCTGGCAGTTGTCTAATTATTCTAATTGGAAAGGGAAGAGGCTGTTGTGAAGGATAACATAAACACCTGAGAGTGCACTTAAACACAAGTAGCGCTGAAAAGATGCCAACTCATTCTCAAGTGTACACTTGTTGTTCTCTGAATAGAAGTTAGGCTTGAAATTTGCATAGCAAAAAGTTCAGAGTGAGTGCCAGCACCAGAGTGGAATGCATTTAATTGAAGACAACAGCAAAGGTAAATGATACTCCTTTTTTTCCTTTTATTTATTTATTTTTTTCTGTCTCTTGATTAGGAGCTACTCGTTTCAGGATCGGGTGAACAGAGCAGAGTTTGCTGTTTAGCTCACAAAGTCATAAAAGGAGGGAGGGATCAGAGCTTTTGGATGTTCCAAATAACAGCTGGGTTTCCCCAAGCTGCCATCTGGATTGTAACTCTTATCTTGGAGATAGATGCATCCTCATGATAGCACTTCCAGAATAAAAAAGTGTTTGCCAGAATGGCTCATGTTCGCTCTAAAAATAGGGCCATGTAAGAAGTCTCAAGGAAATTCTCCTGTAATTAAAAAAAATTCCAGTTTAAATTAAATGGTGCTAGTAAAAACATGCTTCAATATTAAGCCTAGATTTACCAGTGGGTGGTTTCTGGTTTGCTGCCAGTTGCCGCCTTCTTTTCCCCACCTGAAAGGTAAGTTACTGATGTCCTCTTTCCCATTTCTGTTGTTCTTAATATGATTTCATATGAGGAAGTGTTCAAAACTTGATACGGGAGGGTGGGAAGGATCAGACGTATAACAAAGTATGTATATTAATATCCACTTATAAAAATGTCTTAAAATTCCTATCGATTCTTACTGTCGGTTATTATTTGTACAGAATTTTCAACCCCCCCTATATTAAATAGGGTAAAGTTGTATTTAAGTATTAAGCTCGCCTGGTCTAATATTTTTACGTAACCATTATCAAGGTATAGAGCTGTGTGGAGCTTGTGAAATTCAGTCTTACAGACTTCACAGAGGAAAGTTACCATATTCAGTTTTTAAGTCTATTTGACAGATTCTTTTCTCACAGCAATATATGCTTCTGAGCCCTACTTTATTTCCTCAAATATACAGTACAATTGGAGTCTCACAGAAAGGAGGTGTCTGTTAGCTCAAATAACTGTAATCAGTACAGTCACTAACCTAGAGTTAAAATATCTTTAAAGGACGTAGAAGTCATCGTAAATGTTTTTCAAGTCTTTAAAAGTAAAGGAATGTGCTTGTGCAGATATCCTGCAAAATACAGTGTTGCTTTTGTTCTCCAAGAGGTAGAGTGGGATGGAATTTGTCAGAACTTTTGCACAGACTTCAGAAAGTTTCACAGAAGTGTTGTGGAGCCCGTTTGGGTTAAACAGGGACAGCTTGGGGTGCTGCTGTCAGTCAGGGGTCTGTCAAATGCCAAAAGAAATTCAGGTTTGTTGATTCTTTTCTTGTCAATATTAAAATGGAGAAATGAAGCACTAGGACTGTACCAATAGAGAAAAGGTTTAGTTAAAGCTTCTGTCACTTCCTGCTGAATGGCTAAATGTCACAAAAGCATTGTGACAACCAGTATTAATCCAGGAGACTGATACCTGCCAGGCTTAATATCTCTAATACCTAACCTGAGAGTGTCTCCCGGCAATACTTGTGCAGAAGATCTACTGCCAGGTGTCCTTGTCTCTGTTGAATGTACTTGAATGTGGCTTCATTTTTGTCCTGTGTTTAACAAATAGGTAAAACAAGGCCCGTGCACCACATGACATACTCCCCGTAGCTCTCTTTGGCAAAGCTTGTTGGTACAGAGTAAATTAATTGCATTTTATTTTCCTACCGCAGAAAAATATTAAGGAAAATCCCTTTTCTTTAAGAGGTAAACTGGAGAGGGGAAAGAAATGAACCATTCTTCACAAATCTTTAAGGAGCTTGTGACTTCACTGCTTAGGGTCTGAGAGCTGGTTCTCAGTGGTAGATGAACTTCAGATTGTGCGTTCTTTTAGGGCGTGTGAACTGCATCAATATTTGCACTTGTTCCAGTCTCTGTAGGCTCCTGAGAATCCTTGCCAAGTTCATCTGGACTGCACACTTTGCTCTTGTGATCTTGCAGTACTTTTGGAAAAACCCTGGAGGCTTAACACATCATTTGGAGATGTAAGCTCATGGTCTTTTGTTTCAGAACCCAGGAAGAAAAATAGGTAAAGAGCAAGCTCTGCTTGGGAGGAAATATCCTGATGTGATTTATAAATCCACACAGATTAATCTATCAAGTTCTCATTTATGAAATATATTATGTTGACCAACTATATTACTTTACCGATTCAAAAATCTTGAAATTGGTATGAAAAACAGCAATCCATCATAACATTGAATTATGTGCCAGTGCTGCGTAGCAGTATCTCTCAAAATGCTTGATTTTTACTCACCATCATTTAAAGTAAAATTCATGTTACCTATTATCTTGCTTAGAAAAATATGTTAATACAGATATACATGACGGACAGAATAGATACCTAACTTTCTGGGCTTTTTGTTAGGGCATAAGGTTTACTAAGTTTTTGAATTCTTCTGAAGCAACTGTCCATCTGCCTAAGAAATTTCTGTTTTTAAAAACGTAAATCTTCGGTCACTCATATTTTTAAAAGCAGTGACCCTATTTCTAACTGTATTTTGTAAGTAATTATTATTGCTAGCAACTGTCAGAATAAAGGACTGAAAGGTCAAGCAGAGGTTGGGGTTTTTGGACACCAGCCATTGTGCGGGTTCCCTAGTAATGCTGCAGAGGTATCAAAAATGCAGTATTAATGTTTTTGGAAAAAGTCCTTTCTTGTACCAGCAAGAATTTACCCTCTCTGAAAAACAGTTATAACTGCTACTATTTTTGACGTTGAGTGTATTTTTTTATACGGGATTTCTTAGGTAGCATTTCATCTTCATCATGTTTGAAGATGGGAAGAGATGTTTCTGGTAATTCCTAACCTATATGAACTGTGAGAATATTTTCCTAAAGCAACTGGCTGTTCTCTATGAGAGCTGCAAGCACAGGTACCCCGTGACAGCAACACCCTTGCTGTCTGTATTAAAGCCCATTCATGTTGAAGAGTATTTTGCATCAGAAAAATGCATCATTAACACTTGAAGAATGGCTGTGGATATATAGAACTGGTGGAGCAGAAATAACACTATGATATAGAACGTGCCATAGTGTACAAGGTGAATGAGACTTGAGGCTGGAACGAGAGAACAAGAGAGGAAGGAATAGAAGAAAAGAATTGTGTCACTGCCTGGATCAGAGTTGGTGCAGAATTATTATAATTTGATGCTTGTATGAGGAAATTGCAGTGTACCTCTCCTTCTAGAAGATGTAACGTTTTTCTCTGTGAGTCATAATGTTTCTTAGGATTGTTTTTACTGCAGCACATTTTAAAAACTGAAGGTAATTAATTTTCTGGTCCTGGTACTGGCTCTGAGTGTTTAGACAGCACCCATCCCTGTGATAACCTAATGCCTATCACTTTTAAACTCGTCGTGTGGATGTGCGTGCTGTAGAAACTAAATCTACAGTGCACAAAATTCCACTGTAGTATCACTGTAGGATCACACAATTAGTCATGATTAATTGGATCTCATATTTACAAATTGAGTCAGCACCGTAAATCAGCAACCTTTGTTCTTATTTTATTACATTACTATTATTTTATTACATTAACACCTATGCTTCTGTAACTGAGATCATAGTTCCAGTGTGGTAGGTGTTTAGGGTAAGGTAGTGTCTGGCTACAGAAGGAGGATAGGACAGGGAAGAGACATACAGAAATTATTGAAGACTGATAGGTTTTATATTGTCTTACTGATTATACTATCTTATTATTATTATACTATGATTATACTATCTTATTATACTGTTGTACTTGATTACTTCAATTGCTTTTTGGTGATGAAGACCACATACAATGGAATGTGAAATGTTGTTCTCAATGTTTGAAGAGTTGAAAAACTTTCAGTACGTTTTGTGGATGAAATATACCTGTATGGATGATGCAGTTTGGAAAAGAAAAGTAAAATACCAAACAGCAAGTTGGTTTCCTTCATGAGAGCTCTGTTACATAAACACCATTTCAGTGCAAGTCTAGGTATTTTCAGGTAATTTCAGTCTAGGTACTTTTCAGTGCAGGTTCAGGTAAATCAAGAAATAATTAAACTTGATACCGATTCTCTCAATTTTCTTATGGCCCTGCACAAGATCATGGGGAATGGCTAAAGACTAATGGTACGGGGACTGTGGGACTAAGTGCTGCTCTGCGAGGGCCTTATTGCAGAGAAAAGCATAGAAATCAATTTGCCTGACCAAAGACCTGAAAAGTAAGGAGGATATTTAGGTCAATCAGCAGAAGTACATAGGAAATTATGCTCTTAGATCCTTATATCTTTAGCAACACAATATAAAACTTAAATTTCCTTTCAATAGCAAAGTAATGGGAATTCTATCACTTCGTTCCTTATTATCTGGAAACGGAGAGGATAAAGCAGATCAAACCAGCAAGAAAGCAGAATTACTTGATTAAGTTTTATATTTTAATAACCTATGGTCTTGAGGCTCGTTGCAAAGGTCACTGAAATCAGAGGAACCCTGCTGAATTTGGAGCAGGCTCTTGAGCATTATATTAACGCTGTCTATTCTTTTGCCCATGTACTTAACATTGCCATTTAGTTTTGCCTCTTAACTGGGTCCTTCACATAGACATTCTATATATCATCTACAAAGTGAAATCTGGCAGATGAAATTGTACAGCACTTTTAAGGACCAGGCCCTAAATCAGGATGTATTTAGCACTCGCTGCTGGCTACTCAAAGCAGCAACGTATGGCATCCTTACTCTGCAGCTGGACGCTGTTTACTGACGCTTGATTCACTGCACAGCTTTCTGTGATGGGATTTTTTGCTCTTTCTCCTTTTGTAGATGACTCAATTCTCCCTTTTAAAAGGCTAAGACCTATTACTATAGGGTTCAGGCCAAATTGTCTCCTGATTTGTCAGTGTCAGCAGGGATAAGTTAAAATGAGCAATGCCGTTTTCCCCTTATATATCTGTATAATCCTTCACATGGTGCCTAATCCACTGGTTTGAGTGAAGAAACCTAGAAACCTGCACTTCCTTTTATCAGTGGTGAATTTGTTTCATTTCTGTATGCATGAGTACAAAATGGCAGAGGAGTGGATATATGTTTTATATTGATGATACTGCTCCATTTGTACACTCCTTACATACAGAACTCTTGTCTATAACTGCAAGCGTGGTTCCAAGTGACCTGTTCACTATCGTGACAACCAGAAATAATGCCAAATTGATTACGCTGGCACAGAGGTCCTGTGAATGTTTGGGATGACCATGAAACATGGCTTGTATCTGGCACATAGTTGTAAATCCTGAATGTCATCTATACATCTTTCAGGAAAAAGAAATGTGAGCTGTTTCGGCTGCATCCCGATGTTAGTGGCAAGAGAGAAAGATAGCTCCCATTGCCTGAGCAAAAAGTATCTTACCCACCACTGTTTTAAAATTGTAAAGGTATAGGGGAAGAAAAAAAGTACATCTAATGGTAAGGATGTGATCTCCAAATTCCTTAAGCAGGCAGCTGGTGAGACAGGCAACTGATGCATGAGCTAGGCAAGGAGAGCTTGTGTGCAGCAGGCGTCAGGGTAAGGAAGGCTGGATGGTGGGAGAGGGAGATGGAATAATATTCAAAAGTGCATTAGACTCTCATCCAACAAGGCAATCCCCTCCTAGTGATTGCATTGGACCGTTTTTCTTTCAAGGGGTTAATGAGTTCTAGCATAACTAACAGGCTAATACCTCTCTCCTGGACTTCTTCCTCAGTTCTCAGCTGGGGAGCAGGAACACCTCTTTAACTTTGTGTATATTACAAATGTAAAGAAATCCAAACCCAGCCAACATTACCTTAGCTCCACTGTAATTAGCATTTTCAGGTTCCAATGTATGCATATTGATACAAGGTCAGGGTAAGATATTAAAGAGGAAAACCATAAACCTGTTACCTGCAGAATTTCTCTCTCAGAATGAAATTAAACAAAAAGTAAACCACGTGTTCTTATGGGT
Source organism: Gallinago undulata (assembly GCA_026546715.1). Classification (NCBI taxonomy): domain Eukaryota; kingdom Metazoa; phylum Chordata; class Aves; order Charadriiformes; family Scolopacidae; genus Gallinago; species Gallinago undulata. The sequence goes on along the minus strand of JAOTQQ010000052.1, from coordinate 20,993,178 downwards.
GATGACTATAGGAACGCAGCTGTTCTTTGACACTGCCATATAGATGTGTTTCAGTATATAGAATCAGACTGTCAAAGCAGCCTGAAGTTTACCCCTACACAGACAGTGTGGGTAATAATTCAGTTTGACTGGCAAACCCTGGGGTTTACTTTTTCTAGGTGATTTGTCCATTTCAACTTCGCATGTGCCTTCCCAAGACTATATTTTTAACTATGGCTTGAATAATTAAAATGCCTTAGCGATACTTGTAGTCGCACAAAGTTGCACAGAAGTACTCCTCGTTATATGTATCAATGATATTTTGGAGGGCTTAATATACAGGTATGTTATCTATGCACACTTTTATATATGTCCAATTCCCACATTTCCCACAGTGATTCTGCTTGTGTAACCCCAAATAATGCAAATCTGGGAAAATATATAAGTGCAAAACGGCACTTAAAAAGGGAAATCAGGATCACTGAGCCAGTTTTGAAAAAATCCCTAAATAACACATGTTCTGAGGATTTTTGTCTTCCAAAATAAACAACTCAGAGCTTCTAATTTTGCTTTGTTCTTCGGTGAAGTGTCATATTTTGAAAATCACAATTGTTAAGCAGGGAATAAAACAACTGTGTTGAGTAACTGCTTGTCAGTGCCCAGCTCTGTCTGCTCTGTTCTTGAGTGTCAGCAAATGTTTGCATTTGTACCTTTGGAGATAATTTCGGCTCCCTGTTGGTGTTTGAGAGCTAAGCACAGCCATTAGTGAAAATGGAGGGACAGTGTGACATTCATGGGCCCAGCTGTCTAATGCACTCACCTGTTTCCAAGGTCTAAAAGGCTGGGTTTTATTCTCCCCTAGCTCTACAAAATGAGGATCATATAACGGGTTGTGAAAGCTAAAATGGTAGTGTGGGTCTTTTAATTTCTTTCCTTTTTATTTTTTTTTTTTTAAAGCGCGCTTTAAAGCAATCCATAAAGCCTAATGGGCAGTGCTTGAAACTCATCTGTCGTATGGTTACTACATTGATCATAGCCTTGCACCTCCCAGCTGCACATTGAGCTGTTGAAAAAAAAAAAAAAAAAGAAAAAGAGTTTAAATATGATCTTCCTGGAATTAACAAAGCAACTGAATTATGTTTCAAAGGGATGCAGGAAATACAATTTTTGAACATCTTTGTGGTCAAGAGGAAGGGAAGTATTAGGGCTTTGTTCTTCTCTTTCTTGAGCTAGTATCATTAATGTGTAATTCCAGTGCAGTCAGTGATGTAAAATTGGAGTGAAAAAGGGAGCCATCCCTTCACCTGTCTTTAGAGCAGGAAGGAACAAAGCACGACTCCTTTCACAGAGGAGTAAATTCTGTGTTGTGGGCAATAAGTAGCAGTGTTCCTACTCTCTTCAAAGGAGATGGTCTCATTCTTCACCAGGAGGTGCTGCGTGAGGCTATGTTCTCACAAGCACAAAGTTAAAGAAGCAGAGAGAGGGTCTGGTTGTTGAAATTTAAAAAATTGCAGCTCTATAATCTCAGGCTGAATTCATGCAGTGCTCTGGAAAGAACGTAGCACTCAGAGGAATGAATGTTAACTGGATTGTGCCATCATATTCTGAGCACTTTTCAGGGAGGAATAATCATCCCACGGGAAAAGGAAATTCCTAGAAATATATGCCATGATCATGTGGGAATGGATTGAGGTTTATAAGATCACTTTGAAGTTTTAAATGCACAGGTAATTCTGTTCTCTGGGATTTCAGACTGTACCTGTTAAAATGGTTGTCTGTGGAAAGAATATTTTTAAGAATATTGACATCACTGTTAATTTGCATTCTTTAAGGAAGTTCCCCTCCCCAAGCAGAGATATGAAAGAGAAATGAAACTTTTTCCTAAAGATACCAGCCAATGAACAGCCAGATTTCATAGTGATTCTTAGCTGAGCCTGATTGCAAATAAAAGAAAGATATTCAACATGGTATGCATAAGTGATCCCACAAAAATGCTCCTTTGTAAATGACCATTTATTGTTGGCTGCTAGAAACAACGATTTGTGGCACCTCTCAAAGGTTCAGTCCACTGTTCTGTGTACCCTGTGATGGACATCTGTGTGTCTACATTAAATTACACTCTTGATCTTTGAGAGATGCTGCGTTGTAAGCTTTTGCTGATTATGCCTGTCACAACAACTCCTTCATTGCTGATACTTTTAGTATATCAATAGTGTCCCTCAAACTCAAACACCAAGTGTAACAAGACGTATCAAAATGCTGGAAATCTCCAGAATACCCAGGAAAAACCCTTTCCAGTTCAGATTCTGTGAAGGGTATTAGGAAACTAGGTGTGAGGAAAATAACTCATGAGTTTGTAAGACAAGTAACTCGCATAGAACCGAGGGTTATACACATGTGATGCTGTATACTCAAAGATGAGCTTTTCTTTATGCCTACAGCAATTTCACTAACTTGTTGAGAGGTGCTGGTGAAGCAGGATATTAGACCTTCACTGCTGGACAAAAGACCACTTGTCTTTATGTGGTAAATTGTTCTGTTCAACTTCTCCTTCTACCAGACAGGGGGACTCCTCTCATTTGTGCAATGGCTGTTTAAACTGAGCGTAAGGCATGTCTGTATTCCATTTACTCTCATTTTATTCTGCCAGAGTACAGGAAGGGCCTTAGTGAAAATGAAAATCAAAGCCTCTTAAGCCTTGAGTATCCCTTTTATTAAAGTAATTTCAAGTCATCGTGGTTTCAAATGCATTTTGTTGTATACAAAAGATCTTGTGCTAAATAACTGGGATATTTAACATGTCATTTCTTTTGGAGGAATCACGAACTTGGAGATATCCGAATAATACAGAGGTATATATATGACTATTAAACTGTCATGAAAAAGCTTATTGAATATCCCCAGTAACTGCTGTAGAAACCAATTCCCCACTCCAGACTTCTCCAGACATGTAGGTCAGGCACTAGAATTTAAACTCAGAAGCTTTTCCTGTCAAGTGAGATGAACAGGCTGCAATGTTGAGAGCCTGGGTGTGAGAGGATTTATCAGTTGCTCAGGGCAAGAAGGAAGTTAACTTGGGGAGTTACCAAGAACTGAACATGGGATAAAAGCTCAGGATAAGAAGGTTAGGTCCCTTGGTCATGTGGGAATTAACTGTTTGTACTTTAGAGAAGAGGAAATGGAGAATTAGAACTTGGAAGAAGATAGTGGTTGGAAGTTGATTAAAAAGACTAAACAAATCAGGTGGCTTTCTGTGCCTGGAGGAAGAGCAGGAGAATAGAGAGACTACAATTGATATGTTTCCATACTGAACAAGGAGTTGTTTATGCCACGTCCATAACTGGATACCAAATTTGCCTCAGAGGATAAAGGATTTAGGAGAGGTGGTTTTGGAACCTAATTCTTATGTGCTTTGAGAATCTGATGAAAAGCCTTTGAAGTTCTCTGGCTCTGCTACAGTGAGGACAGTGAAAATTGATCCTGTGCGTTCCAGCAGCCGTTGTGTGTGAGTTACATTTTGATTAGTTTCCACATAGGTTTTTACATTGTCCTCCTTCCAGCCTGCCTTATCTGTGGAGCCGGTGTTCTTGGAGGATTCCACGCTGGAGAGTTAGCTCTGGTTTCTTTCTTACCTCGTAGGGGGTGCGGGCCTCTTAATTTTTCACAATTTTGTTTCTTTTTCTGGAAAAGCTCTGTGCATTTGTGAAGTCCTGGAGAAAGGAACCTGCACTGTACCACGTTCCTCAGCGGATAATCTCTCTGGCAGATCTGTAGTGCACGTGGCAGGTAGTCAGTTTGCTGGACCTGCTCTCCACTATGATGTACCAGCGCGGTCCCTCTCTTTTTTTTCAGGAGTGGGAAGAAGTCCTCTCACCTTCCCTGCAGCCTGTGACCTAGCTTGGGACAGATGTGGGGCATTACACGCTTTGTGGAGCCGAAGGCCCTGCTGCACGGGAGGGAGGATAGAGGGGGCCTTGCTCAGCTGAGAAAGAAGGACTTCACCTGAATTTATTGATATTGTGATAGCATCTAGAGGCTGCTCTCTGAGAGAGCTGGCAGGTACTTCATGTTCCAGAGGGTAAAGCTACAGTCCACCTTCTAAAGTGCTTGCAAATGGTAAAGGCAAAGAAAGCGGGTGGCTCTATGGAATGGTCTGAGAAACACCAGAGAAGCAAACGGGGCAGTTCCAGTTAAGAATAACACGAAGTGACCTCAAACAGCAGCTGCCTGAGTCACGGCTGCCGGCCTGCGCTGATCACGGAGCGAAGGAGCTGGAGGTGGCAAGGGAGAGGACGGGAGGGAGGTCTCACCCCTTCTTCCTGCTTCCCACAGTACCTCTCAGGAGCTATTGCAATGTAGCTGGGAGCATGAAATCATCGCTAATTGGGAAACACTATTCTTCCACTTATATCCCACTTCCCTTTTTCTACACTTAAGGGCTACTCTGCTCCACCTCAGGGAGTAACTTCAGCTCTTTGGCGTGGAGAGTATCTTACACTGCCATAAATAAAGCCGGGTTATTGTAGCGCTGTCTTACCTGAGGAGCTCCAGATGTCCTGCAAAATACCTATTAATGTTCCTGACAACCTCGCAAAATAGAGTAACTAATCTCATTTTACAGGTGGAAAAAATGAGGCCCGAGGAGATTGATGGTCTGATTTTTCAGTAGTACTAGGGTGGGTACTAGTTTCAGCCTGGCATGGCTGAAAACCCAACAAGAAGGGATTGGTCCAAGGCCACACAGCGAGTTGGTGGCAGTGGGGAGAAGAAATCCAATTCTGACACTCGGTCTTTTGAGCAGACCACCGGATGACACTTAAAAAGCACTTCTGGGGATAAAAGTACTATATAATTATTGCTTCCAATATAAATATTTTCCTCTTAAAGTAAAGCTTTTCTTTTTTTATTACCACTGACTTTATTAAGCCCATGTGATTGTCTTTCTTTGTTTAAGCTGTTGCAGTGCGGATCATTGAAACCATGTAAAACATTCCGACTCTGCATGCAAAATTTATGTAGTTAAAATACATTATCCACTATATTGAAACATTTTCTTGTAAAAATATTGCCTCTGCAATTCACATAAGCTTTAAACAAAACAAAACAACCCTTAAAAATAGCTACCCATGCATGAGCATCCCTCAGAAATGAAAACTCTTGTTACATTAGGGCAGATGAATCCTGGACCGTGTCATGCCTAATTTTAATCTCAGTATCTCTTTGTGTAGCTTTTTCATTGCAAAAATTTAAACATAGCCGGTGGTGAAACATTACTAGCTTCCTCTAACTGGTGCCAGTTCATGGCAGTGAAGTGTTTGGTGCCATGTTTGTACCTGTGGACCTTAGTGACTGGGCAAGGCATCAGGAAAGAGGGGAGAGCAAACTGAGAAGCGGTGCATGGAAGCATCAGGGGAAATCGCTCGATAATCCAAATGTGGAATAGAAAACAGGAACAGAGGTAACAGCTAAAGCAATAAAAGCTAAAAGCAGATGGCCAAGAAATCTTTAGGTTTTGGTTATGAAGTAGTACCTTCAGTATGTTATTTACAACTTTTCAGAGACTGGCATGGTGATCTTGTAAATGCCAGGAAATACAAAGAAGCCGAAGTGCAATCATTGTCATCATCCTTTTGACATGTGTATACTCTTTGCTACCGTAAAACTAATGATTTAGAGAAATACTGTTAAGACAATGACAACATGTTAGCAGGTGAAGATCGCTCTGCCAGTAGAGTAGCTTGTTGCCTGACATGCTACATGATATTGAGTCCTTCATGTTCTCCTCCACCCAAAAAAACACCTTGATAATTATTATTGAAGTAAGTTAATCCACTGGATTGATTGATACCAGATTTTGGCTTGGTTCCAGGCAACTGAATCCTGAAAAGAAAAAAAAAAAAAATAGCAACAAAAGAAGAAAACGGATGTCTCAGAGTTGCATGCAGAAGCAAGTGATTTGTTTAGTTCTTACAAACAGCGGGCAGTGTCAGGAGAAACAGATTCTGTATGGAAACAGTAAGCGTAGACAAGGGTCACAAATGATTTTGGGTCAGTCTTTGCTGAATTGCATTCACACCTGCTGGTGTGAATTTGGTGGTATTGCCAAGCATGGATCACACTTATAACAACATCATTTTCCTTTGATGAAAAGTCTTGTGAAATAGCTATAAACTGCGTCCCACTGCGTTACCTTCAGCCTGTATTTGTACTGTCCCTTTGGAGTAGAGGCTGAGCAAAATATGTAATTTTTAAATGACAATGTTTAGTTTCCATTTTACAGTGGTGTGATTGGCCAAAAGAGACACTCTGAGGCCAAGTTCTGTTGTCTTTGTTTTCAAAGTAATCAGTTTTCTAATGAACTTCTTTACTGGCTTCTGGTTAATCAGTTGCTGATTTCTTTTAATTGACTCCTTACATTGCATTTACTCTGCTTGATAATCTGCAATCAGAAAACAGTCCTTGTTTTTAAATATGATATGAGAAGAAAGACTGTAACATCAAAAAAGAGACTGTATAAAAAATGGTTCCAATCAGACCTTTGTAAAGACTATCTCTTTGACCTCTGCAAACCATAATTTACTGCAAAATATGATTCTGAGTATTGTTTTTCAGATTTTCTGTAATGTAGTATCCAAGAAATGACAACTGTGTGAGAAAGAAGGCAACAATCCTTTTTTGAAATTCAAATAGAAATTTCCAATAGAAATTTACTGAAATTCAGTATGTATTCACAATGAGCCTCTTAAAAAAAAGACAACACTGTCAGCGTAAACCAAAACATCTACATCATCACACTGTTCATGCAGGCAAATTTTTGAAGTGGAAAAGTACACAATTCAAGATATACCAGTGCTGCATATATGCTGTATTTTGGAATATTTTTACCTTATTTTAAAGAGGGAGCAAAAAAATTTGAAATGTTGTTTTTCTATTTTCATTCATTCTAAGTTTTCAGTCAGGTAGGTTTGTGACCTGAATATCTTTTTTCACTTTTGGGTGGTCTTATGAATTTTATTGTGTTTGCTTTGGAGGATGTTGTGATTTAAGACTTGTCAGCTGTGTGCCACTTCTTCATGGATGGGACTTGCTTATCTAAAATATGCATTATTACTTGTTTACTAGGCCATAGAATATATATATTTTTGAGAGCCTTGGAGGTCTTTGACTTTAAGTATCCATCCTGCTTCAAGCAGGAAGACCTGTTTTCATAGTTCCTTGTGGGAAACAGAAAGTAGACAGAGTTACAACTTCCTATTACAGAAAATTCACTCTGATCTCGTATCAGCTTTTACCCTCTTGAAATTAAGTTTTATGTTGACTATCACCCCAATTTGCTTGTATTTTTATAAACTATGGCTGATATCTTGCAGCAATCCCTTTAATCCTGTCTGTCTTTAAATAAAGCAGAATTGCTAGTGCTCTTAGTAGCAGAAACAAAAGGGCTTCTGTTTCTATTGCTGGCAGCACTGTTTCTAGCTCAGTCCATTTCACCACAGAGTATTTGAACTTTCTCAATCTGCTAATACGTGTATTGAGGAGTTTTGCTGTGTCCCCCCACTTCCTTTCTTAAGATCTGTACAGTCAAGTTTCCATTACCTGGGGTAATGGGGGCTGGGAAACCATAGGTGGTGAGAAAGCTTGAATAAAGGACATCAAAGGAGGCTCTGGGGAGTGCACTTCAGTGTTGTGGAGGCAGCCCTGCATAGAATGAGGGATTCTTAAATTCAGCTCAGACCCTGCTGCCTCCACTTTCCCTCCTGGAGGGCCACTGGGGTTTCTTCTTGTCGTTCTTGCAGCGTTCTAGCTCATAAGAATGCTCATAAATACAGATACAGCAGGGTTAGGCACTATGCCCTCTGGAGGACTCCAGCTGTTTTGGTGCCATCGTGTCTTTCTATACTATGTTTATCAATACTCTGTCTCCCAGGAAGGCACTGTAAATTGGCTCCACACAGACCTACAGCATCAATGCTGGCACCTTTTGGTTTCAGTTGACCTACAGTGGAAGAAGACTTACATTCATGTGACGCTCTGCTTTACCTTGAAAACCTTGTTTAGAACTGAGCTAGCTCCCCGTGGACACAGTTTGTCTCTCTAACACGGCTAACTTGCAACCAAGTCAACTGTCCATCGATTCCTTAGGTAACTATATGAGCTAGTGAAAAGTGCCTAGACAGAAAGCTGTAAAATATCCCTTAATGTGTCATGTTGAAATGTAGTGAGGCATAATTCATGCATGGTGCATTTAGAAAGAGGGCTTTGAATCTACCTCTGAGATCTTTAACCTTGAGCAGGTCAATTTTGCTGAGATTGACTAGTTTGGGTAGTGTCAGAATTCCCAAATACATTTTCTTTAAGGTTTTATTACCAAATCAAGGTATGGGAGGTGGCAAGACTTCAATGTTTTGACCCATGGGAAATGGGGGAGCAACCACAGCAAGTGACCAAGACAAATGAATTGACTTTCAGGGGCTGAAATATTTTGAGCACTGATTTGTTTTGTTCTGGTTTTAATTCTTTCCCAGACTTGACAGAGTTGCTTTTTGAAAGACATTTTAAGAGAGAGAACATAAGAGTTCATTGGAGAATCGGAAAAAAGTTATCCTGCTCTAATTCCACCATTGTAATTATGTCAGTACACCTGTACTTTTCACTCTGGCAGACACATCAAAGTAAGTATTCTCATATGGGAAAAGGCATTAAACATATTAATGCTTTTATGCATTGCATTCATGCTGGATTAACCACTTCAGGCAGAGTGTAGTGACTTTAAGTGAAATAATTATTTTTTTGCCAAAACTAAGTGAAAAAGAGGATTTAGATAAACTGGAGAGCCAACGGGATCTACCTGAGTATCATTTTGAGAATGAGAACTTTGGCCATGCAGCTACAATTTAACATGAGTCACATCCCCATGTTGCTTATATTCCAGCATGTCATGTGCATCCCAGATCTTAATGATGCACTTTAAAGACATTCAGACTCTATATGAAGAGTATCAGAAGTGTGGAGATGGAAAGATAGTCAAAATTTTGTTGTGTTTTTAGTTTGCCTATTGGTGTCAGAGGAATGAAATTAAAAAGATTTCTTCTTGTGAATAGCCTTTAAATCAGTTCATGCTCTTTTCTAAGTGGGATGAATGCGTTATTCTCTGTTTCCAAGGAATTCTTTTGATCCTAACTGTTGAGTTGGAGTTTTATACAATGCAAGTTCTATGTAAGCAATATTTTCTATTGATCTTTTAATGATCCTATTAGTTTCTTTCATTCCCTTAATAGAAATTTTAACAGTAATAAAAGATAGAATCGGGCAGTAATTAGAACTGTGATTAGTTATAACACGTGTTTCTTTACCAAAGCAAAAACCCAATAAAATGTAAATTAAAATAATGGAACTGTGGCTAGCTATCTTGAATTATATTAGAACGTTCACTTTCTCTCCTTTCTAAGGATTAATACACGCTTTAAAAAGTAAATGCTTTTATTATGCAAATACAAATCACAGTGCAATAAGTGTATTACTTTGCAAATTGCTCTTTCTCTCCCACAAATGATACAAAAAAATGAAATGAGTGTACGAGAGGATGTGGATGTTTGTGCTTTCAGGTCTTGAGCTTACAAACATTCATGTCAATAACCCTTGCTAATTAAAGTGGTCACACGGGTTTCTGTGACTCCAGTCATGTGTAAAACTGAGTGTGATGCAGAACGTGGATTTGCATAGGCAAGCCTGGGTTTTGTAATTGAGCAATGGGATGAGGTTTTTGGTCCCTGTCCAAAGCCATCTCAAAAGCTGTCATCTCTGCAGAGAACTAAGCACCTCATGGTAGGTGGTAGCTGCCACCATTTTATCTTCGTTCCGAGAAATTTCACAGTGGCTTGTGAGGTCTTATTCGTGATCATCAGGTCGTGCACCAAGGGTATTTTTCGTGCCTGTGTTACGTGACCAGAACTTGTGACTCTTCTTCGCTTGATAGGTCTATCCAGAGAAAACTGGAAGCTTTCTGAAACTGAAAGCGATTGTCAGGGTATAGTTTTTCCGTGGGTCTCTCAGCAGCTGTTCTTACTCATCATTTCCCGGCTCTTTTGATTAGAGTAGCCGTCTACAAAAATTAGCTAGCCGAGGCGAAGCTTGACTGTGCTAAAGAGTGACCGCATTCAAGCAGAACCTCTTAAGCTCTTTTTTTTTTTGTTGGTGTAGAGAAGTGCTCTGCAATGGGGAGTCGGGAGGATCCCGTGCAAAGGGACACGCTGGGCTTGTGCGTTCCGGCCAGGTTCCCTTGGGCAGGAGTGGTAAAGCCAGCTATGGCACGGTGCTTGCTGTCTCTTCTGCTCTTGGAGCCCACAAGGCACGTATGTAATTAGCTGTCTGCTTCTGGCGGGCGGGAGAACTCAGCACAGGGGAAATCTCACGGCGCGGTGCTGAGAAATGAGTCAAGCCATCAAGGGAGCGAGACAGGAGCTAATTTGTGTGGGTGTCACAGTTTGGAAAAAAAGTGCTTTTGAAGCTACATAAAATGGCCCCGCCAGCTCATTCACACAATGTAAATTAAGAGAGGAAGGGGCTTGAGAAATATGAGTGAAAGCAACAATGGTTGCTTGATCATCTCCTCTTCTTCCTCCCCCCAAAATAGTAAATATTTAAATCCCACGTGTAGCGTAGCCACAGCTTCTGAAACAGCCTACTCTGCTGCCACGGAGTCTCTGCATTGCCAGCCAGAGTAGCCTGGTTTGTGTTTACAAAGAACAGAATTTAAGTGTTCAGGTTGTTCAGTGATGTACTCGGGTGAAGATATTCAGTCAAATCTCTCTAGCTTTCTGTTTCTCAGTCAGTGGAAATGTCAGCTTAATTAATAACTTAATAGCACATTTTGGGCAGGCAGATTGTTGGATTTGTGCCCTCTACATCAGTTCCGTAACCTCCTCAGCAAAGCACTTCACTGCATAGTGTTGCTATCTTGCTGAAATCAATAATTTTTGCACCACCTGACCATAGTATCTTTCCCGTGGTATGTAATATAGTTATACTTTCCCAGTATCTTTCCCATGCTCACGTAAAAGTCTCAGTTGCTGTGAGCAGGTCTCCCGTTTTGTCCTTGGCTAGGCTGTGTGCTGCTCCTACTCTGACCTTTTTTCTTTCCTAGGACATGTAATGTTACTGAAAACCCTGGAAAGCAGCACTGAAAATGCATACAGGTATATATAAAAATACCATCTTACTGACACCCGAGTGAGACTAGAATCTGTTCCCTTTTTCCCCCATATACTGTGAGTGAATTCCTGTACGTTAGAAAGATGTGCAGTCTGGCTAGAGCCTATTATCTTGTTCTTTTAGCATCTTAAAAAAAAAAAAAACAAAACCAAAACGAAACCACAAAACTGTGTAAAGCAAAATGCCTGTCCTGTGGTCAGGCTGTACTTTTATTAAAGCTTTTTAACTTTTTCTGGGTTTGCTACTGTTTGGATATGGGGTAACAGGGGAACCAGGGGATGGTTTGAACTAATTAGTTTCCTTGAGCTCCCAGGCCCTCAGCCAGATTCCCGTAAGTTTGAGCATAAAGTTTTATGGCATATGTTTTGTTCTTTATGGGAAGAAACACCACAGGGAGCTGTACTTCAAAGAATCAAGGTCCCTTTTATGCCCTTTGAACTGTACTGGTAAACCTTCAGACAGGTTACACAGTGTGACCGCTGCTTAAGAGCTCTCCTTCAATCACTCTGTTACTCTGGCTCTTGAAGGGACCCATAGATCTTTGGGATGAAATTGAGAAAAGAGAATACAGGACCTTATTAGAAACTGCGAATTCCTCTAGATGCGTGTGAGCAAGATGCAGCTTCCTGCCTGGAGCGGTGTGCTGCTTGGTGCTCACAAGTACTTCTCCTGTACCTGCTGTTCTTCTGAAGATCACTGCTTCTGTATTCTCTCTGCAGCCCTAATCCTGCCTGCTGCTGGTGGGAACGTGGATTTAGGCCTGGCTATGCCGGCAGGGAGGGACTGCTGGCTTTGGTTTGAATCACAGAATCACAGAATCTTAGTGGTTGGAAGGGACCTTTGAGATCATCGAGCCCAACCACATTAAAAAAAAACAACTAAACAAAACAAAAGCCCACAAAAACAAACAAACAAACAAAAAAACCACCCACCCACTAAACCCCACACTCACAACCCCCCACACAACACCCCAGCACAAACCAATGATCTTGGCCACTAGAGCATGCCCTG
>JAOTQQ010000052.1:20960529-20977638 GCA_026546715.1 Gallinago undulata | reverse complement strand
TATAAAAGCAGTTTCCATCGGAAAGTCAAGCTTCTTCATTCCTACTTGGGTATCTGAACAATCTTTCTTTCAAGAGGGTCTGAACATGTGCTGCTCTCATTGAAATCAGTGGGAACTCACCATGTCTGCAAATCGTGCAGCTTCATTACCTCCGTCCTAAGCTTGGGATTTAAATATCTAACTTCAGGGTGTGAAAATTGTAATAACTGTTGTCTTCCAATAGTGAGGTATGCTACAGAAAATTGTTCTCTCATACCCAAGTCCTGCTGTCTGCAGGTGAGAATTAGGATATCTGAACTCAAAGCCTTTAGCTTCCCTAGTGATTGACAGCTTAAAAAAATCTATCTTGTCTTCAGTGGAATTTAAGCGTAGGCTTAGTTTTAAGCCTGTGCTGAGGTGTTTTGTCAAACAGGAATGTCGTACTGAATCCTGATCTTACATAGGCAGATAGAGTCCTAGAGCTTCCTTTCTCTTGGCTGCTGAGCATATTCTGCAACATCCTGAATCCAATTGCTTCTCCAGTGCATCCAATTTAGTGCTTTTATTTTCTTCTAACCCTAAATACATTTGCATCCTAACAAAATTAAACCCCGAGCCAACAAATCCGGAGGCGTTATTATTTTCCCAGGTTTGTGCTCGTGAGTTTCTTCTCTGTGTGTGAAGCTGCTTTGAAAACCATTTGTTAGGATTCCTTCGGTATTACACGTTTTTTGGGTAAAGCCATCCAGGGGCATACACCTTGTAAATCAGTTTGGATTGTAGGCAGATGCTAAAAATCTGGGTTCTCTTGGATGTTTTTAGAAAGCTGTGTGGGCTGCGGTGCTCTTAGAGACTGAGAGATGCTTTGGAGTAAAAAAACCCTCAAACTTCCACTGAGGATGGTCTGCCAACAGAGTTTGTTTTCTGACAGTTTATTTATAATCTCACTGTTTTGATACAAACAAAATTGAATGACTTTCATGCAGGAAATTGTGAACCAGTAGATAATTTGAATAATTTGCTTCAGCTGCTCTTTGGATGCTGCATTCTTTTCAGTGTGATTGGTCACAGTGCACTTTAGGTCTGCTTTCAGCTTTGCAAAAGTGAAGTAAACACTCCCTAGTTACGTGTCATTAAGGGTTTGCACTGGAAAGTGAATGTATGTGGAAACGATGGGTTGAATGATCATTGTTTAAGGAACTGCCTTTTCAAATCCCTAATGTTAAAGTACAGCGATGCTTTTTCTGTCGTAACAGGTTATCAAGATGGATATATGAAATTTCTAATCTCAGTGAACCAAGGAACCTAGGGAGTGACTGGTTTTAAGATTTGTTTTCTGGGAGTTCAGTTTGTACGGGTGTGGATCCTGCACGCTCGGAGGAGGGCCTGGCTGCTGCGGTGCGCGATGCAGTACAGATAAAATCCTGTGGAGCCTCCTGTGGAATCACTACCATCGTTTGTATCCTCGGGGGCTAAAGGAAGATGCTTTTTTTTTTTTTCTCCCTGTTTCACATGGAGTATTGAATCTGACAAAGAATCGCAGTTTATTTCATGATGTTTCCCTCACACCCCGTTTGTTTTAGCCTCACGTGAGTAGTGTAGCAGTTTGGCATGATAAATTTTCCCGTGTATCTTCAGACATTTTTATCTGAATCCTTCTGACTTGAACAGCTTTGCAAAATATTCAGTAATCTATTCAGATTGACTATTTGAATTACCTCTGGCCTAAATGTTACATGTTTTTTTTTGGGGAATCTATTATGCTGGAAGGTAGGACCATACCAATTCCATATGGCAGGTTGTCCTAAGCTAGCCATACACAAGGAACTGTAAGGCCAGTACCAGAATATGTACCTGGTTGCTGTAGAGCAACGTGGCAGTGAAACCCTTCGGGGACACCTAAACTGCAGAAGGTTTTCTCGGTGGAGTCATTTTGTAGTGACTACTGAGCTCTCCAGAATCTCATGTTTCCATGGCATTGGCGCAGCGGCAGGTCCTGATGCACACAGGAGTGTCAGGAGTAGCCAGGAAGATGAATGTCCTCTTGCAAATTGGAGTGGTTTAACAAGAGATAATCTGTCAAGTACTACTGGGGCCATTGGGTGAGAAAACTTTGAGCCTGAAGGCATCCATCAACGCTGATCTTTGTTAATGATCAAAGGCGAGACTCTTCCACTCCTGCTGCTTCATGCTCTGAGGGATTAGGGTAGAAAGTCCTCAGAAACAACGGCTGGTGCCAAAACAAAGAAGTTTTGTAGATGAACAGTAACTGGCAACAGAATTCGTGTGAACTACACTCAGAAGTGCCCTAGAATATAGAGATTCTCATCCTAATTCTCCTTTGTTCGGGTGTCATGAAAGAGGTCCCAGGATATCAGCATCCTGGAAAATGAGTGTTTCAGAAAAGCCTTTATAACTGTACAAAATAAAGCCCAAAGAAGAAAGTGTGATGAAATTTTAACATGTAGGAATAATTAAATTATAAATATAGCTGCGTATGTGCATCTCTGGTTAGTTTTCCCGTGTAGGTCCTATGGCATGCAGGACCATGGGATCTGAGTGCTTCCTAAACTTAGGAAATGTTCCCGTAAAGCTGTTAAAGATGTGGAGCACCTCCCCTTCCTTCTCCAGGGCCTGCAGTTTCACTGCCTGTCTCTGAACCAGAGAGCATTTCCTTTTGGAAATCTGTTTCAGATTCACGGGCTGGAAATACAGTGTTGGTGGGCTGTGCTATAGTGGCCTTTTGGTAGCACAGGGGCTGAGCTTCAACCTAAAAATTGGTTGTAGTATCTGGAAGTGGACTTACTCAAGTGAGGAGGAATCTTGTTGGAAAGAAAGAGTTGTGAGGACGTTGATTCATTTGGATGTCTTAAGCTGCAGCTTCCTAAACCTCTCACGTGGTGAAAGATAAAGTACCACCTAGAAGGCAGATGTATGCATCAGCTGTTCTCAGCATCTGACTCCGTCTCTCTGCGTCTTGTCTCTTGATGCACCTCTCTAATTGGGCCTCAATTCATCTTCCTGCTGAAGAGGTGAATCAAGGAGAATAGGATCTGAGTTTATGGTTGTTGTACATAATATATATGTGTTTCTCTGTTATAGTACACTGTATAGGAGTTTTCTATAATGTTAGAAACTAGCATATAAATGAGGAGTGGCAGTTTGGAGAGGGATCTTCATGTTTATCTCTGTCAAACTGTTAATACCCATTGACTACACTAATTTAAAATATTAAATTTCTGTTGGCAATTAGGAGCCTTTTCCACTTTTAAAGGTAATTAATAATACAGATGTTTTTATTTCTGTACAGTAGATATTGAATATGATGTGATAATTATACTGAAGTGATGCTTTAATACGTAAAGCAAACAAACAAGAACTGCTGGCAAGACATGATGGGGAACCAGATGTTGAAGTTGTTATTTTGTAGACTGCAGCTCTAAGGAATTACCCACTTAGATCCCAAATAATATACTTCACTTACATATATATTTTTTAAATAATATGCATTAGTGTATTCTATACGCTGTTACATATTCTAAAACACTTCCACAAGAATATTATTATCGTTGGTACATTACTGTTAAAGCATATTCTTTTGCGTTATCAAAATGGCCAGTATCAAACCAGTACTGCAGCCTACGCTACACACATTTGAATTTAAAAGTAACCTTGCTCTGAGAACTCTGTTAATGTTGGAGTTGACTTTGTGATTGTGACTTGTTAGATTTAAGGGGTTTTTTTGTACTTTTATTGAGATTAATGGAACAGCTTTTTGTGATGTTGCTTTTTCCTTTTCTTTCCAATCTTAGTCATCTAACATTGTGCTTGCACCTCTTCATTAATAGAATAATCGTATTCCTTTTCAAATTTAGGTTGTGGGCTTTGCAAATTGCTTAGGAGATCATATTTTTCTTTTCAAAGCTATAAACTGTGGAATGAGAAAGCAAACTGATTTTCTAACTGCTTTTATCATCATTAAGATACACGGCCCCTCCCAGACAGAAACATAAATATATTCAGTGCATATCAACATTCTATCTAGGTTCATAGCACAATCACCAGTGCTCACAGTCCAAAAGACGTGGGCTCAGAATAATCTCCAGTTAAATTTTGTAATTTTGTTGCTGAAAGGATATGCATGATAATGTGCAATCAGTCTCAGAATATTTTTTATTTGAGTTGGCTTCTAGTCCAGTTGTTACAGAGGTGGTAGTTGCTATTGCTGAGAGACTTAGAACTGAAAGATCTTAATAAAAAAAATAATCTCCTGGTGCAAATTCACTCTGATGAAGAGATCAAAATGTTGCTGGTGTTCTTATGGTTGGTGTGAAGGCTAAGGATTTAGGGTAGAAAGTCAGTTTTTCATTCTAACACACCCTTCCTGACCTTTGGCAAGTCTCTGAGCTGTAAGTCCCATCTATAAAATGGAAATAGTAACACCTCTGCATGGAAGGTGTGAGCTCTGGCCACATACCTATAAAGGAACTGGTTGAAGAGAGCTACAAAAGACACTCTGTTTACATAATGAGGATGGCTTAAAACGTCTCGGTATTAGGAGGGTACGATGATACTGTAAATGATTGATTTATTACACTTGGTATTGTGTTATGTATTCAATCTGATTTTAAAAAGTGAATGAATCTAGTTATCATTAATCGTGTTTGCATTTGTCTAAAGTTAAAATGCTCAGTCCTCCTCAGTTTAGAAGAATGTACCTATATTAGCTTTCGTGTCAGATTCCTGCCTTGGGCAAATTTTTATGGACAAGTTACGGATCTAGTACTACAAGGTTCGCCATGAAACTGCTGACACAAACTAAAGTGTTGTAGCAGTGGTGTAATAACTGTGAATTCATATGAAGCACATATTTCCCTTAGATGCATCGTAAACCCAAAAATGTCTGAAAGCTGGTATTTTAAATGTCTTTAAAACAGCAAAAGCTGCTGATTCGCTTTTTGTCATGGTTATAACTGCTCTATTGACAGCCCTATTTCACCTTTATTTTAGTGTCTGGGAGATTTTTCACCACTTTTTTGAAGCAGTTTTCTCCCCAGATGCTTTACATACAAGATGATGTTATTCCGTGTGAACAGAAACAAAATATCTTAAGATGAGAACGCGTTTCTTGGCCTGCACTCCTGTGGGCTCTTGATGTACATAGGACTTGACCTTCCAGCGTGCAGCACGGTCAGCTTCATAAACCATCCAGTGAATGTTCTCTGGGTTTCTTCATTAAATTAAGCAGAGAGTATTCTGGGTCCTGCGTGATAAAAGTGCATTGAGTCCTTATGAATGTCTTACCCTTTGCAAAGCTGATACAAGGCCACAGGTAAGCTCGCCCTTAAAGCAGAACACGGACAGAAAGACCAAAACCCTGTGGAACTAAAAAAGGAGACTGGAGATTTTATTTTACATTTAAGCATCTATATCGGGTATTCTTAACGGCTTGCTTAAGAAAAGATAGCCATGATAAGGAGATAATTATAATACTGTCCCACTTTCTCAATATCATCAGTGATACGGTGGCCGTTGTCTGCTTTCCTGCTTTCCCTGGTGAGCTATTACCCTTTTCCCATTCAAATAATTCTTCCCATATAGCACCATTTTGTCCAGTATAGCTTGTCACGTAGATCAGGAGAACTACTTGCAGTTGTTTAATGTGGTGGATTGCTCCCCACGGCCACATTTGCACAGAGACCTTGTGAAAAAACACTGGAGACTCGTACAGATGGTACATCCTGTGGGAAAAGAGTTTTAAAAGTAAGTGAGCAGATTATCAGGGTCAAGCGATGCTGGACATGTCAATAATGCTTGTTATGAGTGGTTGTTAAGGTTGGCATATTAGAATAAATTTAGAACTCTCAGACAGACATGAGAATTTTTCCACAGTAGTAGCTTTGCTATGAAGATTTATTTAGCATTTGCCTCATGAACAGCTTGTGCCTATTTTTGCATGCAACCATCTGAGACTTTGTGTGGCTGTAACCAAACTTCCTAAAGGTATTGAGCAGAGTATCAATTCAGGGATTATAATTCTTTTGTGAACTACCACTACAAAGAACAACCAGACCATCAGTTCTGGCTTTTTGTGGCGTGTAATATTAGAACTGGCTGACTGCATGTGTGTCGCTCTTGTGGGAAGAAATTTGGGGTATCAGGGCAGTTAAATTTACTCTGCTGTAATAGATGGAGCTGTTATGTCTGCAGGCAGTCTGCTGAGTTGTCTAGAAAAATAGATGGAGCCCTTAGAGTCTAATTCTGGCTGGTTTTGTATCTGTACAAACGGCAAATAAGTCAATGGAAACAAACCTATGTGTGTAATCTGTGTGAAATGCTAAACTTCAGAAAAGATGGTATACCATCTTGACTAGATAATATGGAAAAATAAAAAAATAAATAAATAAAAAAAACTTGTGGGTTTACATATAAGTAAGGGAACACACACCATCTTCAATAGCCCTTTCCCTGAGACGAACCAAGTAATTCCTCTTTGTATGTAGGAAATGTGTAGACTTCCAGACAGATTCAGATTGAGAAACCAAGCTATACCAAAATAAAGTAGTCACAAATAAAACACCTGGAGACGAAATCTTACAGACTTTGATTTGAATCTATCCCCATGCTATCATAAATTGCAGATGTGCCAACTTTTCTCTTGCGGGGTTTGCGTGCTGTTATTTATGTCCTGAAACATGCAAACTCATACGTTCAATTTACAAGCAAACAACTCATAAGTCCTGATTTGCTTGCAAGACCTGACCTCATAGATTGCACAGGTGCTAATTCCTCGTGCTGATGACTCTGGTGGTCACCTCTTCATCCTGTTTGGGCATTCTCTAGCAAAGAAAAAACCTAGGTGCTAATGACTAGACCTCCCCAGCAACCTTTGAAGACCATGCCTGTATGGCAGGGCACTAATTGGCAAATAAGTAAAAGAAAGGTCAGGAACAAGTAGAAATTGTGACCATATGAAATAGGATGTTAGATGGAGAAGAGGTGGTTCTGTAGGTTCGGAAGGACTAACTTCCTGCTTCTCCTCAGTATTTGGAAAGCGGGCTTTACTTGACACCTTGTGAAGTTTCCAAACAAACCTCAAGTGACCTCCTCAGGTCAGAATTGAACATTCAAATTTTCCTAAGGTGGACTAACTGTCCCTTTCCCCTAGCATCACCTGTCAGAGAGGTTAAACCGCACATTCCAAAGCAGTGGACTTCATTATGAGCCACCCAACTAAATGCAAGTCAAGTTATGACTCTGCTAGGCAAAACACCATCTAAATTACTCCTGTAAATCTGATTCAGAATCTCCTGACTCTTCTGTCATCCAAATTCAAAGCAGTGACTTTTATTCCTTTCAGGATGCTGAATAAATATCCTCAAATAGTGTATTACAGATCCTTGTCCACTTATATACAAAGGCTGTGAGGTTGTCAAGTCTTCAATTTGGGAACCTGTTTTTTTTGGTTAGTACAGTAAAAGTCTTAATAAATCAGGACTGACCACGATTCAGCCTGTGGTGCATTGGCTAAGCCAGAATTGTAGTTCTTTCCCTGCTCTGGGCTGCTAGCTCTGCGGGTTACTATGTGGAATTTTAGCCTCACATAAGCAGCCAAGCAGCTTTTTCACTTTATTTCCTCGAGAAGCATCATCACGTAGGCATTCAGTGAGGATCTGAAGTGGGACTCAGTTTGAAAAAAAATAAATCTTATTAAATCATGTGGGTGAGTCCCACATTTCTGTTCCTGTGTCCCTTCAGAGCGGGATCATCTGTGCCTGCCGTTACTTGTAGCCCGTCTACGCACAATGGAACACAAATCTTGTGGGTTTTTTTTTTGTTTGTTTTAAATTGTATTGTCTCTGTTCTACAAACTGCTTCAAGTACGAGGGCAAAACCTGGGCACAGCACTAGAGCTGAAGCCTCACCAGGGCTGAAGGTGAGAAAAGGCTACGTAACATAATATTTTTAGAATATATTGCTGTTTATACATCCCAGTGTGACTGTGTCTGTAATAAAGGTGACTCATATTCCATTTTCTACCAACCATGGCCCCTTTACTGTATTTGTAGTGCAATTCTTCATCTTTCCCTTGTCCAGCTGACTACTCCTGCGTTAAGTGTTATAGCCTTACATCCATTCTCATTATCGAGTTTCCTTAATTCCCTGTGTACCTGCACAGGATAAGGATACAATTTAGCCTTAATGAGCGCTTGTAAATATTTTCTTATACATTTCCCCTAAAGTGCAAACCAGTAAATCTTCAAAGTCCAACAGACTGGCACATCGTGACCAGGAATTCCCTAGGAACTAATGGAACTGCTGTTGTGCCTGCTGTTCAGCCTTAGCAATTTATGCAAGAAAAGAATGGCAGCAAAAAAATTAAGGGATACATTCCTTCGTATTGCAAACAGGCTAAAATCGTGCTGTAAAAAACACCCCATTTAGACACAGTCTTAGTCCTATGCAAATTCCACTGTACTAACCCGATTCCAATGAAAAACCGATATGCTGAAATACCGGGGAAAACTCCTGATATTTCAGAAGGAGGAGCTTTGTAAGACCCAAAAAAGATCTAAAGAGGCTAATACTTTATTAATGCAGGTTGTCCTCTAGTCGTTGTGCGATGTTGTAAGCAAATGGTACAGGATAGTTCACAGAAGCTCTATAAACATAGAGTTTTCCTACATTTCTGTGGACATCACAATTTTAAAATAAAGGTAGGTATGAAAAGTAGTTTCCACAGATGATAACCTCAGTTTTTAACCTCAGGCTCCCTCATTAGAAGGATACTTAGAAGGTTATACGATGCCAGCTTAATGTGATAATTCATTTGGGTTTGTGTTACTTATTTTGTATTCTTCCATCTTTTTGCTTTGAATATGGATCTAACTGAACAGTTGCTTTTACTGTATCTAGATGGTAAGAACATTAGTAAGCAATGGAAATGACATAGTAACTCACATTAACAGGAGTACATAATTTCCTGATAACTCCAATTATCTTCTGTCATCCCCGTAATGTAATTAAAATGTTTAATTGTTTTCTTTAGATAAGAAAAGGTTATAAAAGCTATAACAATTTGTGTGGACTTAATGACTGGCTGGTGTTAATAGCCCAAAGCCTCTAGTTATCAAGCCTTTCAAGCAATCATTGATTTCAAAGAAATGCTCTGTGTCTGGAGCATTCACACATTCTCTTGGACTTTAGCCATATTAGACCTTGCAATCAATTGATTCCACTGATAACACTGATGCAATTTATTTTACCCTGACCTCAGTCTACCAGTGAAGATCTACAGTGTGAGCTGGGTTGTGTTGTGCCATTGTGTATGATAATCTAATGTGGATCTCCATGGGATGAGTCTAGGAATTATATGGCCATGGTGTACTAGTGTTGACAGAGGTATCCTTAATGTGAAACAGTCCAAAAATCAACCGAAAGAATTGGGAAGCCCATGATTTTTCTGTCCATCTTAAGAGTTATTACATTGGCAGGAGACACATATATTGGTGCACCTCTGACATTCGGAAAGAGGAAAAAAAAAAATGGAAGAAAATTGGGTTTGTTTGTATTAAGAATAGTGATTCAGCCCTAAGAGAGAATTAATATGCTACACTTCCTTGAGGAAGTTCACCTCTGTATAAAGACTCCGTGTCTTTTTAGGATCCATCCTGCCACTTCTCAGATGTTCTTAATAAATACAACCTGTACTCCTGATGTGCCCTGAATTGAAATAGAATAAATATTTCTTTTGTCATGACATGAAAAATATACAAATTATATTAACTTCTCTAGCTCTGTTTAACAATATACATTTTTGACAACACTTGTCTATAATGCCCTGTAAAGAAATGCTAAATTCTGCATTATTATGATAAAACCTAAACACCACAACTTGTTTAACAGCTATATTGTGCTAAGTACCAATAAACACTGAAAGATCCCATCCTAAGAGGATGCAATCCCAGTAGGCCAGTCAGATAATGTATCTAGTAAATGATAGGCTGCTTTATGGGGCAGGGTAGCAGTAATTTATGTCATTATTAAAAAATATAGTGCATGTGAACAATCTAATGGCATATAGTAGGAATCTCTAGGTTACGTGGGCAAGTAAAAATAATTTACCGGAAACTCATCCCCGCTATGGAATTCTATACTAAGGTTGGAAAATATGTGGAAAGAATACAGTTGCCTAGAAAAAATTGTGGGATTTTATTACAATTTTTGTAGGAATCTATTGGTTTCATTCCTTTAAAATCCTGTGAGACTCTTATAAAGTGAAAATTAGGTTCTCGTGCTTTACTGCGTTATTCAAGCCTTTTGGTGCATCTCTATGACGGTAGTTAAATTGTCATTGCATGAATGTGGGCCTCGATCCTGTAATTAGATTCATGCTGGTGAGCCCTTCTGCCTACTTGGAGCTCGGGTTCAATTCATGGAGCAGTAAGTAGTTCTGGCAGACCTCAGATTTCACTAGAGCGTTGTGTCGATACGGTGCTTGGTAGAGATGCTGACTTCTGATGGCAATGATTGAAGTTAGCCATGAAAACTAACATTTGTTCTGGGGCACCATGCTGATGTTTCTCTACTAGCTTCTCATTGCCTTGCCGTAATTCATAATTTTAAGGATGTCACCTACAATATTAAGTTCTATTTGTATGTGTCATGCTTACAGAAGACCTACAGATGGAGAATCTGTGAAATCTTCTCTCTCTTATTTTTGAGTTCTCTACAATTGCACCAGCTTGCCTGGTTAATTGAGATCCAGGGAGCAGCAGCTTATTAAAGTGGATGGAATTCCTGAACAGACAGGTGCTGGCAGAGGTCCAGGACTATGCACTCTATTGTATTAAGCTGTCCCTGCAGAGAAATAACTCACTTTTCAAAATTTGGAAGTGTTGTTACCCATGTGCATATTCCTCTTACCTGGGTATTTGGTTTGTTCTGTCCATTAATAAATACAGATTTTCCTTTGAACATTGTCAATTTTTAGCTCAGCTTCTACATGACATTGAAGAAGTCTAGGTGGCAGCTGATTTCTTCTTATAATTAATTAGCAATGCAAGAAAACATAGTCAATTTGAACTACCTAATATTTAAAAACATTGTATTTGGAAGTAACAAACTGTAGAGCTACAAGAAGTGTGTGTTTTAAGATAAACACAGGCTGTGTATTCCTCCCAAGGTGTCTAGTTCATGGCCTTGAGCTACAGAGGATAGAAAGAAAGGAGGGGAGCAATTTCCTCCTCCTTGTCTGTCTGTCTGTCTGTCTGTCTGCCTGGGGCATTCCTGGAAGCCTCTGTCAGAGGAAAGCAATTTGCAGTTTTTCAGCTTTAAGGATTTCTGGCTGGTGTCTCTTCTGATGGCTTGTGTCCCCAGCCTGAAAGAGAAGGTTTGTCCTCTCTTTCCTGCCATTGCCTGCCAGACAGAAATAAGGATGACTGATATCCAAAATACAAACTCTTAATGGAGTTTGGAGCTCCAAGAGTGTCACCTACAGTGTAGAAAAGATTAGGCAGTTATTCTGTAATGAAAGATAGAGTTGGTTTTTTTTTTTTGTTTCTTAGCCACTGAGTGATGAATCTAAGTGAGAATCAGAAGTTACTTCCAGAGAGAGTTTTGGCCCTTCTGACTTTGTGTAGTCTCATCAAGGCAAGCAGCGTCCAACAGTGGCTCAGCCTTACCTGCAGACGCAGGTGCTCTCTTGGCACTTCAGTGTCCAGTCTGATGGTCCCACGGGCACATCTGATATGCTGCTGCATCTCTTTCATTCTTAGATGATCTTATTGAAGCCCCTCTGATTCCCCCTAAGGACGTCCCAGCTGGCTGAGGTAACCCCAGTGGCTGAGGCACTTGAGGGAGCAGCTCTGCACTGACGATCCTGAAATCTCTCGTAACTCCACCTTGCAGAAAAAAATCCCTGCAGGAAAAGAGAGTAATAGCACGTGGAACAGCTCTGGCGAAGTGAAAAAGAATAAATCATTTCTAAAACAGACATCAGAAACTGCACAGGGCAGAACCAGCATGTTGCAGTGATCTATTAGATATAGGTTCGGATAAAATAATGCTTAAAATGAAATAGACGGGCGGTGGTTTAGCAGCTTGTGATTCACAGACTAGCAATGAAGTTGAATCCTTGGGTATCAACAGTGGGAAATGTCTGTCGATGGTATGCTTAGCAAATACATACAGTAGTTCCACCCTCATCCCATCCCCCAGCAAAATCACATCTATAGGTTTAATTTAATGTCAGGCTTTCTGAGACTAGGAGACTCATGAGACTTTTATACAAATCAAAACCATTCAGAGGTCTCTGGGTCTCTTTGGAGCTCTGTGTGTCTGTACAGGGCTAGATTCTTGAACGTGAACTTTACCTTTTTGACTATATATTTTATCTTATTAACTAATGGAATTTCAGTCTCTTCTGTCATCCGTTCAAATTCCGAAGGGTAGGATTCATTAATTTGCTTACAACACAAAACAGTCCTTTTCACACAACTGCCAAGTAACCACATTTCTAAGACATACTTGTCTTGCTTAGGTAATGAAAGAAAATTAGTCTGTGAAATTATCACTCATAACACAAGCGAAATATGCCTGTATCCACTGCTACCATGTGCCTCTTCCTCCGCTTCATGCAGATCATTTCCATGATCGTTAACAGAAGCAATAATAGTGGTATGTAAAGACCTCATTTAGGAGTGGGCCCTGTTGTGCTGCTGAAGGATACTGTATAGACACGTAGAAGAAATCAGTCCGTATCCCAAAGCTCTTGAAGCTAAACAGCTATTTGGACAAAAATGGGAGTAAGGTGTGCAACAAGCAAATCAAATGCAGTGTATGTACATGATTTGAGATTAGATAGTTGAAATGGTACACATTTTATCCATTTGCTAAACTAAACTCTTGACTTTGGCAGTCACTCCAAACATTTATTATGTTTTACTGGTACATTTTAGGAGTACAAAAATCTATTTTTCTATATACGTAATATCTCGTAATTAAGGTTATATTGTAACTCGTTTTGTGGGAGTATTTATATAGTTGTGTTACTTTGCACTATTACAGCATATATGATCAGATTCATATTGCCTGTTGAATTATAAGATACTGGTAAATATTTTCTTTCCTTTACAAGGGTGGTATATACTAGATTCCCTATAAGGTTAAGTATTTTGGAATATTTTATGAGTCATGAATAATGGACATTATAATATCTGTATGTTCCATCTTATCTGCCGGATTAGTTTAGAAGAGCATCTGTAGCTGACTGGGGTTTACAAATCTCAAATTAATCTCCTTTAGGTTTTTATCCTACCTTTAATGTATTTATTTATTTAAGTTACTGAGACCTGAAAAAACAGCATTGACATTTTCAAGAGAGTCCATTTAAACTTAGTTCTGTGTAATTCTGTGTGATGAGATGGTACCCTTCAATGCAGGCAACAGAACGGAGACAGAGAAGGTAGCATTTGAAGGAAAAGTCTCAAAAATGGAAAACTTTCCAGCTTTCTGTAAGGAGGGCAGTTGTCATGAGAACATGAGCATTATTTGTTGAGTGATACATTGTCAAGAAAATCAATTGGGCAGGAAACATTTTTAAATGACTGGAAAATAAGACTAGGAAGGTGCTTCCAAAGTCAATTTGTGGATCTTCAGAAGCTGGTCAAAGACAGGAGTGCAGAATAATTTCTGTTAGGGTGGAGAAGACGGGACAAGCTGTCCCTCAGCAATGTGTCTCCTTTTCTCCAGCACTGCCAGTAAGTTTGTTCAGAGCTTTTGCTTTTGGATAGTGTCATTATTCTGAAGAACCACTCTATCCCAAGGCATTTGTTGCTCTTAAATTGGATAAGACTATTGCAGACTTTCATTATTCCAGTTCTAACCTTTTCTTGGCAGGTAAAAGCTTTCAAAGGCTCATTTAGAACGCTGTGTGACTAACTTTTTATCAACCTTTTGCACATATATAATATGCAAGGTTCACTGTGGCATTTGCAGCAGTCGTATGCAAAAAGTATCTTCATTCATAATGAAAATAAATATTTTGATGCTGATATGTTCTTGGGTTTCAACACTTCCTATCCATACAGAAAAGAAATTAGTTTCTGTGTGAATTCTTGCTCTTGTAACCATGGGCTTTCTCTTATTGAATCCCTCGGGAATAAAGAGTCGTTGGGAAGGAGGGAGTGCTAGAAGGCGATGTCCCGAGGACATAAAGGATTGCTGTCAAGCATTGTTTGGGTCTGGTGGGTAGGTGTCCAGGGAGGAGAGTAGGTGAGCAGCAGGAGGAAGACAGGGAAGTGGATTGTTGATATAACAGAACGCAGTGATGGAAGAGAGTGCATGGCTTGAATAGTAAAATAAAATGCTTCCTGGGATGCCATGTTTCTAAAGTGTATGCTCTTTCCCTAGTGCATATAATATCCACCTGTGTATCATTTAAAAATGTGCCTAACTGTCTAAACAAACCTGTGATTTGACAAAAAGGTCTTGACTTTGCTTCAATAACAATGGCAACATCATCCCCATTTTCCAGGGATCTCTCTCCTTTATGCAGTTTTCTTATACAAGTGGGAAAAGCTCCCAGATTCTGTCAATTATGCCACTGCTCTGCCCTTAAACTGCCTCTTCAGAATACACATTTTCTAGAACATATGTGAAAAGAAGCAATGTGACATTGTCTGGGCAGGTGAGCTGCTGTGATTATTGCTCCCGCTATTTCTTCAACCTAACCTGTCTGTCTGTATCCACCTTCATCTGTGGTGGCTTCCAGGTGGTTGATATTTTGGGAAAAGTGTATCTATGTTCAGCCATCAGCCCAAGATCGCTCTAAATGTCGCTTATTTGGTTTTATGTCTTTGGTCTTGATGGATGTGTTTGAATTATTCTGAAGGTGTGCTCTTAGGTACCGTTCTTTATCTCATTTTGTAGTAGCATCATCTTCTTTAGGTGCATCACAAGCGGTGTGTCCTGGGGCAAGAGGGGAGGGGACCAGGGCACGAGGAGGACAGGGTGAGGAAAGAAGAACTTTTCTATATATTTTGTTGAGGACTGCCACTGTGCATTGTGGCGCTTTGGAGCCGTTGCAGTCTGTCTGTCACAGAGACCCCTGTCACAACTCTAGCAGCTGCCCGTTTCTGCTCTGTTCTGTTATTCGGTCCTAATTACAACCTCGGTACTGAACTTGCAAAACCTTTGTTAAGTTTAACCAGCTCTATTTTTTCCAAAATTTAAAATAATGCTTTTTTTTTTTCCTTTTTTTTTTTTTTTTTTTTTGCTTCTTACCTGACTATTGCTTCAAAAACAATTCTGCTGCTCCTGGCTTCATTAATATGCATACAGTGCGATGTAAATGGCTCTCGAGGCCTCCCCTTGGTAGATGATTTAATGTGGCAGTTATGAAAGCTGCTCAGACTGTGCTCGATTAGCATAATAATGAAGCTTCTGCAGCAGTGTTATCATCCTCAAAGGAAATAGCCTGAGTGGTCACAGCTCCTTTAACAAGTACCACTTTAGGATAAAAAGCGAAGGACTCTGTTTGAAATGGTAGATTGGAATATGCAAAGCGGGAGGGAGTTGTTTGTTGTCAAGGCCGTATATTTAGGTTTTGATTTTCGTGGCTCGTTAACAGATTAGGGATCATAGAGTCACAGAGTGGTTTAGGTTGGAAGGGGTCTTAAAGAACCCGTAAGTTCCAAGCCCCCTGCCACGGGCAGGGACACCTCCCCGCTGGCCCAGGTTGCTCAAGGCCCCATCCAGGGCCGTGTGACAGGGCTGAGTGGAAAGCTGAGAGAAGGCTTTGTGACTGAAGTGAAAAAGTGACATTTCAGGTAAAAAC
This sequence comes from Gallinago undulata, assembly GCA_026546715.1. NCBI lineage: Eukaryota > Metazoa > Chordata > Aves > Charadriiformes > Scolopacidae > Gallinago > Gallinago undulata. The sequence goes on along the minus strand of JAOTQQ010000052.1, from coordinate 20,961,821 downwards.
AACAGAAATCATAAGTAGCACTGCCTGCAGTATGACTACTTTAAAAGTATACTTGAGTAAGAAACAGATGAAAACGCAGAGGTGAAATTTTAGGGGTTTGGCAGACTTGAAAGAAGGAGGACAGCTTTCCCTGCCCTTCCTGCGGAGCGAAGTGGGTGGAGGAGAACGTCACCTTCCTCCCCGTGGAGGGACTGACCCCCCCGTTAGTGGGTGCTGAGGGCTGGCGAGAGGTTCTGAAGCAGTGCTCTCCCCGAGCCCGCTGCCCCGGGGGCAAGAACGCTTTAACGACTACAGTTTATAACTGAGTTTATTGAGCTGCTAATTTAATTTATTTTTAACGTGGCAAACCAAGCCAGCAGCGTTCAGAGGTTGTTTGACATCCTACTCAGACATCCTTCTGCAGAGATCACAACTTCCAGGGAACACCTCGTCGTTGCCTAGCAGCTGGGGAGTGGGACCCGAATGCACACCTACAGTGTCCTTCAGGTGGGGACTGGGGACCGGCCCTGAGTTTAATGGGGCTCCTGGACCAACACGCCGAGGGTGTCCAGGTGGAGCCAGTCCCACAGCGGAAGCCCAAGGAAGCCCAAAGCAACCTGCTCAATTCATTCTCCCCCGTTGAATGTAAAATTGTTCCTTCTGGAAAAATACGAAGTTGCCTGAAAGTTGCCTTTCTCCGTGAACCTTGATCGTCGTGAGTTCTGTTATCACTTTTTACCCATGTTCCGTGATTACGTTTTACCCATACACATTAGTCTTCTCTTTTCCTCTTGCACAAAGGTTTTTTTTGATTTACTACCCAAGGAGGGATGAGGGAGAATAGCACCAGAGGTAAGGGTGTTTCACATACCATGCCTAGAATTTTTCTTTGCAATAGATTTCTGTACAGATTAAGGTTTTCTGCAGAGTTCCTTTTTGATAATATTCAAGGTTCCTTTTCAAAGAAAGGAAGCATGTTTTGCAGTAAAATGTAATGAGTGGATATAATAGAGGTTAATAAAACTTTAAAACATTCCAATAACTCTAGTTTACAAAGTAAGCCCGATTAAGTCTTTGAACAAAAAAAAATACTGGAGTGTTCCTGAGACAGCTCGATGGTAGCTAGATAGATAAGAAAGGAAAATAAATCAATGGACATCCTGCTTTATTGCAAATGTTTTGAATGTTGAAAATTACTTTACATCATATAACTACGTGCTCCTGTATGCTGGTAGATCATTTGCCTTGTTTCCAAGACTGGGATTGCTCTTCATCACAAAGCTTTACTTCACCAAATTGAATTGAGAGAATCC
>JAOTQQ010000052.1:20846415-20960429 GCA_026546715.1 Gallinago undulata | reverse complement strand
GGGAATTTACTCCCTGTCTTTCAAGAGTTCCCTGGAAGAATTATCCCCATGGAAGAGCCCTGTGGTCCCTGTGTGCAGGGAAGGTGGTGGGAGAGAGCTTTGAACGTCTTCATAATTTATCTCTGTATACCATAAATATATGCAAATGCTGAGGTGGACTGTGAGTGATTGAAATGCAGTTAAAGGATTTTTTCATACGTGGTATGTATACATCCCTCAGCGACTAGAAGTCCTCTCACCTCATCTTCATTTCAGAGCGCACACATCTCATCTCTTGTAGCTCTTCATGGCATTGCCCTGCCTACACTTTCTGGGTGTTACGGACTCTCTATTTTTAATTTGCTGACACCACTCTTACACTGATTATGTTAATTACATGTACTTTTGTGACCCCCTGCTCTTTTTGCCTTTCTTCTTTTGCTTGCAAAGGTCCACTGGGAAGGCTTAGTCATATCACTTCTTTCTTTTTTCCCTTTGTTCTCTGCCACTTTTTTGTTTTGGCTGTTAAAACAGCAATAAAGTAGATTTTGACAGCTCGGGGAATGACCTGTCCTATTTTTGGTTTCCAGGGAACTGGGTTTCATAGTTTGGTGGTACTAGCTGGCAACTCTGACCTTGGGACTCTGCTGGTTTAATCCTTGTATAATTCCACTGTGCACAACAGAATTAGTTTGAGTATACATTAGTATGCATCACTTGAGAATCAGACACTGTTTTCCTGGGCTTTAAGGCTGACTGCCTTTAGTTATTACACACCTTTACAGGAAGGGAGAAGACGCAAGGAGCCTGACCTAATCCATTCTTCCACATGGGGAACAGGGACCGAGAGAAAAAAATGTATTTCTTGAATTCTTTTCCTCTGCCCATGAAGGAGTCACGTCGTTGTCGGCTGTGTCGTTTCGCCACTCCTGTTGCCCATTCACTTCATTGACTACAACACACGCAGAAACAATTAGGCAAATTAATGGAATAAAAGAGCTATGAAAGACAGTGGGCAGCTTTATCAGGAAATTGGCCAGCTGTAACTCCGGGAGCTTACGGAGCGTCCTGGGGAAGCACGGCCTGGCTCTGCTGTACTTTCCCTGCTGTCCATGCCTGGAGACTCGTGCAGATGGACAACCGGTGAGACTGGAGCGGCCAATCCTGTGTGTGGTGTGAGAAGGGCATGGGTAAAAATGAATGAGGAACCCCATCTGAGCAAACACCCTGGCTTTCTGTTCCCCAGATAGGATAGACTAGAAGAGAAACACCCTGAAGCAAAGAATAAATTAAAAATGGAAGGAAAAGTGGAGGTATGAAAACCTGTAGCTGAAATCACTCTTTAAACGGTTTTAAGCTTTAATGGCAACAAAATCTGCAAACACCTAGGGAATCTGGGGAACTGTAACTACTGCCTATGGCTGATGCTTCTCGGAGAGGTTTGGACTTTATGAAGGGCTCAGTCTGTGCTGTGGGAGGCTTTCTGGAGGCCAGACGTTTCTAGCAGAGGGACAGCAGACAGGGCTTTGCTGGTATGGCTCATGCCAGTTCTCTGAGAAAGTGAGGGTAAAGAACCAACCCCCCTGTGGTTGTGCATCGCTCCCTGCCCCGTATGGCTGTGCTAGAAAAGTTTCAAAATGGAGCCTTCCTCGTGCTCTCGTCGCTTACTGCTGGTACGGGTTTGTACAGCCTTGAGTTTGAAGCTGCTTCTGTCTTTACTTAGGACTTGCAAAGTCCTAAGGTGTAAGATGGCTGGTTATCTACAGGTTTTAAGGCAGAACTCTAGTGATAGTGCGTGCCTGGGTTACATTTACTGCAGAGTGATGTGCATCGAAACGCATTTTTGTTGGTTGTCCCAGCCGAGCTCTGACTGGGGTCAATAATCTTGACTCGGGCACTCTTGCCCCTGGTTGTGCTGGAGGACAGGTTCTCCTGAGAGCCTGTTCAACACTGTCACAGTAACCTGAACAACTAGCGTGTTCAAGGAGCTCCTAGGTAAGTTTTTTCCTGTGACCTCATTGATTTATTCAATGCGTTGGCCAAGCCAGAGTGCAATATGTATTGCCACATGTAAAAACCATGTAATTGCTATAAGTTGTTAGTTTTCAATCCATAGGATGCTAGCAAAACTTGCAGCAAGGTCACCTGCAGAGAAGACTCCTCTGGTCTGAAGTGCATATTGCCAGGAAAAAAATGGTAGCGTTGATGTCTGCATCTGTGACAGTCATTCATGAAGGATAGACATCTGTATATGTGTAGGCTTGCTTGTGTAAGATTATTTATTACTGATCTTTAACCTAATTTGAGGTTCAACAGAGAAAAAAAAGAAGAGCTTTCTACACTCATGTTTCCCACCTAAGGGACTGTCTGACTTAGGTAGGGCTATTATTTTTTAGCCATGTTCCAGGTCCTAGTAAATAGTTGTGATAATTTTTTTTTTCCTTCTGGCCCATCCAGGAAGAGAAAATACAAAAAGATGCATTTTATGTTACTTTTTTTTTCTTTTTAATAACAGTCTTAAGCTGAAAAATATGCAGTGCTACTTACTTTTGGTAATGCTTCATTTTTATTGAAAGGAAATATTACTGTGAGGACAGATCAGTGTTTGTTTATGCAGTTTAACAGTGCTATGCAACTGTTTTATGTGCTTAGAAGACATCAAACATGAACTATTCTTCATGTTCCGTGCAATAAAAAATGTTATTTTGGATACTCCAGAAATGAAGTGCTACCAGCCTCATTGTATTCTTCTGTGCTTTTCAGGGAGGAGCGCCTTGCTCCTAATGTGAGGTTAAAAAGGACTGTGAATATTAAAAAGCAGCATGGCTAGAGTTAAACATTCAGGATGAGATGTTAATTTAAACCACATGTGAAATGCAGCTGTTTCTGCTGAGGCTTTCATCAGTCTGTACTGGGAAGATTGGTGGGTTTTAATATGTGGTCTCGAGCAGAGCCAATAGAAATGTGTGGAAAATGTGTGTGAAATCGGTGTGTATCCACGGGGGGTCCACGGTGTTTCGTGTAGCATTTTATTTGCTATAATATAAATAATGGTGATAATACCTGTCTCACCACAAAATACCTTTATTTCACAGGCATACATAAACGGAGGTGATCAGAGGTAGATCTGGTGAATCACAGTAACCTGTGCCTACATGCTAATTTATGTCCCATTTTTGTATTACTTGATGGGAACAACAGAAAGAGGAAACCATGAACAAAAATTCCTCTGCAGAAAAATACAAGACATCTGAGACTGGCTGGTCACAAAGCCACCGAAGACTGGTGTTTCTGACTCAGGCTCTTAATGCAACTTAACATTTAGGTGCTAAGGATGACTAGGGATCAAAGAGCTGCTGAATCACAGCTGCTAAAAGAGAGATTGCTGTGCCTGCGAGCAGGGATGAGCGGATACTTGGAAGCTGATCTGTTAACAAAGTACGTTGTATAAATTCATCCAAAGGAAAGGCTAAGGGATAGGGAAAGTCTGCTACTGGCCACGAGCAGAGCCAGACTTTTCCTGGCATAGGAGCTGAAGGCACTGGTGAAGTTTAGTGGGTTGTGCTCAAATGTGTTTCTGACAGAATGGGGGCTGGACACTGTACAGATGTCATATTACCCAAATTAACTACATGTGCAGCCGTTACCAATGTAAAGCTGGGATCCTCAGGGCTTTGCAGGAAAAGCCTTCATAAAGGTGTGCTAAAGAAAAGCCTTCCCCTGGCTATGCCAGGAGGAGATGCGATAAGCCTTTCCCAGCTGGAAATCACTCCTGTACGTGTGTGTGCAATGACAAAGTACCAAATTCAGTAATAGCAGTAGAGCAGAACTTGAAGAGGAAGGGAAGAGATCCACATTCACTGAAGTTCTGCCCCTGCACGTAGACATAATAGGATCTGGTAGACATAAAGGACAGCTTTAGTGTAGCTTTTCACTTAATACAAAGACAGCTTGAGTAAAGGGAGAGAAATAGGAACCAAAGGAGGTGGTGGAGGCTTATTGTGTGAATTTTTTTTAACCCCTGATAAGTGATAAAAGTGCCTCAGACTTTACCAGTTCTCTGTAATTTTCAGAAGTGTGAAAGGAAGTAAAAGTAGCAAAGAGGCAAAGGTTCATTTTCTAATGACAGTCTTCGAGAGACTCACTTTGTTTGAACACACTTACAACCAGAGAGCAAATGGAGAAGGGGTCAGGGAAAAAAACTCAGTTGACTCCATACAGGAAAAGTTGGAGGGAAGAACTGAAAGGTAAACACTGTTACAGCTCAAGCAGGAGAAAGTGTGGTTTACTGAAAAAGGCAGGGGAATGGCGGTGGAGATTCTTGGTTTCTGCTTATACCTCAGCAGATTGCAGGGGAGCACTGTTAAGTAAAATAGGAGAAGAAAAATGTCTTGTAATGTGCGTGTCAATCCTTAGTGAAGCACTGTATTATAGCAGCAAATTATTAATCTGTGTAACAGGGGTACCCACACCCCTATTCCTTGGAAAGGGACACAGGAAATAAAAGAAAAAAAAAACCCCAACCAGTGATTCACAACCTGTCCTGCCTATATTGGAAGGCATGAATCCCCTCTGGGAGCAGATACTGCCGTAGTTGTCATACCAGCAGGGCCAAAAGGGGGAAAAGATTTTAGTGACGATTTTCAAATAAAATCTAGAAGTGCAATTAAACTGATGTTAGCACAAGCACACGCAATCACTTGAAGAAAGAGCACTTTCACCTTCTGAAGATCCTCAAAATGAGCATTTGCTAGGTGAAAGTGTCTCAGCCCTGGCAGGAAGGCTTGCCTGAGGGGATGTGCTGTAACACAGCAGCCAGAAGCTTGGAACCTTGGTGAGGTATTCACTTGGGCAGCTCTCAAAAGCAGTGCAAACAGACTGATGTTTCTTAACCTCAGAAAATCAACAGTAACAGTGACGAGCAGCATCAAATACGAGCTCTCCTTCCCACCAAACATGCTGTGAAAAGACTTAACAAGAACTAAAGAGCTTCCTGCAGGGGGCTGTCTAATTCCCATCAAAGTAATCTGAAGGGTAAAGTAAAATGAAGGGAGGTTTATTGCCAGCTCTGGGGTTTTTTTTAATTTCTTTTTTTTTTTCCTTTCTTTTTTTTCTGTTTGCTCAGTCATGCTTCTGGCAGAAAAATAAGATCACTTCTAGCAGCTTTGTCTCTGAACATCGCTGCTAGTGTTCTTCTCTTCCCCAGTACCTATGGCAGTAGAGCATACAGGTTGTCTCATTTTGTCTTCAGGATACAGCTCTTGTTTTTCTGCCTGGGTAGTGATATTTGGCCATGGGAGAGAAAAAAAAAAATAAGCCACAGTGTAACTACATGTAAACTTGGTTTTGGACAAACTTTCTCCCTTTAGTTCAAAACTCTCTACAGAGGCAATTAAACTGAACTAGAATCATAAATGAGACTGGATAAATAACTTGACAGAGTTAATGGATTGGATTATTTTTGGCTCTTTACTTCTCTTACAAATTGTTCTGGGAATAGACTGGGTGTTTGTCTCATATGTTTAAATGTGTCTGTTCAGAATCTTCAAGGAAATTTAATACATTTGTCATAAATTCAGTGCACAATTTTTCAGGTTTTCATTGTATACCTGGTAACATTGTGTATTTATATTTTTCAGTAGGATTTGGCCTCTTCAAATCATGTTCCTACTGCAAATACTAGCAATTTACTTTTCAAATCTTTTCTGCAATATTCATTTAAAGGTACTTGTTTCAGAAGTATTTGTGCCAGATAAACTGTTTGCTAGAATATTTGTGGAAAGCAAATAAGGGGCAAGAGTAGGATTGGCCAGAAACAATCAAAGTGAGTTTAGTCAGAAACTCAGACAAACGCTAACAGAATGTTATTTATTGTTTTGTGTAATGGGTTGATTTTTTTTTTAAAGTAATTAGTTAATGGCAGACATCAGCTATTTTGTTTATTGGTAGAAATACTATGGAGAGGTCTCTCCTTCCAGATTTCAAATTCAAAAGTAGAAGGAACATATTCTGGGATAAGACAAGTTTTCAGTGGAATTGTTGAAGTTTTTACAGGGGGGCAGCTGTCATGGGGTGGTAACAAGATGCTTGGCTTTGTTTATTATTTGTTTTCACCACCTTTTCCTAGTACTTCAAAATTATGGTAGAAAAGTTTTTTTCTGTTGAAAAGAATATATATCATGGTGATCCATCTTCCGGGCAAGGTACCACACAACTAGGATAAATGTTAATTTCTGAAGACTGATTACAGCCTCCAGCCCAAACTATGAAAACTTCATATCTTCTGGATCTTTAGACCTTGACTTTGGTGGTATGTGTATTAAGATCCCTCAGTGCTAATTACAAATGAAGAGAAGTGGTACGGAATGTGTCAGACAACACTAGCATAGGGCATGGAAGAAGTCATGGGACAGTAGGAAGAATGACTGGTTCTTGGGTCGTTTTGACAACTCTTCTTACTAAAGCTCCCTGATCTTCCATCCTCTCTGAGTTAATGTAATAATGGTCAGACAAGGTATTTTTCTATGTGTAAATATTTTGGCTGTTTGAAAATAAAACTTATCCTTCAATTTTGTATCCCAGTGCTGGCAGCAGACCTGCTCCTAAAACGATAAATTGATAAAAGTCCTAATAGGAGGAACTCAACGGGAAAAACACAAAATGAATTAGCTAGCCAAGACATTGCTAATATCATTGAGTTTATATATGTTTCATTAAACTGAGACTTGACAGCTTTATGAGGAAACAGTGGGGTTTGCAGTGTATGAAGAACCTGTAACACTGCCAAGGCTGATCAGGTCCTGTGCCATACAGCCTATTTAATAGACAAATATTTGCACTGTGAAAATGTCATTTTAAACGACCGGTTTGATAATCCCTTAAGCTTTTAAATGATCTGCAAAGTCTGGAAATTCCACCCTGATGTTTAAAATCTAGTGGTACATTAGATAATCAAAGCAAAAAAAAATTAGACGGGTTAAGCTTTGTTCCTAAATTAAGAAATTTTTGGTGACTGCGTCTGCCTCTTTTGCGGGTCAGTTTTCTGCCATGTTTGTTGGGGAACAGAGCTGGAATTGGATTGGTGTCTGTTCTCTCTGTTGCAGGTCCAGTTAGTTTTCTACATGCACATTCAGTTTGCAGAACACTTACTTGGATCCACATTTGTCCTTAGGTTGTGGATCTAAGCATTTTCATGTTCAAACCTGACTTGCCTGCCTGAAAAATGAGTAATAGCAATGAATGAAATCAAGGCAATTTTCACAGTTTGGGGTTTTTCTCGTTGCCTCCTGCAATATGAAGAACACTGTTAGCTCACATTTGTGCAGTGACAAGATAGTGAGTCTATCAGAATTTGCATTAAGTTAATCAGCTTTTCGTGATTATCGTAATGATGCACCAGATTCTTGCAATGTGTTTATCCCACGGCAACCTCACAAGCTTGGAAATTTAGTATGGAGAACCCAGGCTATATATATAGCTGACTATATATATACCAGCATATAACCAACATAGCAGTTAAAGGAGGCTAATGAGTTAATCTAGTTCCATTAGACTGCATTAAAAAAGTGAAATGGGTTTCAGATTCCCCCTTGTTCCAGCTACTGTATAAAGCAAAACTTGAATTTTCCTTAACAGAACTGGGACCGAGACATTTCATTTCATCCTTCCCCTTTAGTCGTTACTTCTCTGATCCATGACCTTATCTAGCTTTTTGCCCCTCTTCTCTACAGAAGTCAATGGCCAGTTTGATCTTAGAAAGAAAGAGAGATGGCAGAATAAGGGGTCTGCATGATACCGCTTATTTGAGAATGCAGACCTGAAAAAGCTGATAGTGGCGAAGAGAAATAGGAGACTAAAGGCAAAATATTGCAAGAAAGAAAAGGTTAATGGCGTGACAATAGCAATAGCACACACAAAAAAAGATAAACACAACACCTATTTTCCTCTCCCATATGTGTATGTAACTGAGAGGTTAGGACTTAGCATGTGATTTAGTAAATATCACAGAGAGAATCAGCATAAAATGGTTACAAAGAGATTTAATAATACCAAAGCTACCCAAATTCTGATTAAAAATAGTATTATGTATCACTAAGTATGTTTCTTTAGACTGTATATTTTTTTTTAAGAAAAAGCTAAATTTCATAAATTCTCAAAACTAAATTTGCATATGACAAGCAATACATGGCAATGTAAACGATCAGATTCAGGGACAGATGCTTTCCACAGCATTTTATCACTAATTGCAGCACAACAATGTGTCAAGACTGGGCAAAGAATTTACTGGGGTGAGAAACAGGAAGGAAAAAAAAAAATCTTGAAAATTGCATTAATGGAAACAGCAGGCAGGTGGCAATAACCAAATAGCTTTAATTGTCCAAGGAGCTCATGGGAATCAATTTGCTGTGATTATTGCCCGCATGTTGTAAGGAAGAAATAGCAAATTAAATAGAATGACACAAATGGTAGTAAACTATACCATAGGATTCCCATTGAGAGCTCACAGCAGTTCTGTCCTCAAGGACACACTATTTTAGGTAATTTTATCCAGGAGAAAACAGAGTGGAGGTGCCAGTCAGGCAATGAAGCATAGTTATTAGTGCATACATGCAACCTGACCTAGTAAACCAGATGTGTTTTGGTTTTGGGTAGAATAGAAAACATACAGATCCACAGCATAGTGGATTGATTTCTTCTTTAGAACTCACTCAGCATTATTTAATAGCTCACCCTGAAATGGAGCCTTGCTATTAACTCCCCTTCTTATTTATACCAAGCCATGCTAGGAGACCACTCCAGATCACCTGTCTCCAGACTCACTTGACCGAACAGATCAATAGTTTTCCTATCCCAGAAAATTTTCAGCATTAAAAAAAAAATAATTATATTTCTAATTGAAATTTAACTGAGACCTACTGAAATTTTGAGAGAAAGCTTGTACAGAGCAGCTAGTATTCAGCTAACTCACTTTATTCACAGAGGATGTGGGCAATGCATCTTCCAGCTTTTGGCTTGGCCAATTCAGAGTTGCATGAGGAACTCAGAGTGGGATTTAGCTGACTAAACACAGGCAATTAGTGCCATTGGAGATACCTTAAACTCTCTTGTCTTACTTCCACTGCCACTCCAGCTGGGCCCAGGTCATCTTCCAACTCCACAGTTCTCCCTGAAGAGAGAAAAGTTTTCATCAGAAAAGATGTCTCATACCAAGGTGTTTGAAATGGCACTAGAGTCTAGTATTTAGGCAGCTGAATGTTGTCACAGCTTTCTATATGCTATATGGGTGTCCTGATCAATATATTGTAGACTCTTCAATATCCTATAGTTGCCTACAACAGTCTAGGGATGAATGTCCCCAAATAGTTGCTATTGGCATTACTCTTTTCCGTGTAAAATAAATGTCCCTTCATAAAGGAAAGGGCTGGCTTCCCAGACCAAAAAGTGAAGTATTTGCTGTAGATGTGAGAGACTGGAGTTTAAATTCCTTGTCTGAATCAGGCAGACCAGGTTTGAACCTGAATCTTCCACATCCTCAGGAAGTGCCTTAATCATTAGGCCTTCAGCTAATCACGGGCCCCGAGTTAATTCGTGCCAGACCTTAATTATTTGAAAGTAATGCATTTTTGCAGAGAAGCTTTGATTTTTAAAGAAATGCCGTTTCTAAAATGAGAAATCATTTTCAATGAAAGAATCCCAACTAATTAGGACATTGATTGGTAAGAGTCTCTCAGACAGGATATGCCCTTTTCTTTGAAAGGGGAACATTCAGAAAACAAGTGCAGAATTTGTCTTTGACAAGAATATTAATGACTGAATCTCTGCTTCTGGAAAGAGAAACTTTTAAAATAGTTCAGGCTGGTTGGGATGCCCAACTGGAAAATCCCGTGCTGCATAAGCAGACTAATTTCACAATTCAGATTTGGGCACTTAGATATCTCGGATGCCAGGCTTGCTGACTCGGCATTATTTTTTGTTTGCTGGTTTCTCTCCCTGGCACTTTCCAACATTTTCCACAGGGTAATAGCTAAATGTGTTCCAGTGAAGCATCTGTACAACAACCCTCAGCAAGAGGACTTGAATAGTGATGTAAAATCTGCAGAATTGATTTAAAACTAATCCAACTTTATATCTGTGAAGTATTAATTGAAATCTGTGCAACCTACATGTTATTTAGTTTGCCTGACAAGATACTATGTCTAGAGACAAACTGAAAAGCACACATTAATGCTAAACTCTAACCTCTAGAGAAATGGGATCAATTTATAGATTTGGCTCAGCGTATAGATTTTTGGGAAACTTATTTTAGAGTCTGCACTGGGAGTATATGTAGAGACTTTAAATGTATTATACAGTTTTGATTTATGGTACCGCAAACTTAAAAAAATGCACAGTAGTTTAGAAAATAAACTTCATATACCATATATGTCAAGTAACTCATGTAAGTCTCTTTCCTTGCCCTTTTTTAATATAAAACCAAAATAAAACAAGCACTTTCCTCTCTCTGTTTCATTGTCCTTTAAAATCAGTCTTACCACTGGATGTGTTTAGCCTGTGCTCTCTTATAAAAGCTTCGGATGAATTTTCAGCACTAAATAAACAATTCTTAATTATAACTACCACCTCTGGCAAAAATCCAGTCTTCTTTAATAAAACATAGCATGTGATTTACAGAATATACAGTAAAGAATTTAGAAATTAAGTACTTGAATCATATGTAAATTGCCTAGTTTTGTATACCTTAGCAATTGTACATAGTTAGCACGACTGGTTACTGGAGACATGCGGAAGGTATTATGCCAGTATATGCTAATATTAACAGCGCTAGGCACAAATAACATTCTTTGTGTTGGTTGCTAGAAATACCTCTTGTTGTGGTAGCAAAGCTACAATTTGGAATTGAATTAACTGCTTTGTGTTTTTTACAGTTGCCTATTCTGAAAGGGGAACGGAATTTAGCAGATAGGAAAATGAAAGGAAATAGCAATCTGTTTTGGCTCTGTGAGATATCTGCGTGAATAAGGGCAGACTTTCATTATTGTCTTTTCTTACAGTCGTAAGTGTTGACTTTTCTGACACATAGGCCAAATCCCAGTATGAACACAAAGATACTTGAGTGATGTCGTTAGATTTTCACCAGAAGAGCACATGGTTCACAAAAACAAGGAGCATAATGTCATCTTTAGTACTTACATCATTTCTTCAGAAACCTCTGTTTCACAGCTATCGTGGTGCAGGAATGACCAGTTCTAGTCATATTCACCACAACGTCAGCTGTATTAGAGACTGCCCAAAATATGGGGCCAGGATTCAACGTATCAGTAACTTGGAAGAGACTATTATGTGGAAATCTCACCCTTGCCTTTTGACTTGATGCAGTCTCTCCAGATTCTCAGTTAGTTTCCTTTTCCTGGGGCCCTTGTTGAACCTGTTAATTGTCATAGGGTGCTGTTGAACTAGAACTTTTTTGACCCAAATGGCAGCAAATAAAAATACATCTAGGTATTGCATGGTAAAACAATGCCTAGGCCAGTGTAACACAGCTTCTGTAGCACCAGACAAGTGAAGATCTGTTTTGCTGACTTTTTTGGATAATTAAGACATTTGGTTTTAGTTGTGCTTTGAGGGAGTGGTAGTGGAGTGCTAAAGGACCAGCAGTTTTTATTTATAAGACTGTTTGTGGCAGACCTGTACAATTCTAAAGCTGAAACATATTGATGTAGTCGAACACCAATCAGTGTCCCAAGGCTAAAGTTGTTTAGTGCTGCTGCAATATAATTAAGGAAGGAAGGATTATTGGTGGCGTGGGTGTCTAACATTTTCCTCTTCCAGCCTTGTGAAAGGCTGAAATAATGCTCCATATCCAAAATAATCACCTAGTACCATTGTTTTAATGGTAGAAACCAACATCAAAATTTCAAGGTTGAAGAGCAGTAGTTGATGCAAGACCTGGGGAGTACAGGTAAAACGTAAGGCACTACGATTCATTTTCTAACTGTGGTGACATAGAGACTTTGCTATAGGCTGTGTGTTTCAAAGGTGTACCATAATGAATGGTAAGACTGAAATTTCTATACTCCATCTCCACTGTAGTACTATAAGAACAGGGTTGTTTTTATTTAGAATGGCTGCAGTCTCTCTGCTGAAGTTCAGGTGTCAGAAGAAGGAAGCTGCCCAACTCCAACCCAGAAATGATCAGCATCCCATCGGCAGAGGAGCTGGTGAGGTTAGATTTAGACCCACGTAAAAGGAGGGAAATAACTGTTGGGGCAGCAAGAGCTGGGACTAGCTGGAGATAGACTGGCTGGATGGGAAGGAACTGTGGTGCTCAGAAGATGATACCTGAGTAGATGAAGATGATACCTGAGTAGATGAGCTTGGAAATAGGTAAGCATGAAAAATAAGACAGTGGTGAGTATGAGAGGCAGGAAAGGGTTCTGCTCCAAGGAGAGGACTGCACAGTCTCTGCATGAAAATCCACCTGCCTAAAATAGGAGTAGGTGAATCCTATACAGGCTTCCGCTTCTTCCAAACTCTGGGTGCTTCAATCGTGGAAATTTAGTGGATGAGCACCATGGATGGATGTGTCTGACGTACAGATTATCATGTAACAACCAAGAATTACTTTCCAGTAATAAAGCTTTCTCGTTAAATCCTTTTAAAATATCGCATGCTGAACATTCTCATGGCTGGCATAGTGCTATTTCACAGGCGTGACCTTTGGGAAATTGGTTAATTCCTTTAAAACTGGTTACATTTTTAAAACCAAGTTTTAACAATCTTAAACAAAGGTAAAATTATGTCCACATTGCATCTGATGCCAGCAACAAGTATTTTGTGCTATACAGTTTTTATTTAAAATCGTTAGCAGTACTGTATTTTTACATATATATTTGAACTTTCTGTTTCTGTTCAGGGAAAGGAAAACAACTCCATAGCGTTATTGATCACAATTATAAGGTGTTTCATGTAACAAATATAGCATGTAATGGTGCTGTTTATGCTGTAGAATCATTTATGCTTTATATATCGGTATATAAAATCATAACAGTAATCAGATGAATGTAAATCAACAGTAAAGCAATGCCATACATGATGGGTAGATACAATCCAGACAAAAATACCTTTTGATAAAGCAATGCAGGAAAATATCATCCAAGACAATCAGAAAAGTGTATTCTTAGGAAATAATCAGAAATACATCTTCTATTAACTGAGACACTCGTTGCTTTATGCGAAGGCACTGAAAATGGATTTGCTTGATAGTGTTTAAATGAAATTGGCTTATACAGTTGGAATGCAGAGAAGGTATAACTCAGTGACAGTTGAGCAGCATGCCACATGAGTCAAGCTGTGTGTTCATTATGGGATGAATATTGAACCTCAGTCCTCTAATCCTGATGTAGCTAAGTATGGGGATATTTAGTGCCTAATTAATGATAGCAACTGGCTGCTCTGTGCCATTAGATACAGTGGTCTTCCCAGGGCTGTCAGTGTAGTGTAGTGGCATTGAGCAAAGCAGTGCAGGATGCCTGAGAGAATTCAGTCTGGAGAATTTAAAAAATAAATGGAAAATAAATTCATTATTTTTCACAGATTTAATTCTGTTCATAAATAGTAAGCAGAAAATTAGAAATGCTAAGTCCTAACATCATTTCAGAAGAAATTTTTACCTTTGCATCTTTATTTGCTTCTTTCAGTTAAACTTAGCTGGAAATGCTTGGAAGAAAATTAGACATGGTTAACTTCTAGTAATTGTGTTTATATACTAACAGAAAACATTCTCCTATGCTCATCAGATTCATGTGTCATATGGTTGTTGAAGAATCAAACAGTCTCTTAAAAAATGCTACTAATAGCTTGAACTTCTGTGGGACCATCTTTGATTTGAATGAAGTCACACATAGGAATTGTGTGGCTCATTATGACTGGAATGTGGATATTTATCTTAAGAAAAGGCATGATAGAAGCAAAACGTGATTGGATTTAGTAATATAGTCCTCTAATGAGATGAGATATTGTGCTTTACTTTATCTGCATGTTTGCCAGAGATAAATGTTTCTTCAAGCCTACAATATGTCATCTAAAAAAATTTATGCCCTGGTTGCAGGAAGTCTGGCAAGCAGTGCTTGAAGAGAATTGAGACTCTTAATTCTTCCCAGTACGTATAGATAACAATAAGTTTTATGCTGTAAAACGCACAGTAGGTACTGCTCTAGGGCCTAAGCCAAATATCAGTGATGTCTGGTGTAACTTTGAAAAAATTCTACTAGGAAATGCGTTGTGAGAGGAAAAATGTAAATGTTTAACACTTTGTTTCACACCCCTGCTTAACATATTTTTGGGGTTTGTTACTAATAAAATGCTTGCAAGATTTTTATTTCATAGGAAATAACCTCTGCCTGTTTATAAGCTCAAGAAAATAATAATAGTTATCTTCATTGTGTGATCATTTCCACGCAGTTTGCTGAGATATCACAAATAAGGAGCTTTGACAGTCAACAACCAGAGTTGCTCTGTTTTTTACTATAGTTTGATAGTCTTTCATGACTGTTTTTTATTATTTCAATAATAAAAGTTCTATGATTAATTCTTAATTATTAATGATAACTCATGATAGAATGAAGAAAGGAAATAAATACAGAAATTATGATGCAGATTTTTTTTTTTTCAGGACATCTCAGCCAGCCTTTGAAATAATGTTGGCACAGACATTCAGAAATCTGCATTCTATATGTCATACATACATAGAAAGCTTATGTTTCTTCTCTTTTTTAAAAGAGCTAAAGATTTATCTTGAGGAAACCCTTGACTAACTGGGAAAACTTCCAAAATGTTTTGCAAGGGATTTTTGAATTTTTTGCCTACACCCAGTTCGGGAAGCCTTGGGAATTATGAATAGAAAATGAACTCTTCATAACAATCTGAGTTGGTTAAGAAATACAGAAAAAATCAGCCTTAATAGATGGCAAATATTTAGCAATAATAATAATAACTGGGAGAAGCAGAAAAAAATGGCTTAAATTCAAGAATTTTGAAATGCTGTAGTTTTTACTTCCATGTTTGAATTTTCTCATTTTTGCTTGGGGAGGCAGTGAGCAGTGGTGGAACAGAAATGGAGAGATCATGCTTATTGCCTAGGCTTATGCTTGTTATATCATCTCTAATACATTTCCACAGAGCAACCTGAGATTTAGTATAATTTTAGTATGAATATATTATGGGAAGTGAAGGGCAGTTACGTATCCTATTCCTTCTGGGAACTGAGAGTAAAAGGAGTGAAACTACAAGTCCTTTGAAGGTAAAGGCAGATGGAAGAGATGTAAAGCAAAACATTTTGATTTACTTTGGAATAATACATGTTTGCATTTCACTTAAGTGTAATAGTGGTTTAGAATTTGAAAACTGGTAGCTAGGTAGGGGAAAGAAACCCAAATTATTGCCCAGAGAGAAATGGCTGAGTGAATTCAACCATTTTGTATTTTGTTGGGCAGCAGTAAATGGCACAAAACTATAAGAAACTAAATTTTGTTAGTTCTGCTTCACATACAAAAACAGTGTGCTGAGCTGAGAGCTGTTTTATTCTGCTATGAATTTTTGGCTGTCTACTGAGCATAAAAGGCAGTAATAGTGTGTGTATTCTAGGTATTTTTAGTATGTTTTTGTAATATTTGTAAATATTATTTTATATTTTTTTTATACTCTGATTTTTAAATTCCAAAACTGCTCAACTTTTGAGCAAATATTAGACCAAGATATTTTACCTACAGTGTAAAAGCTTTCAAAAGTTACTAATGAACAAATGACAAGTGAAGATGAAGGAAAGAAGAGGAAATGTGGATTACAGATTTACCAATGCTCCTTTCAGTGTTCTTACTGGCCAAATAATTTGCATTCCATTCATCCGATGTCTATTAGATGATCTTGGAAAGAAACTGTTTTAGCAATATCTTAACATTTTATCAGAAGACTTACCTTCTATAGCTATGTCTGTAAAGCACTGTACGCTAAAGCACACCTGACCTTTTACAATGCAAGTACCTATGCCAAGTGAAGTAAACTGTGTACAGTTAATAGTACAATTAACAGTAACCCATCTGTTGTGCTGGAAAAGCTATGTATGTCATTTCAGGATACGCTCCCTGAGGTTTTGAAACCTCTTCATATGATAAATATGTGTTTCCTGTAAAGATAGCTGAAATGTCACTGCTTTAAAATCTCAGGACCTTCACGGTGGAAACAAATATTCTGAAACCCACTGGGAAGCTGGCAGCATTTAATCACTAGAGGAAAAAACTCCCATTTCTAACTCTGCAGAGTGGTATAATATTGATTTTTAAATCCAGAGGTCAATCTTTTTGGGTCAGCATTTGGGGCCAATGAAACTTGGGGAGGGAACTGCTGCAACAGAGGATGTTGGTGAGGAAGAGGAAACCTGTTAAAGTAGCAAAATAAATCTAAGCATCCTGCAGCTCTTGGGTGTTTGGCATGTTCAAAACACTTCGGGCAGAAAATTGATTAATAGGTAGAAAACAAAGTCAAAAGTGTCTGGTAAGTACGATTCATAACTCACCTCTGATTTTTATTGCAGGGATAGCATTTCCATGTACGTCTTTGAAGAGAATGGGGATCATGCAGGGAGCTGTCTGCACTGTGATCTTAAAGGATTTCTGCTGTGAGTCCCTTAGTGGACCCTAGGGAAAGGTCCATTCATCCTGCCACATCCTGGACTTTGGTCTGGGTATCATATCCTGCCAGCATCCCGTGTGAGTTCCTACAAGGTGATGTGGTTGGCTTGTATGGGTCCGTATGGTTTGCCCAAAGGAGTCAAGGTAAGAGGAACAGCATCACACTCAAGTGTGCAACCTATTCTGTGTTTCTGTATTTCTGCATTTTTGTCTCTTTCTGCTTCTACACTTACGTTTATTTCTATTTCCATGATTGTGCCAGTTTTTGCATGTCCTTTGATATTCACATTGCTGTGCTTTCAAAGCTTTGTTGCATTTCTCTTTGTCTCCCTTGTAGACTAAGGTGGATTAGCGGTTCTTTTAACAGTCATTGAAATATAATGTTGGATTGAAATTTAGTTTAAAAAAAAAAATTATAAATATGCCACCAAATTAAACAATATATTTCATGTCTGGTCAAACAAAATATTTCCTTCAATGTTAATTTTGTCATTCATATTGGTGAAAGTATGCCCAAAAGAAAAAAACCTAACAGTTCTGGCTGCATAATAATTATTTGGTGGTTTTATGTTTGTTTGTTTGTTTTTTTTAAACTGTTTTTGGCTTGTCCAGAAAGCCCCAAAGTACTAATTATCCAGATCTATCACCAACCTTCTGTTTACTGTCTGATGCCAGAGTTCAGTTCCTTTTTAAATAGCTTAATTTAAAAGAAATACAACCAAGAAGAACTACTAGACTTTCTCATCCATGAAGGGTGATTATGATTCTTCGACTTGCTTGGGGAGAAAAAAAAGAAAATATTTGCCACTCACTCTCGCCTTTTGACTTATAGATCTTTCATAACTGGGAAAGGAACTTAGCACTCACCCTTCATGGATGAAATAGCCTATTCATATTCAGGAACAGGTAGCAAACAATTATGAATGGATTTAAAGAGATGCCAAGATTATGGTCTGGAAATATCAATTATTATAAACTGGTTTTAGTTTCTTCCTTCCCCTCTCCTTCTAATTCATATACAGTGGCACCTAGACACTTAATATTGAATAGAACGCTAGAATCATTACGAAGCTATAGAAATAGAATTATCTTTAAAATAATAATGATAAAAAAGGACCTAAATTCTTCCCTAAGCATGAAGTGAACAAGTTAGTATAGTGCATTACAGCTGTATCTGACCATGATCACATTTTGCAGGGCTACAGTCAGGGCAAGGTTGCCCGTGACTAGGAGAGAACTAAAGTACTTTATGGCATCTGAATTGCCATGATGTACAGCTCTTCAATGTCACTACAGTTTGTGCTTCCCTCTATGCCATACCCTGTTACCATATTTATGGTAACATGAGGATGATGAGACAAAGATGTGTCCTTGCTCTACCACCAATCATGAAAATGTAACATCATGTCTATCATGTCCCATCACGTCACAGAGAGCAACATTGTCCTCTTTGAGGAGGAGCTGTCAAGTTCCCTGAGGACTCCTTCTGAGAGGGCCACTCTTCTAGATCAGGATTCTTTCTCTACAAATGAGAACTAGAAAATGCAGCCTAGATTCACCTAAGCTAACTTCAGGCCCTTAACTGAGCCCTACTCACGGTCACTGGAGAGAAACAAATGATCTGTTCTTTTTGTTGATTAGGCTTTCAACCAAGATGTCTCTATTAGCTGTCTACAGTCACCAGGAATGAATCTCATCATGTGAAATTTGCCATCTTAATTTCAAATTTACAGAAGGATGGCCTGAAAGTAGAATTTTTAGCTAGGCATAATTAACATTCAAATGGCACCTGCATGGAGTAGATTAGAGACAACCTGTCATCTTTCTCAACTGCTCACATAAGAGAACATCATTACTGGGACACCAAGTAAAATAGCCCGAGGCTCCTTTAGGATACATTTTGCAGTGGTGCTGTGTAAGAATGAGAACAGATGGAAGTGACTGGATGGTAGCTGTGTGAGGCACCTGGTGGCAGTGTAGTTACTGCCTCAAGAAAAGGAAAAGCAAAGGATGAGAGTCTGGGGATGGAAAGTGAAATTGCCAGGAGATAAAATAGTGGCAAAGGTGAAAAAGCACTATCCCTATTTTTGCTAATTTAAAGATAATATATTCTGTAAATGACTTTCTGCTATACATTAGTAGTAAAAAAACCCCTGGTTTTCCTGCTCTGTTTCCTCTTTCCCACTATGGGATTAAAACACTGAGAGGACGATCAGAAGAAGAAAGATGAGGAGCTGTTGCTCTTTAACCCTGTCTGAAAACCCCACAGCGCAGTATGACCATTCTTGCAAAAACCACAAACTGGTTTCTGACAACAGAAAGTGGATAATAACCTTGCAAAAGCAGTGTCTCTCTAAATACCTAGTTGTACGAACTGTGAAGGAAAAACGTGTTTCAGTGGTACAATACTACTGCTACAGAAGAACATCTTGTCTACTGAAGCTTTCTAGAAGTGAAGTTTGCCTTATTCTCAGCAGGGAAGGAAGCCTGAAGGGCCTCTTTTAGCAGGTGTTACCATGAAGCATTAAAAGAGCAGCTCATGGCAGGTCCATGAGCTTCTTATTGGCTGTTTTGCTTGATATTTCAAAGGTTCACTTTTGTGTACAAAAAAAACGTTTGGCCTGCTTTGTAAGTTAACTCTTTATATCCTGTTGAAACCATTCTAATATATCTGTTGTGTGTCCTGTGTTTGTGTATAAACATATATTTATATTTATATAGTTCTATATGTGTATATTTACAAATATGCATAAATATAAATACACATACCTGTGTATTTTTTATGTATATAGGTGGATCTTTATCAATGTATTTCATTTCTCTTTTAATTTAATTTTGTTCTGTTTTCTGCATCATGAAGCAGACCACCTCCATATGTGTTTGCTTTCAGTCAGTTGCCACTATAATATTGAGGTGGTAAAAGTGCACTACTTAGTAATAGGTTTAAACAACTGTCTTCGCTGTGCTCCTGGGCCTAACTCTTGGCAACAGCAAATTGCTGAAACTCTGCTAAAATTGTTACATTGCCTTTCCTGGAGTATTTGATATGCTCTGAGGGTTTGGTCTAAAAGGCTTGTGGCTGTAACCATGGACTAGAATACACAAAAATCCCCAGGGCACGTCTGATAACTGAAAGAACAGGAGGGTTTTTTGGTCCTTTCTCCTCATTTTTCAGGCATTACTGTGTGAACCTCTCAAAGCAGGTTCCTTGCATGTAACTCTTCCCCATAGTGTGTGAGAATGCTAAATCACAAAAAATCAAGTGAGCTTCCTCAAGCCAACACTTCAGGGGGCACAGTCATGGCGTAGCAGTAAGAGATACAGTTCAGTCACTATAGTAGAAGTATTAAGTGTTTGATTTTTCTCTTGAAAAAAGACAGGAAATCCAAGGGGAATCTCCTACTGCAAATGAGGTGGTATCAAGCAAATGAAACTTCATTCTGTCTTGGGAACAATTGCAAGCTTTTTCACACTTGGTGAGCCTCAACCAAAGGTGACGCTAGGGTATCACAAATAACAGTCTTTAAATACACCACTGTGTTCTTCATTCTCCCCCTGTAGTTGTCATCTGTCCTTGACTCCTTTCCCTCCACACTTTTTCAGGTGATATTTTCTAAAAAAGGGCAAGTCTTGTCAATTTGAGAGAAGCTGGAGTTAGAGAGATAAGAATGGTGATAAGGATGGAAAGCTGATGTTAATCTCCCTTCCTAATGCTGAAGGGACATCTACATACTATGTGTCTATCTGTGCAGGATGGTGTTAATTCTGTTAAGAAATGTATCTGGCTTAAATTATGGTTCCAAAAATCCTTCAGGAATAAGATATGTTAAGATGGCAGTAATTCCTCCTCTACATCACATCTGCCAAAGTCAAAACCCTTCCAGTCTTCTTGTGCCCCAGCTCCATGTATATTGAGGATACTTCAGAAGACATTTCATTTCCACCTGTGGGCCTTGACAGCTGACTGCTGCATATGGCTTTGGAAAGTTCTCTTGGCTCCTTTGTGCTTATTTGTCTTTAAATTGGAATTGAAGCCTGGAGAACAGGGTATATGCTGCTGCTGAAAACACTCATGAGAGCTGCTAAACTGCTAATCTTAGTGTAAAATTAATCTGGAAACTGTAGGTGATGCAGTAGTCTACTTACGTAGAGTGTGTTCTGTGGGATTGTAAGAAAGTCACTCATTCTCTCTCTGCTTCCGTTCCCTGTCTGAGCCATAATTCTTCCTCCTTCATGAGCTGTTAGGACAATAAATAAATTCTCTTACGTGCTGCAGATCTGGGTGACATATAAATATCTAGATATTCTATTGAGTCTGCCCCACATCCTTGTGGGGTTGTCATCTTCTCCTGTTACTCTGGGCCTGTGACTGCTTGCTCAGTAAAGGTTTTAAAGTAGAATGGTTGTGAGTGAAAGACCCTAACTGTTTCAGGCCAACTTTGCCCTGTCTATCTCGGAGTATATCTAGCCTTCTCAAGCTCCTAGGTTTTAATCCCAACACAGATCTGAATGAAGCCATCTCCTCTAATTTTTAGAACTTTTCAGTAGCTCAAGATAACCAGTTTTTTATTTTAAAAGGACCACTGAAATCAACAGGTCTTGGACACATAGGGGCTGTTGGGGAACTCACTGAAGAAATATTTGTCTTCCAATGAGTAAATTTGTTCCTGAATGGCCTCTTCTCAGGTTTCCTAAAAGTAAAAGAGGCATTTGAGGTTGTTGAAAGCTGTGACTGAATAGTATATGTGAAGTATGACTAATTTTAACATGGGTATCCTAATGGCTTGGTATGCCATCTTGGGCTTTGACAAATACTTCTTTTGAGTAGTTGAGCATTTTAACTCCATCACACACAAAAATGCATCATTAAATTTTCAAAAAGGGCAAGGCATCATGTTCTCCACCCTAATGTGATATTTGTGCTCCCTTGGGACTTTGTTCATTGTAGTACTTGTTTCTGTCAAGAATTCACAGGCACAAAGGGTTAATATCCAGCATGTGAAATGGTGACTGCATCTATTAAATAATATATGAGGTTATGTTCTCTGCCTGCAGTACGTGTTCTAGAGCTGCTTGTGCATTGCCAAGATCTTCCGGAAAAGTAGGCACCGTGCCACCTCAGTGTGTGCAGCGTGGGAGGAATTTCTGATGAACTGGGTAAGGGGAGAGACTCCATCATATTGTGGGAAAAAAAGTGCCAGTCCTCCAAAAAAGAGTGGGAGAGCATGGAAAATTCGGGTTTTGTATAAGTCTCTCCCCCTTCCCTCCTTCTCTCCCTCCCTCCACAGCTCTTTATTTGTTTAAAGAATTTGTATGGTATGTGTGAACTATACAAGTAAAGTCCTCCCCCCTGCTATGTGCTAATGACACAGTTTAAATCACTACCATGTGTCTATGTTCTCTGTTCTTTTTACCAGACCACAGTAAATATATGCTGGTAACGTTAAGGGCCCGATATAAACTCAGAAAAACATAGACAATATTCAAACCTGATCTTGAATCTTAGTCCTTTGCTGTCTCAGTAAGAGTGGAGAGAATGAATGTCAGAAATGCTCATCCGTGGGTGTAGGTAAACTAGCAATGTTTCAGATAATCATGGGCTTTTTGAGGAAAATACCCTTTTTAAAGAGAGCTGAAGAAATCTTTTTCTCATGTAAATGGGAGTGGAGGTTCCCTAGCTGACTTTAGTTTCATAGAATCATAGAATTATTTGAATTGGAAGGGACCTTAAAGATCATCGATTTTCAACCCCTCTGCTATGGGGGTTGCTCCCACCAGACCAGGTTGCTCCAAGCCCCATCCAGCCTGGCCTTGAACCCCTCCAGGGATGGGGCAGCCACAGCTTCTCTGGGCAGCCTGTGCCAGTGTCTCACCACCCTCAGAGTGAAAAATTTCTTCCTGATATCTAATCTAAATCTACCCTCTTCCAGTTTGAAGCCATTACCCCTTGTCCTATCGCTACATGCCTTTGTAAAGTCCCTCCCCAGCTTTCTTGTAGGCCCTATTCAGATACTGGAAGGCCTTTATATGGTCTCCTTGGAGCCTTCTCTTCTCCAGGCTGAACAAGGCCAGCTCCTAGGTCTCTACAACTAAAGGGCTTGTTGCTGTCATGGTCAGGATGAAAATCCTGCTAACCTGCTGTTGGTATCGTTCTCCCACCTTTCTGTGAGGTGAATCAGGGCTGGAGGGAGGGCCTTGCCTCCTTGCCCGCCCCAGGCTGAGCAGCAGAGCTGTGGCCTCCCCACTGTGAGAAGGCACCTGGTCTCTTGCAGACAAGGAAAACTGTTTGAAAAGGTGTCCAAGAGCAAAGTTGCGAGGACAATTGTCACACGATCTCTGCTTAGTGCTGATCATTAGTGCAGCTTTTATACTATTAGAAAAAGATGCAGTGTTGGTATTTGAGAACGTAGCTATTTGCAGAGTTTCTGAGGTAAAATGTGAGGGAAGCCTGGCATGAGTGGTGGGATTAGGCCATAAAAAATTCAGGTACTCATGTGAGTATGTTTTCTGTCTCCCTTTCTATGCCATTTGGGTGGATATTGGAGATAGTAACCCATTTCTTCTAATTTTCTTCAAAAAATAGGTAAAACAAGGTAAAATTTTCTGAGGGTGCATGTGGTTCTGCAGTCACAGGGAGACAAAATTAAACTGCATTGTGGTTTCCCCAGTAAACTCAGTTTTCTGAAAGTATACACTATTCATCCCTCACATTTTTTTAGACCATCAGATATTTAAAAAGCACACACATACCTCTGGAATACCTATTACTCCTTTTTGTGCCATTCTGATTTTTTTTTTATTTTATATATATTATTGGGTAAGACAGATTTTTTTTAATTCCCTTTCAAGAGCTGTTGTAGAGTCAGATGTGCCAGGATTTTCTGATCCAAAGCCCTCTGAAATTAATTGACTGAAGCTTTCTTATATCTTCAGAAGATATAGGTCTTCAGATGAGGGCCTAACTTAGCAAAGGACAGAGTTGGAGAATTTAACTTCTTGGCTCTTTTAAGATGAAGTTGTCCCTACAAACCACTCTTTATAAACATGTGCTTCTTCAGCAGAAAACCTCCACTGACATCAGATAAATACAGTGTTTGTAAAATAGAAGGATTTTGTTGTATAGTGTCCATCACTTTTACATCTGGAGCTTTCTGGAACTCCTTCACTGCATAATGCAAAGATAAAGGTGGAAAGGACAAAATTCTTCATTTGCTCATCTTCTGAAATTGTCACCCATGTGCCTTCAGATTTTCTAGCTGTTACTGACTTCCCCAAACTGGTACTCTAAATTTGAGGGATGTGGTCAGCTGCTAGGGTAAAATGATGGAGTTTCTGCTTTCTGATATGATTAGGAGATCAGAACTGAGGACTTTAAGTGACTTAGACTATGGGGGAAGTGAGGAGACAGTGCAGGATATGAGCTATTTGGGGGAAGAATAATGAAATGTTTAACTCTGTGCAGTGTGGACATTGGATTTTAATAACTCTTCAACTCAGGGAAACTAAGATTTTTTTGGCTGTCTACCAATTTTTTCTTATCATATTCCCACCACCTAATTGCATGTGTGGTATTATAATGAAATGTCTCCAGGCTGGCTCTGTGGAGGAAATGTAGAATATGCCTGAATACTCATTCATGTGAATAAGAGTTCTTCCCTAAACATTGTACAGATTATACTCGTATGAGTAACTCCTAGAAAGGTGAAGAAAAAGGATTACAAACTGCTCATATTACAAATAGATTTTAGGAGCTTTAATTAGTTTAGTCTGATTTCTTTTTCATAACTATTTCTGTGAAAATAAAACAACCTAAAAAAACCCAAACAAACAAAATGCAATAACAACAACAAAACTTCTGAGTTCAAACCTGCAAGTTTTCATGGGAACATGCTTGGCTAGATGAAATGTTCAGAAGTAAAAGTTTTCAATGTCCAAAAGCAGAGAGAAATGTATAGTAAAAATCAATAAGACCACTAGAATATCTGGTAAATCAAGGCATTCTTCCAGATGGTGTAAAATACTTTCTTCCAAATCTTCCTTTTTAGTCTGGAAAATTTGGCCTTTGACAGGTCAGGTGAGTTCTCTGACCAACACAGTGTAGGCAAGGGAAGCTGTTTCTTCTGGAGGTTTTAGACCTAATATAAATAACTTGAATGTGAAGGGGACAGAGAGAAGCTAATTCTATAACCAGTTAGTTGTGGAGCTTCTTAGACATGTAGGTGTGCAAAAAAGGATTCATTCCTTGCTCTCATGAATCACTTCCTATTCAGGAAAGCATTGCTGGGAATATCCTTGGATCATTTCCTTTTTACACCAAAATAGGATGAAAATATTTTTGAAATATCAGTGTTCTTGCTAGGGTAAACCATTTGCCTGATCAGTTCTACTTGTCTCAAGAGTTGTGTTTTTCACACTTAGACTGAAAACCAGATGAGAATTTAAAAAAAACAAACTCCATACAAAACTGTACTAAGCCAGAATGAAATACAGGGAGAATGTAATAAGGGACAATTGCTATAGGAAGCAGCAATTTTTCTTTCCTTGGAATTTAGACTGGGTTTTGAACTACTTAATTATGCCAAGATGTAATGTTTTATATAAATAAACAGTACTTTCTCCTCTCTTTCCACTTATTCTGAGACTCACATTCTTTCTTTTGTCTCCTAGGGAAGAAGAGAGGAAGGAGAAGAGGAAAACTTCTCAAGGTTAAGGTTTTCTCTCAACAGCTTACTGTCAGTTTGTATACCATTATTTTACCCTATATAACATAATCTTTGCATAGTTTAGCCTAGCCTGTAAGTAGAGCAAGTAATATTAAGTCACCTGTGGTTTCTTAACATAGTTATGTCATATTTTGTGTCTAGGCAAGATGATGTTGTTATATGTTATCCAATGCTTATGACCAATAAATGTGTTTTAGGCAGCCTATACAGTCTTTGAGAATTGGGCTTCCGAGGCATGTGGGGCTGGGAGGTATTTTATCTTCTCTTGCAATTTGATGGACTTTTGCACATGCACACACACACATGGTAAATACAGAATATTCTCAGGCTCCGAGTTCTCACATTTCTCAAAAGTCCCAGTATTTGCTAACCTCAGGTCAACTTCCAATTCCAGTTGCGATAGAGAAGCTCTAGTTACCACCTGCAATTTGTATGTTGGTGACAGATCTAAATCACTACTCCATTTTATAGGCTATGTGGTAAAACTTATGCCTTCATATGATATTAGAAAGTTTTAAACAAAGTCCCCTGGGTGCCAATTGCTAAATATAGTAATTCTCTGAGATCTTCTGCACTTCACTGTACACTGTTTTCTTTGTATGGAGGGAACATGGGAAATAAACTTTTTTTTTTTTTTTAATACTATATTTCTCACTAAAGGTAAAAATATTTGATCCCAACCAAATAATTCTTCATGTGCATATATTTCATCTGGGCTGGAGAAAAAAAATAGGACAGAAATTAGCATTACTTAAGCTCAGATTAGAAGGAAAGCATACCCTCAAATTTCTTGGCTGGTTACAAGAATGATTTTGTTTGTTTGTTTGCTTTCCGATTATGGCTTTAAGGAGCATGCATTCCTATAGAGACTGAGATGAATGTAAATGTGAATTGTTATTTATACTTCAAGGCAATTTTATGTCCTTAAAGTTCAGCCATTTGTGTTTTCTTCCTTATAGAAATTATGTCTGAATGGCCATGGTAAATTATTCCAATATGTATTCATCTTGGTCTATTTTAGTGCTTCTTTCAAAAGCAAGTAAGAATAAGGTTGTTTTTTCTGGTGTTTGTAAAATATACAACTTATTGTCTCTTTCAGGCAACTGAAAAACAGATTGGAATTTAAACAATTATTTGAAATGCCAGCCTGGTGAGATGCTGACTGTCCTCAGTGTCAGTTAATTTCTTTAGAATGACCAAGTCCCTGGCAGTCATGCTGTATGTACAGCATCATACCACAAATCCACAAATTTAATTTGTTTCCTGGTTGGATACACGTTAACTTTCCATCTTAATAAAAGGAGTGGGAGGGGCAGGACACACAGCCCCCCGTCCCATTCCTGGAAGATTCAGTCTGCATGATTGTCATGGTTTCAGTTGGGATGGAGTTGACTTTCTTGCTATCAGCTGGTGTGGGGCTATGTTTTGGGTTTGGGATGAGAGGGTGCTGATAGTGCACTGGTGGTTTTGGTTGTTGCTAAAATGTCAAGGCCTTTTCTGCTCCTCAGACCACCCCACCAGTGAGTAGGCTGGGGTTGCACAAGAAGTTGGGAGGGGACACAGCTGGGACAGCTTCCCCCAATTGACCAAAGGGATAGTCCATGCCATATGATGTTCAGCTCAGTATATAAGTTGGGTGAAGAAGAAGGAAGGTGTTTGGATTTATGGTGTTTTGTTTTCCCAAGTAACCATTACATGTGATGGAATCCTGCTGTCCTGGAGATGGCTGAACACCTGCCAGCTGATGGGAAGCAGTGAATGAATTCCTTGTTATGCTTTGCTTGTGTGCTTTTGCTTTACGTACACTGTCTTCATCTCAACCCATGAGTTTTCTCACTTTTACCCTTCTGATTTTTTCCCCCCATCCTGCCATAGAGGGAGTGAGTGGCTGTGTGGTCCTAGTTCCTGGCTGGGGTTAAAACATGACAATGGTGAAGAGACACTGGAAACCCAGACTAACCTTTAGCATTTTATTTTCAAGACAGAAACAGGCAGAACACTGCCCTGACGTTTGGAAAAGGTGCCTTGTTCAGACTGAAATGTGAAAAAGCTGCAGGTATCTCAATTAGGCAAGAATTGTCCGGACATTCAGATCTAAGGGAAAATAAGAATCCATTAATCTAATTGAAGCACTCTGATTTTGCCTTTGAACAGAGATGCAAATGTTGTCACATTTCTTTTAGAATCAGCACAGTCTGAGGTCCTGTGGAACTGCTGATTTTACAAGATAATGGGTAAGGCACATTAGCTCCTTCGGGAGCTTTGCTTTGGTACTGTAGCATAAAAAAATGCAAAGTTTAGGTATGCTAAAGACATTTTCAGTTGAAAGCCAGCCACAGTTCAGTAAAAGACTCATGCTGAACCTGAAACTTTGCCTGCTCTATGTGTCACTCCATTAAAGTTTATGTGAGCATGAAGGCTAAGCCTGTCTAAAATGATTTATTAGATGGAACTCAAGAGCACTGAAGAAGATTAGAAAAATCAGAATTCATAAGAATAGTCAAGCCTAGTACTCTTGAGTTTGGCTGTTTCTTCTAGGAACAATACAGTACTAATCTCAGGAAACCCTAAAATGCATGCAGGAGCAGAAATACTATGCTAGCTTCTACTTGCTGTTTCTTATAACTGGATGCTAATATTAAGTGTGTTATTAAAAAGTGCAACAAAGCTTATTTTGGTGGGCTGGCAAGATATACATGAGGGTGATGTATGAATCAGTCATTGTGTAAGGAAGAGAGCATGTTTCAAAGGCTAAAGGGTATTGCCTCTTTTCACTGCTTTCTTAAAAACGAGGCTCTGGAGTGGGGGTTGTAGGATGTTTAATACAGCTGCTGTGTTATTCTAAATGTTATAATGTGTTAAATGCAATTTTTTCCGTCTTTTTTGTACTGTCTTATTTCAAAGTGGATACTAGAAACCAGAGTAAACAGCTGCATGTCAATACAGGATCCTGGTCTCGTGGTTATCCAAACTGGCAAGCTAGTGAGAGCTTATTAAGTTTATTAAGAATCTGATATGATTTGGGTTTCTTTTCTACATGGGCTAGTTGTGCAGTATCTCCAGACTCCTGGTTTAGGCATAGGTTACAGTATTCCTGCACTGTAAGCACTGTAACAGCCACACTACTAGAAATAAGCCATTCTGTATGCTCTGTGGCTTTAGTGTGGTTAAATGAAGTGAGGTGGAGATGAAGAAACATATGAGAAAACAGGAAATGGATTTCTCCTTTCCCAAAGGGCCTTTGTGTGTTTTCAGTATTCAAGGTTAAAGGAAGACAGTAAACAGAGTACCTGGAAAAGTCTTGGTGAGAGACCGTTGAGCATGCATCTTCTCTGTAATGAGATACAAAGTCCCTAAGGATAAAGTGCCAGCCTCCTCTTCATGGCTGGAACAGCTGCTAAAATTCTGTAGTATCCAAAAATCAGCGATCCTCTTGGTATCCATTAACTCTGTCCTTTCATTGTACCATCCCATCTTGCACCGGGTTCAAATTCATTTGTACAGAAAAGGATACTTAAGGGTCCGTTGAGTTGAATGTCCCTTTTCCCTTTTATAAAAGCAGACCCTGTGAAAGGGCATTACAGTACAGCGCACACTTCCTGTGCGAGACCTGGGGTTTCTGTGCCATGCACCATCCCTGAGTCTAGTGACCAAAATTCTCAAACAGAAATGATTCTCTTGTGAACATGATCAATTAGTGTTTCTCTTAACCCAATTTGGTTTGAGTAGTAACCTGTACCACAAACAGTAAGACTATAAATGTAGCAGCCTGAATGTTTCTCATTTGTCTAGAATTATGCGCTAATCCTCAGCATCCTTTGGAAGCAGGTGGCTGCTGTGTCCTGAAGACAGTGCTGGCAGACTTGGAACTGACAAGGAAAAGGCTGCTCACAGTTACTTACAAAGGCCATCTTGGCTGCTGTCAGTATGGCTTCAGCTGGGACTTTCTGGAGCCTGCTTCTATAAATATATAACAATTCAATTGTGTAATTGCTATTACCAATGTGAATTCAATTTGTCTGTATTTTTAAACCATCGCATTAGGACTTAGAATCTTGAAATGGTATAGATTCTTTTAATGAATACCGATCTCTCCAGATCTTGAGAGGCAGAAATTAAGTCATCAGAAGCAGATGGGGTATGGAATAAAGTGAAAAATGGAAGTCATTTTCAGGAAACTTGTTTTGTTTTTAATCCAATGTTGTTTGTGCTGAATAATTTCCCTTGATCACCTGATCCACTAAAATTAAATTAGAGGTTTGATTCCAATAACTTTTGAGTCAGAGTATCTGTGCTTGTTAAAAGTATCAGGGTGTTGTAACTGAAAAGACGCTACTGTTAGGGATGGGAAAATCAATGTTTGCTACCCAGCCATGTATTTCCTCCCCTGAACTGCAAGAATCACTGTGAAAACTGGAAAAGGAGCCTAATCTTGCTCAATCCTTCTCATCTCAACAAGAGGATCAGATTAGAAAAAGCATGGTCCAGAATGATTATGTGGTGGTGGCTTTGAGCTAGACAGACACTACTGCCTTATTTTTGGTGAGCAGTGATTAGAATCCCAATGTCCAAGCACTTAAAGCATAGGGTGGCTTCCAACTTGCCTGATGCAGAGTGTTCTGTAAAGTACCATGGGGCACTGGGCCATCTCATATACTCACTATTATTAATAGTTGTTAGTAGCTTACATAAGGCATCTCTCACATTTCCTTTAATTGATACAGAATTGTTGCTGCGTGCTCTGTTGACAGCTTTGCATGTCTGCTTCATTGGCAGGGACAGGACAGGAAATACTATTCTTGCACTTAACTGTGCATACGGGAACAGCTAAACGGCGTCTCTTCACGTGTGTGCACAAAGGGGGAGGATCTGTGAGAAAAAGGAAAAAGTGTGCATCTGAATAATGTCACGTTGCCTGGTTTCTGCTACGGGCAAATTCCCCGTGAAAGACATTCGCTGGTACAAACCAACCTGAGGAAGAGGAACAGAAGGAAGTGTAAGGTCTAGACCCATTATTAAGTATTAGATGTTTAGAGTAAGTAATGAGGGATATTCTAGACTCCAGGGGTTGCAGTACATCAGCTCTGCAGATGTCTTGTGGGTTGGATAAGGAAAGGAACCTTCCCCACTGTATTTCTTATCACTACCTTGCCAGGCTGCTTGGATGCTTCAGCATTTGCCTTTGAGAATAAGCTCTTCTGCAGACAAAAATACTTGAAACAATAGAGATTTGTGCCCAGGAGTTCTGTACAAGGCTTGCTCCCGTTCTGATTGGCTTGTGTGGCAGCCTGACCTAGTTTTGAAAGTACAAATCCAGACTTGTATCCAGTACAGTTAATCTCCATTTTTTTTTTCTTTTCAGATGGACTTAGCAGAGTTTATAACTGTCTTCAGATCTGTGCAGGGTCATGTCCTTAGTCACGTCTCAGTGTTGATACTGGCATTGTTTCAAATATAATGAATACCTGAGTAAACAATCCTGAAAAATATATGTGTGTATATATATGTGTGTTCAAGATTATATTTATTAGTTTGGCCATTGGCCAAATGCCTAAGTACAATTTCTGTCTTGAATAACGATCAATCTCTGATAATAACTAGCTTTAGGCAAACTTTTTCCTTCGAGAGCTTAGACCAGACAAAGTTCTTTGAATCCTCATATGCACTTGATTGAATATCTACTGATTTTATTTGAACTGATACTAAGAGGAAGACTTCTTAGAATCAGGTTATTAAATAGACTGCCTTAGTTAAGTGGCATATTCTGTACACTTAAAAAAAAAAAAGTAAAAGCGCTCAGACTGAGAGGGTGGAAGGGTAATTCAGCCCAAATTCAACCCTCTGTTGGATTTAGAACAAATTAAAAGTAATGTCTTCTGTTGGCTAGCAATTAATTTCTTTTCTCTGTCCCACAGCCTCCTCTGTAATAGTGAGCAGGATCTCCTGGTTTTGGATTTGATTCTTTACCATCCCAAGATCTGTTGTAGGTCTAGGCTTATTGCTGCAATAGCACTCAGTAGACAGTCTGACCCCATGTGAAACCGTGTCAGTTTAGGTATACTGTGTGATGCATTGGGAGCACCCTAGAATGCTTTTTCTTTACAATCATCCTTAGACAAGGGGAGAAAATAATGAAAAACTGTTTCCTTTCTCCTTTCCAGAACCTTATGTGTGTTGTTACCCTGTGGCCCACAGTGCTGCTTTCGGTACGTCTCAGATGTACTGCATTATGGCTTTTTTGGAGCCGATGTTGATCACCGTCATCTGTGCAGCTCAGCCTCGTTGGAACTATAATTAAGCCCTTCTGTTACAAACCAAATACTCTGAAAACCATTTTCTTCATTTACTGCACCTGCCAAGGGAGAACTCCTGCAACCTTTAATGATGCAGGTAATTCTATTACTGCCACAAATACTCCATTATGGAAATGCTGCAGAACCAGAACTAGGACTCACTGAAAAATTTTCTAAGATGCTTTTGCCCCCCTCCACATCAACATTTGAGTATTTTGTAGAAACATACTGGCCTTTTGTGCCAAGGTTAGGTATTCTCTGGAGCAGGAGAGAGATTAGTGCTCAGAATTGTCAGTAGCACAAATTAAAGGATTCTCACAGGGACGTGGAGATGCAGCTTCGTATGTTTACTTCAGAAAAAACCCCAAAATATCTATGGCAAATGCTATAAGAATTGGGCTACTGCCAGTTCTGAGAAAATTTGTTCACCCTTCCACTCCCTAGCCCCCAAACTGAAAAGTTTTGTTTTCATTCTACCATAGAGCAAAGCATCAAGGTCTTTTTACAGGCAGAATTCTGGTTTCCAGTGAGATCAAACTATACCTTTGTCATGATCTCAATATACTCTTTTCCCAGGTGACAAGATGTCAGTATGTTCTTACAATACTGCAGTGATGAAACTTTGAAAGCCCTGAAAAATACCATCAGCTTTGTTCTACATTCACAAAGCCTGAATCCTGGTCGTGATGGGAAGGTAAATGGAGACCTGACTTTCATTTCTACACTTCAATACCATGTTCGTTCATATCTGCTAGGTCTGCTCCTGTTATAGCTGATTTGAATTCTAAACAGTGTTAGATATTTATTTTTGTAAAGCTGTGCCATTCATCTTTAATATAATCATGTAATTTACTCTATTAATGCCAGCTGCTACATTTGGCACGGGTCACCTGGAGTGTTTGGAACACTATATTAATTTTTCCTTGAACCTATTAGCTAATTCTAAAAATCCATAGAAGTCAGAGCACTCCGCCTCCGCAGTCAGGGAAGGTTTATTTTTGTCCATGCTCCTGAATGCCTTCTTAGTTTGGCAGAAGAAAAAATCCAGGAGGAGATGGACTTTCATTTTGCATTTATTTATTTGTTTGTTTTCTCCACCGTTGTCCTTGGCAATACCAGGGTGGCCCCAGGTAACACTTTTCAGAGGGAGTTATGCACAGAGTGGGGGTTTTATCTCGCCTAATGTCTGCCTAAGAACACTGGATCTATCATGGAAGCTTGGAAGCTAAGCTTATGTCTTATAGGTATGTAATAAGTGTCAATCACAACTGATCTTGGCAGCGCTGTTTTTTAATCCTCCTCTCTGTGACCCTTTATGGTGCACGGTTGGTTCCAGCTGTTGATCTCAGAGCTTTCTTGTTGACGGTACCTTCTGTCATAGAGAATTGCTTGGTTCCAGGGACATCTCTGCATCACAATTTTCTGGGAGTGGCCACTTAGATTTTGTAAAGCAGAACAACTGCTCTCAGAAGAGGATTCTTTTCAGCTGGTTGGTGCCTGCCACTTCTTCTCTCTTGTACGTGCAATCTTCTAGGAAAAATCTTACTGCTGAGTAAGATTTTGAGATGTTTTGTTTCCAATATCTGTCAAATTTGGCTGAAGACCCCCCACCCTACCCCTGGTCTCACAGAAAGCAGGGACAAGATTTAGATCCGCATAGAGGTTTGTACAAGTTAGGCCCTCTTCACTGAAACAGAAGAAAAAAACTGAAACATGGGTGATGGCCTCAGCAAGCATAAGAGCTGAAACATGTTATGGAACAATTGTGGTTTTTCTTGAGCTGTGAATTTATATTTTTTCAAGCCACAGGTAATGGCATAGGTCTTGTCTCCTTCCAGCCCACTTTCCAATTATTTTGTCCTAATACACAGGAGAATGCATTGTTTTAGCTGCTGCCCAAAACAAATTCAACCTGAAAACTAAGATAAAGCATGACATTTAAAAATGAAAATTTTAACAGGAGGCTGTATTTTAAATACTGAAATAGCTTGTCTCCAGCTGAGGAAGTTCCAGTAAGTACAGGCCTCTGGCAAGCACACTCAGACTAGATTACTGCTCTACTGTAAAAGCAGAGCTTCTGATCTCAGAAAAAGCTATTTTCCCCTTGTAAAACTGTTATGTATTTATTGAGATTAGACAATAACGTGAGACAGTTTTGACTAACTAGGAGCATTACTGAAGGTGATAACATAATTAGGCCATGGGCTGTCAGAGGCTGATACAGTAGCTCACGGGAAGATGGTTTAATTTCTTCATCTGGATCATAGATTGAATTTGAAATACTGCTGCTTCTTCTGATGAATCAAATTCACTATAGGCTCTTGCTTAATGTGCAGCTAGTTAGCAGAGCGCTTCAGCAGCATCGTTTGAGGTGTCCCATGAGAGCTCTCCCAAGTAGCATAGTTCTAGCTCACAGCATAACTTATTGAACATTTTCTAAATGATCAGACTTCCACAAAAGGTTGAACAGAGTGTTCATGGTCCGTAAAGATCCTGTTTGATCAGCAGTGGTTTGGTATTTCAGATGCAATCCCCACGGAGACTGACTTCAAGTTGGTTTGTAGTTCTACGAAAATGTAGCACAGCTCAGTGTATTCTAAATTAGTAATCAACTAGCATTGCTGTTTTAAGTGTACAAATCCTTCTTAATAGACTAAAGAACCTCCTACTTAGTTTTGGACATTAACAGCTGTCTTTCTCTAATGCACTACTGTGAGCACATCCATAGCCAGAGGTTCATGCTAATTAGAAAGGGATATTGTGAGTATATGTGTATTAGTTTCAACTTCATGTTTAACCTCCCCAGATTTCTCAGTGTTGATGTCAAAAAGGGGCTTTCTTTTAGCCTAATGCCTTGAAACTACTTAACCCAATATTTATCTTTGTGTTACATTGCACACAATCCCATTCCTTAGCACATAATTAATGTGAGGCTGTGTCATCAAACCCTGAGGCCTGTCACTGTTGCAACTGATTGTTAATTTAAAACATGTTTTATTCCTCAAATGATCTCTTTTGAAGAGAGTCTTTCTGCCAGAGTTGTGTACTGCTTTGTTTTCAAAGTAATCATCTACAGTCCAGATTTCCTTTGGGAAGGAAAAAACAAACAAACAAAAATGAAAAGCCAAAATAAAGAGCCAGAGCCAAACCCTTTCAAATTAATAAGTTAAAGACTTCAGACTTTTGTATTGTTAACCGATGTTGAGGCATTAAGCTGCCTCCCATACTTTCCTTTCCCCCTTGTTAGTTAAAGCTTTTTTTTTTTTTTTTGGATCAGTTTTTACAAGTCTGAGTTTTTCCTCTTCATCAAAAATAATATGTTAAAGTTATTAAGCCAGCAAGGACTGAATAGATTTTTAGGCTTTTTTGCCTCCCAGTCCTGTATCAAAAAAAAGGCGGTGAGCATAAACTGATGCCCTTTTAAGGAAAGAGTAATCTTTTTTCCAGTACTAACAAATTTCAACCACATTTGAACAGAAAAGATCACGTTTCTGTGCTGTAGGTAGATGGCTCCAGCATTTTTCATATGATTCTTTGTATATGTCTGTAGCAGCCCTTTAACAAGAGCAGTGAGCCAGCTCTGAAATACAATAGCGCTTAGGGCCAGCCTTTTATGTTTGTTTACTCATTTTTATGAGCCTCCCTCAGTTATTTGATTCACAGGGCTGAAGCATGCCAGGAGACAGCTCAAGAAATTCATCAGACTTTTTAAAAGAGGGGACTGCTCTGTTGACCTTGCAGAACCAGGATGCTAGAGCTTTCTTATGGGACTTAAAATCTATATTTTTTTTTACCACATGACTAGTTAAAGACAGGAGATCTCAGCTGCTGTGTGTACCACCCTATCTTCACTAGCATAGATCTGTTGAAGATCCTGGCTTGTGTGCTGTTCAGGATGAGAAAAATGAGGCAAGAGGAGCAAATGAAAGGGGCAGGTAGTTACGCCACATTAGGCAGAAGCAGCAGCACCCACCATTGCAGCAGAAGTGTCCTTAGGAACTGTATCAAACGTCACAGATATGGTATGTCAGACCACACTAAAGATTGTTTCAGGTTTCCCAGTTGTATATTCCTTATGGCATATGATCTTTGCAAATATCTCACCATGCGGGATGCTGAATGTTGCACAGGTGAGAAATAGCTAGATAAAAGAAATTTAATTTATGACTTAAAGATTTTGTAAGTGACGGTAACGGGGGTGACAGTGGGTATCGAGGCTAATTCTTCTGATCATAAAGAAAAAGATTTAACAGGATTTAACAGGGAGATAAATTAACCACTGGAACATTTTCAACAGTGCTTCATTTCTTCTGTCATGACAGTCTTTCTGAAAAGCTAAAATAAACCTAGATTTGAGCCCGTTTGTATAGACGTTTGGCTAGAAATTTATATAAAAATCCCTCTTCTCTGGGAACATGTACCCAGTAAAGTGAGTGTTGACTCTTTGAACACTCTCGAATATTTAAAAGCTGAGCAAAAAGAATGCAGTTAATATTTATCCTTTGGGTCTAGAACCTTCTTTTTATATGTGTGTGTATTGTTCCAAGAACAAAGGGATTGAATCATCCAGGTGCCACTGTACTAGAAGCAACTAATACTTAGAGGGTAAGCATGGTTTGTCCTCCCATAAATTGATTTAATTTTCATATCCTGATTGCCTAGAGTGGCTCACTTCAGCAACCTTGCAGAATTTGTTATGGGTTTGATTTATTCTACAACATCCTTACACACTTCTAATCCTTCCAGCTATCACACGTATGGAATTAGTTACAGATTTAATGCCCCATTGATACCAGTGAAAATAATTAATTTTGTAACATCTTTAAAAGAGAGGAGATCAGAGTTTCAGGTATTTTCCTACTGCTAATTCTCATTTAACTATCATTTCTACTGCAAAGGTAAATCTTTTGAGCTTAAAATATGACTGGTTTCTGAAAAGTAACAGATGATAAATATGCATAATGTAGGCATAGTGAAAGTCTTTAAAAGTAAAGGGCAAGAGAGTAGTTTTACACTAGTTT
This sequence comes from Gallinago undulata, assembly GCA_026546715.1. Lineage (NCBI taxonomy): Eukaryota > Metazoa > Chordata > Aves > Charadriiformes > Scolopacidae > Gallinago > Gallinago undulata. The sequence goes on along the minus strand of JAOTQQ010000052.1, from coordinate 20,923,728 downwards.
ACAAGGACTCATTAACATAAGGCCCTAAAATGTGCAAAATAGAATGCACACCGAATGATTTATTCATACTTTTTCCCCTTATTTTAGGGACCTATAAATCCAGTCCTATTGTAGTAATGGCCTAATAATGTATCTGCTGACATATATATCAGAAATGTTTTCAAAGAAAAGAGACCACAGGTTTAGAAAGCCAGTCCCTGTAGAGTTTTACATAGCCTGATTTCCAAGGGACTGCATGAGAGGAGATGGGGTTCTTTCTTAGGAAGGACACCCGTAGAAAATTACAATTTTTATTCATCCTGTTGAACAAGCCAAGGAATTAGATTTTTACTCTGTATCTGTATGTTGGGTTGTGTTTCTTTTAAATAAAGAACTTGCTGTTAGTTTCTGTCAAATCTTTCTTTGAAAAATCTTTTTTGTTAAAGAGACCAGGTTGTATGTTGGATCCTTAGTTACGTCAAAGAAACTTCCTGAGAAAAATATTTTGAACATTTTTGGAAAATTTGTTGGTTTACTCTATTATTATTTTTTTTCCTATCAAGGTATTTTTAATAGCATATGACTTCATAAATGTAAGAAATTTTATTTTTACAGTTTTTTTTTTTTTTTAAATGTTGCTCTTCTGGAATGAAAATAAATTTTTGATCAGGTACTTATTGTCCAGGGAAAAAGGTCATGTCTCCTCCACTTTTAGATTAGGGAAGTATAGATGGGATAACATTTACTAATAAACTCCGTGAATATTCAAAAAAAACCATGATCAGTATTGATTTCTCTCTAAAATTTGTTTTAAATGCCAAGACTGTCTACCAGTTTTATTCCTTTCTCTATTAAAATATTTACTGCAAAGCAATACATTAGTACAACCAAGCTGAAAGCGCCAGCAAGTTGCTAGCTCCTCTGCACAGTGGTGCCTCCCAGTTAAGTTAAACACAGTGCCCCCCATATTTTTATTGACCATGCCTTCACCTTTGGCTTCTGTCTCTGAAATTCAAGGGGGAAAGCAGCATGTCATAACAGTTCTGATTTAATTCCTGGGTCAGATTTGTAAAAGATACGTAAATATATAGTGGGATTTCGAAGGATACCAAAGTAAATAGTTCCTTTTAGGACACAAGGCCATTTATTAAAGAGGTATGGAGTGATCCTAGAGCGCACAGAGACTTAGATGAAATAGCCTCAGAGCTGCTAGTGGTTATTGTTCAAACTCAGTATGGAGTATAGATGAATTAATTAAAAGCATTGAAAAAGGCAAATTTGATGCCTATCTTTGAAATGGGGAAAGGAAGAAAATTCAGGGCAATTTTAGAGTGGTCAGCTTAATGACAACTTCTTGAAACACACTAAAACTAATAACCAAACAGAATATCTGTGAACTGCGTCAAAGCAACTTGGAATTAAGATTGTCAGGTCCTTTTTGCAGGTATCATGTCTTGTGCATAAGAAAGAAAAAGCAGGCATTGTATGTCATGTAGTTGGTGAGTTTTTTGTCTCTTGTGCTGCTCTCATAAGCAAACCAGACAACCAGAGTCCTGAGAGGCTGCTATAAAATTAATGCAAAATTGGCTGGATAGCTGTTTCCTATATGGCAGTTATTGGTGGTCAACTGTCACAGTACTAATAGTGGTTTTACCAGGTTCTTTCTTACTTTCTGGGTCTGTTTCATTTTTTTTTTAATTAATAATTGAACAAGAGTATTGACTTACGAAATTGGTAGATGAGTTGATACCTTGGAACAAGTACTCCAGTACTCCAAAGCGTACTTTGGAGATCTTGATAGGCTTCAAAGTGGTCTTAGTAAAGGTTATGGGAAGGCAGGGACAGAAATATAACATGTCCTGCTTTTTCAAGTATTGTTATGACTGAAATGGCCTGTAAAAATCTCTGTACTTCTATGCCCCTGCATACTTATAGTCAGTCTGACTGACAAACTCGGAGATGAGATCTCTGGAGTCATCTGGAAATGGCTAAAATGGAGAAATCCATTCCTGTTTCTTACAAGTCCCAGTGTAGGCAGCAGCAGTGAACAATGAGCAGGGCATATTTTCCTAAAACAGTTCTGTGCATTCCTGTGGAGAAGTGCATAAGCTTTTAAATAAAGACAGAAGAAACTCTGCTTATATGCTGAAATTTGGTATACTGTATGTTTTGTACAATGCAGTTTTGCACTGAGCTCTAGTTTTTTTGGTTTTGATTTGGAATGTAGGGTATTCTCTCCTGCTAGTTCCCAGATAGCCCATGGGCAGTAAAATTAGAAGTGGCCAACATGCAAGAAAACATAATTAAAAGCTGTTCCCTCTCAATTTCCTCTGTGGATTTCAGTAAGAAAAATGTTAAGAATAAACTCTTGAGCGAAGCCATTTTTTTATGGGCTTTTCCATCTCTAATGGTACAAACGTCTTAATTTGTCATTGACAGTAGTAGTAGAAACAGCTGTTCTTAACTGAAGAAAACCTCTCCTGATACTTTCTTCTGGAAGTCAGACAAAACCAAACCCTGAATCTGCACACTTCTGAAACTTCATAGGTTTAAAGCTGGATCAGGCTGTGAACTTTGTATTTGGACCATATCAATAAAAGAAACCAATCTAAAAGAAAAAAATAAATCAAAGCTGTTTTAGAAGTGGTGTGTATATAAAAACTTATTTCATTCATACTCTTTCAAGGTTTTACGTTCCTCCTTATTCCAAGAGCCTAAGATTGCGCAACTTGTGCTCTGAGAAGTGAAGTTAGCATAATCAGTCTTAAGTTGCAGACTTTTTAGAGGCAGATTGTTTTGTCATAGAGAGTACAGGCAAATGTCTATGGATCATATCCTTCAAAGTATGATTTTAACAATTTGCATTCTTTGGCAACTGTTGGTACCTGGTGCTGTGGAAGCATTTGCAGACCCTGCAGCCCTTGCAGGGTCCCTTGCAGTAGAGATGGGGTAGTGTTCCTCATTAAGAAACTGATGGAAACTGGAAAGAGATGTCAAATCCTACTGTCAAATCCTATGTGCTATACGTGTGTGCTTGTGTGTATTATTTTTCCCCTTCAGGAATAGTAAGAAGCTTTCAAATGCCTGTCTGTTCATCAGAACACTGGCTGGGCACGTACAACCATTTGGGACTTAGTGCTGTTAGATCCGTGCTATTATTCATACGTACTTATTTATTAACAGCATAGCTGAAGAAGCCATAGAGGTGGTAAGGGGGAGGTTACCAACTTACTTTTGCTAAACCCACGCTGGATTAAAGTGAACTGGAGCATTAGCCTACTTTATTCTGCCTATGCTTAGTGGATACCAAGCATAGCAGAACCCAGCTAGGGGGAAATATAGGCTACAAGATGGGAGTGGGGGGGGACAGGCTGTAAGAAACGCCTTGCAACCATTTCTATGAGTCTTTGCATGCAGATGGAATAAAATTGAAGAGTTCATCCATACATGAACAACTAGAAGCAAAACCAACAGAAACATTCTTGCACAATTCATCAATAAACTAATGTGTCTTCATTAGCAAGGTAGCATTTTGTGTTATTGATATTAAAGATCTACCTTTTTTTGTTGGGTCTCACTGCAATTGTTATTGATGAATAAAACACTGTGGGCTGAAATTATTGTCTTTGAAAACGTATAGCCTTGATTGGATGGTTTTATTTTGCTTGCATTGCTTCTAGCAGTGTCTCCTATTAAGCCATAAACTATTATGTATCATTTCACAAGTCTCAATTATGGCTCATACCGGACACTCCAAGCATGAGACAGTAGCAAAACGATGAAGCTATATTGGGGTACGTGTATCATTTAGGGTTATTTTAAGAATGCATTTTGACTTGTGTCATTCATAGTTTAAATATGACTTGTTCAATAACATGTTCACTTGTAATTAGATAATTTAATGTCTACTGACAGGTCTTTTGTGACTGAGACCCAATTTTAGCTCTGCATACCAAGGAGCTTGCCAAGGAAAAGTAACCCCTTTTACTCAGTAAGGAAGGATAATGGATAACTTCTGGAATTAAGTGAAAAATTGAATCCAGCTTCCTGTGTGCACTTTAGGTCCCACACTGGGATTACAGAACTAGCTCTGAACTGCTTGGCTGCTGACAATAAAGATTTTATGTGTGTCGTGTTGAATTTTCAAAGAAGTTCTCAAATCAAAAAGGTCATTTTTACATTGGGTCCAGGCTGTTTGTTTAGGAATTTAAGTGCTTTGCACTGGCCTATCTTCTCTGTGGGACTCAAGTTTATGTAGCCATTTTGGAGAAAAATGGTAATATACCAGTTTAAGGAAAGGGGAGAAAGAAAATAAGGTCATATGCAAACAGAATTTCAAAGTGTTAGCCTACTTTCCATCATTAAGAATTTATCCACTGCAGAGCTCTTATTGGCCAAGGGCTTGCTTGCCAATGAGCTCACTATAAGAGGAATTTTATAAACACAAGAATCACGGCATTTCATTATATTATTATATGTTAATCTCTGCCCATTTATCTATCTATATATAAGCAATGCATAATTGGTATCTTTACCAATGAAGGTGCTTCTGCCCTTGGCATGAGACAGCAAATAGAAGTTAGATGCTTTTTCATGTATTCTATGTTTTAAAATATTTATATGCTGTCTTCTGTGGCACATAACCTATTGCATTATAGGTCATCTCTTCTGTAGAGTGTTTCATCCTGAGAACTGCTTGACTCTGCCATGTAATCACTGGGAGCAGACACATGAGACCCCCACAAAAAGGAAATGCCATCATTTCTAATCTGTGCATATAAATGGATCATGCAAGACTTAAGACCTATATGAATATCCCCTCAGAAAAAATTTGAAAGTCTGTATTAAAAGCTTCTTCATTTCAGCGTAGCATGCTCCCACAGAGGCTTTCTGCAATGCGCCATTAATCAGGAAAAGCTTCATTAATCAAGATATAGTCTGAGCTTTTGAAAACATATTTAAATTAAATACTCAGTCCTTCCAGACTGTATTTTCTAATGTATTTAGCTAGAACTGTGTGAAACTCCCAGTCAAGAGAAGATCAGTTGATCTTAACGCAGACTTTAAAATAGGGTGTCTTTAACTTTGAATTTTGGATTCCTTTTGGTATGGGGCAGATTTACAATCTTTCTATTTGTAAAGGATTTCTATATTTTATGTAAAACTCCCGTGTGTACTGATGGGAGAATATTTTCTTTGAAATTCCACTGTGTGAATTCCACAAGAAAATAACCAGGAAGCCCTGTGATGTGATATTGCTACCAGACTCTCACTTAACTACTAATTTGTCTTTTAACTTGGTCGTGGGAACCGTAATTTACTAATCTAATTCAATGCATTTGTTGCCTTTAGAGATCAATTCTGCTCCAAGCAAAGTCAATAACAAAACCCTATTGATTTTACTCAGACCAGATCAGTCCTTTTACACATTAGTGAGGCCTTACACCATCATAACTTTTTGTGTAGTTGCTGAAATATTAACCAATGTTTTTTTCCAGTACAGATCCTGACATACTTTGTAAAAGGAAATTTGGAAGGCACCTGACTTTTCCAAAGAGCTGTAACAGGTCAAACACGCAGCCAGGATCTCCAGTCCTCTGAACCCAGTGCAGAGGAAGTGCTCCACTGGGAATGTGCTGCATGAAGAGGTAGATTGCTAAATATGCTATTAATATACTTGGTAATTATTGCTTTCAACTACTTAAATGACTAATTTTTCTTTCCCAGGCATAGATAAGGGGTGAAGGTTTTAAAGAAAATAAAATACATTGTAAAACAAGTGGTTTGGGGAGGAAGCCTAATTTAATACAAGAACGGTTACCTTTTTTCCGAAGTAGAAACTATCTTACAGCTATGCTCTTGAATGTACTGTACATCCTGATTCTCATTGGAGTAAATAAGATAAAGAAATGAGGGACTGAGACTTTGTTTGTGGTGTTGATGCCATGTCCTTCCTGTATTCTGGCTCTAGATCAGTCGTAGGATTTGGCCACTAGCACAGAAATGTTCTAAAACCCATCTGTAAAAGCATTCACAGTAATACATACAATAATCTGGGAGCTCATAGTCTTTAAGATTTCAGCAGAAGGTCATAGGCAGATATAAACAAGAGTCAACAAGGAAACTGCTGGAGGATGTTAAGTGAAATTCAAATAGATCAAGGTGTGTATATGGTGGATAGCCTGGTTACTAGGTGATACCTAAACTGTTATCTCAACATCCAGAGCTGAAGAGGAAAACAACTGTCAGTAAAACATTTTTTAAGATCAACTCTCCCTGATGTGATTGCTGTGAGAGGAAAACCTGGATATGGTAATTAAAAACTTTAAACAAAGAATATGCAAAATATAGAGGAAAGCATGTGTTCTGGGAATTGAGTCAATGAGAATGCATATAGAATGAGGTTTGTCTACAGTCTAGCAGCTTTTATCTGAACTGCCTCAGCTCTGTGGAAAAGACTGGGAAATGATTCATAAGCCATTCTGAAGTTTCTGGTCAGGGCCTTAGAGAAAGAACAACCTCTGCATCTTCAAACAATCTGAGGTTTAGTAAACTATAAGGATTGTACCCCTCAAAGGTCTCCTCAGTTATTTCAGTTTAATTAAGGTATTAAAAAACCCCAAACCTGTTCTTGATACTTATGAACATAAAGTGTTCCGTATTTTTTTGTGTGAAGCAAATTCACAGCTTTACCCCGTCTCTGTTTTTTTTTTTTTTGTGTCTGCAGGTAGACTGTGTTTGAAATTACCCTTTATTTTATAGAAATTAGTTGAACCCAGTAAAATAACTCTTCTAAATAACATTTTAAATATAAAGGTCTTGCTGATGTGTGGCTACATATTACAAGAACTAATCTATTAAAAACAGAACCGGTAATTTCTTTACTAGAGAATCCTACAGCTTTATCACATCGTGCTGTGTTGAAGTAATGATGCAGCAAGCTCCCCATTAGTTAGTGAGCAAGAAACCCTTAGGGCAATTGAAATGAAACAACTTGATGTACAGAGTACCTGGAAAAAAATTACAAGGCTAGACAAGAAGAATGTTGCTACGCTGGAGGTCTGTAACCACAGTCTCCAGGTGCCATGAGTCCTTGTCCTACCAGAGCAGTTGTTACAGACAGTTCTTCCTTGTAGCAAAAAGATTTTCTCTCTATTTAAGAATAGCAACTGTGTTAACTAAGCAGTAAAATGTACTTCCAAATTTATAATTTAAAGTGTCTGCCCAAGGCAGCCTTATTAATGTATTTCAGCATAAGATATTGAAAAAATTCCTAAAACTCTTAATTAACCTTTGCTGCGCAAACCCCTTGTTTCGTAATCAGAAAATAAAGAAGTTGTTTAACAAACAAGTTGATTAAGAATAAATAACTAACTGCTAGTTTGTCAGAAGGTAAGTTCCTGAAAGATTTCTGTACATTAAACTGGTAGTTTTAACAAAACTAGTGAAGAACCTGGATATTGAGGTATGTTGAAAAATAATTTTTGCAAAGAACTTTAGTAGATCATTTTGTCAGTTTATATTTGCTTGTTCCACACTTGGAACCACCTGGCTTCCCCAAAAAAATGGAGCTAAGTTTTCACAAACCAAATTATGACTATGAAGATTAAATTTATTTTGTTTGCTGTAAATAAATAAATAACTTTATCTGTGAATCAGAGAGCAAATAACAAAGAAATTAGATCATTCCTGTTTCTCTCTCAGGTTTCATTCCTAAAACATAATTAGCATATGTGTCTGCTATGGAATTTCCTTGTGAAACTTTAAATATGCTAGATTTTTAAAGAACAGTGTTTGTGCTGCTGATTGACTGCATGAATCATTTTATGTGTGGCAGTGGGCAAGAGATAGAAATGGGGCATTTTGTGGGGAAACATAACACAAGAATGCAGACATTTTCTACACTCTAATTATAGAGCAAGAACTATAATAATATTACTATAGTTATAAATTAACAATACGAAAGAAAAAGTAAGTGTGAGGGCTCCTCTGCTATGCATCCCAAACAGGTCAAAACTGTGCTCAGATATTTTTTGTGAGTTTCTTGAATATTTTGATACTTTGCATAAGGTGACATTGCTGTAATTTTCTTTTCATTAAAATATTATTTGTCTCCTACATACCCTGCTAGGTATGTGTATGTTATCCTTCATTGCAGTTAAAGTTATATTTGTAGAGCTAGTATTTGCAGAACTGTATGTGTTCTATACATATATAGTATAGAATATCTATGTAGAACTAATAAGCATTTGCAAGAAAAACTGCAGGTTCGATTATTTTTGCTTGACTTACTGCTTCAGCTTCTGAAGACAGAGAAGCTGCCTGAGTATTGAAAATTTCTCAAGACTGGTAGATTGAAGTGGCAATTACTCTTACACCCTTGACTGGAGTTCTCTCTCAGGCTCCTTTATAGCAACTAGTATGTTTCTTTCGTTGTAGATTTACAGCATGAAAATTCATGGGCTGAATCACCTTCAAGAACTGTTGGATTGTAATTTTGGAAGCGCAGCATTTCTGTGCTGACACATCAGTTATTTTAATGTTACATATTGAATTAAATTATTATTATCAATATTACTTTCTTACACTTCTATCAGAGGCAACATTAATTCCTGTATATTAATATGTATACCTAAAATATGCTGTCAGATGTTGTGTAAGGTTATTTACCTCTTAAATTGTAGAGCTTGAAGTTCATAGAATTGTTCTCTTTCAGCAGCAAGTCACAAACTTTTGTCAATAGAAGTAGGACCTACCTGGTATGATATTCTCCTTCATGGGATCCTGACTTTAAATTAAAAATATCACTAAAATCAGAAGGAGCAAGCCTGTGAGCAACATTGTGTAAGGACAGTATGCAGTCCTTACTTATGCAGTCCTCTCTTAATGAGACCTTTAGAGCCAGTAATTAATTATATGGAGAAAAGTAGGGATCAGAAAGTCTTTATCAGGTGTTTGTATAATTATTGTTATTTTTACCAGGATCTGTGGCTTAAATACCAGACCAGCAACAGATGTGTTACCATCTTTAAATTTTATGGCATTGTTTATAATTTTACTTTGTTAAAATTTTGATACATTTAAGTACATTGTACATGTGGCATAACTACTGCTAGAATTAGTTAAAAGGGATTTAAAGAATTCTTTTCTTAGCCATTTCCTACAGGGAGCCTTTCAAATTCACTTTACTGACTCCAAACCATTTCAATTTCTACTTGTATAATTTTACAAGAAATATGACAAATGTAACTATTTTCCCAATGTTTTATGTCCCTAATGAGGAGCAAAAGGTCAAGAACTTTGGGATGGAGTGGGAAGCCAATTATTCTTGCTACTGTGCTTCGGAATACTGTTTGGAACTTGCCCTCATTTTCTACCAGCAGGATTACAGGACAGTTAATTTCCTTAGAAAGTTTATGAGGCTCAAAGGATTATTCTTTGTGTGTATTTTTTACATGTTTGTGGTTCTTGCTTGAAAGAGGCTCCACAATAGTCCCTCTGTGTATGTGCATAGCTATATCTAAAAAAAAAAAAAAGCTTCTTAGGATATTTAGATCTTGAGAATTAGCTTATTTTTGAGGTCATTAGGTGCTTTAAGCTGCAGATAGATGTCTGACAGATTTTTCAAAAGCACTTATATGCCTACCTCATTGGTAGAGCTGATATGCCTAGCCTATGAGGTATTAGTTAAAGACCTAATTGCCTATCTACATGTTAGGCACCTTAATTAAAAATCTGGTTCTAAATGTCATTAAGGGCAATGAAGGAAGGCAGTCACTGGAAAATAAAGAAAAGGTCAGAAAGAAAAACAGGTCAGTGCCATTATCAAACTTGATAAATTCTTCTCATGTTTGGTTTTGCTTGACTCAACGGCTGGGTACTGAGAGAATCATACAATGGTTTGGGTTGTAGGGGACACTTAAAGATCATCTAATGCAACCTCTTGCCACGGGCAGAGTCATCTGTCACTAGGTCAGGTTGCTGAAAGTCCTGTGGTAGAAGAATACAGTTGGGTAAGAGCTTTCTTTTCCCATATGATAATTGATTGAATTTTCCTTGTGTCAAGAGAAAGGTGAGAAGTCAGGGATCTGCTTTTGAAAATATTAACCCTGGCTTCTGCTTAAGTAAGGCTTGTCAGCTCTCACGGAAGCACTGGGCAAGGCTGAAGATCGCTTAGGCTGCTTCAGTTTGTGACAACCCCAGAACTGAAAATACTGGTGCTTGTGGGGCCAGATAGTCAATCTTTCCCACCAAACAGCCATACTGCTAAATATCCTAATGGATCTAAGTCCTGAGATGCACCCGTGTAGTGCCAAGAGGCAAACAGGGACAAGGACTGCTTCTCAAGCACCACTGCCTCGTGGGTCCCACGGCCACAGTGCAGGCCAGGCTTCAGCTGGGTTGTTTCTTCTCACGGTGGGGATTCAGAATACCTCTCCTCTTCACATGCCATATCATCCAGATGGAAGTCATGCTTCAGTTGCTGGTGAGCTACATTCATGTAATATGGTCCATTGCATGCTTTAAACATGCCCTTATAACCTAGGAGTCTGAGCCTAACAGAGAGTTTGGAAGGTTGTTCAGGATCAAATGTAATGAAGGGTTTTAGCCCTACAGTGAGCAGCCCTGTAATAGAACCCATTACCTTCACCCGGGGTCCCTCTCCATGGGCTGTCGTGGACACAAGGAAGAGAAGGGAATGATTTAAGAGTCTTAAATCTTTCCTCCCAAAATATAGCTACAGACTGCAGAATTCTGCCTCAGATCTGCAGCCCTCTATCCTGCGTAGCCTACAAAGGGACTGCCTTTGGACTGAAGCTGAGGGTAGTGACTCCCATTTATCTTTTATTTCCTTTAAAGGTGAAATACAGGCACGGTCAAAGAGGAGATATGGGAATGCATTTGCATGCTAGCCATGAGACTGTGTAGAACTACTCTTTTGGTTCCGTGTATCTTGCCTGGGTTTTGTGGCACACTGTGGTGCAGATCCCTGCCGAAGGTGGAGTGTGCTCCCCGCTTAAGAGTAGATTTGTGTCTGGTCACAAGAGCCCTCTGTAGTGAGGGGGAGAGTTGGAGGTCAAACCCACAGCTCTACTCAGACAAGGTTTCCCTTTTCTGGACTGAGTGTTTTTACCTAGTCCTCAGCTACAATGTAAAATCTGGAGTCCAAATCTTCTTGCTGTACTAGGAGTGAAAACACTCGATAGATTGAGACTCTCTGTGAATATGTGCAGAAGACCAAAGATATCTGTTTTTTTTTGGTTGGTTTCAGTATACTGCAGAGCTCAGCATAACTGTAAAAGACAACGTACTGTGCCAGGGAATGAGATGAGGCCTGGAAGGATGAATGACCTTTGAATGAAATTCCTCTGCTAAAGGAAGCACTTAAAGTTGTGGAGACTTGTGATACATAAGCCCTATGAAACTGCTTATCAAAGTAAATTTTTTTTCAGTAGTTATTTAATAGTGATACAGGACATTGCTTTTTGTTCTACTTTTTCATTAAGTGTGTGCTCATTTTCACGCATTGGCTTTTCAGTTTCCTCCTTTGATGCCCTTTCATATTAACCTAATATGCCAGGTGGCTAGTAAACACACATGGTTCCATCAGACTGGAACAGAGCTGCTTAATGCTCTGCTAATTCTCCTCTTCCATTACTGAGTTCTCTGACTTCTCCGATCACATGTCACGTGTCGTGGCCAAAGCCCACAGCTTATCTGAAAATTAATACACTTAAATGTCAAAGCCATCTGAGGTTTTACACAGTCCTTCTGTCCTTTGTTGTGCTTTTTCTTTATTTTATTTTCACTCAGTTGGATGCCTCTGTGCCTAACTTAAATAGTAGTTAGTAGTCCTAGAACTGTCAGTTGGTGGTCCAGCTTTTAATATGGCTGTTGGTTTACATGCTGCCTATTTAATTATGTGATTGAGATGGATCTATTTTAAGTCACATGTGTTCCTTACTTGCCTAACTTTTTTCTAAATTTAACAAAACCAAAAATAATTTAAAGCGCGTGAGAACAAGCATTTAGAGAAATCAGTAGGTGAGTGTGGCTGTTCAAGTACCATGCCAACAACTTCAGGCAAATAAGAGTGGTTTCTTTCTGAAAGAGCCTAGTACTTTGGGTGGAAATTTTGTCTGCAGGGGTAACCATTACATGAGATGCATGCTGTGGTAGAATTAAGCAAACTTCAAGCCATGATTCACTGACAGAACAGAAAATTGTATCCTCTAAGATCTAGAGTTTCTATATAAAAAAAAGAACTAAGCTTTCTCTGATTAAAGAGTGCAGGTATCCCTCTGTGATGTGACTAAGCTCAGTCATCAATGAACTTAATTCCCATGATCTAAAACCTTTGCTGATTTACTCTGGTGTAAATGAGAAGAAATTCCAGAGCAACTCTAGTTATATTTCTGTGTAATGGTGAGCATAAACCTCTGTAATGGTAGCACAATATGGCAAGGTTTTGACTGCCACTTGACTCCAAATGCTGTTTCACTCGACCTTCAGATAGCACAGCCCCTTCCTAACAGTGTTTGCATTGCTCTTACTGAGCTGCAGTATTTTGGTTTTGTATTTGATTGTAGAGATACTACACCGAAAAGGCTAGGAGATAAATGGACCAACAAATGGTAACTGATTACTTGAGTGGAGTTTAACTAGCAGATTTTAAGTAAAGCAGTGAAGTGATAGGAATGTTTTTGCTTGGGTGTTTTTTTTTTGGTTTTACTGCCAGCGTGACAGATCAAAGTTTTCCTGTGACTGGGGGTGGGAAAAGAGATGGATGGATTTTGGTTCTTTGTTTGGTTTCAATTTAATTGGATGGCTTAGAAGGATGTATTGTTTATTAGGCACAGACCACCATGAAACAAACAAATAAATACAAAACTCCTGGCAATTGTTTCTGAACGTTTTGGGTTTCTGAGTTTTTGAGGTTTTCTTGTATCTCTAAGAATGTAAGAGTGTAATTCTGGTTTTGGTTTCTGCAGCCAAAAATTTGGAGTTGCAGTGGCTTTTTTGTATATAAGATAAATTCCAGCTTTCCTTTGCAAAACATGCCTAATGAGACCCTGAGCAGGAATGCTGTGAGATGAGGACGGTGCTGTTCCCTTTTCAAACACAATTAGAGAGTCTCCAGACTAGATACTGTCCACAGCAGCAATTGTGAACCCTAGACCCCAGCAGGGAAGTCTTACTTTGCCCTCACTTTCTCTCCCTGTCCATTGGCAGAGAACTCATCTGTATTAACACTGCATATGGTCTGTCCCCACCTTTCCCCACCTAATGTAGCAAGGAATTTTGGCTTTCCTGGCATGGAAATATATATTTTTAAATATATATCTATATGTATATAATATATGCACACCCATAAATACTGTATTTTAAAAAGAGACTCACAAATAAAATGATAACCATAATATGTTATGTCTGCACCATTTCTTGCTCTGCGGTTTATACAGTCTGTGTCACAAAGGTATGCCTAGTAATGGCATCTCTTCTGTGGAAGATCTGTCATGCAACAGTTTACCCTGTGATAAGAATGCCAACTACTTTTGTTCTCTTTTACAGCTGCGGCAGCCTGTAAGAAAGTCCTGGAGTGCCTGGCAAATTGACTTATAAAATATGAAGGAGTTGAGTGTATTACTATCTTTCACAGCCTGCGCTTGGCATTATGCTTTGGGTGTCTCATCCTAGCGACAGAGACAGTAAAAAGAACAGACAATGGAGTGCAACAGTCTCTAAATCTGTTATGTGACATAATGAAAATGGGAAACAATGCAGTATAAACCTGAGTTATTCTCAGTACCATCTTTGGATTGAGATTTTTCTATAGGATGATCCAGTGTTCTCCTGCTGTCTTAATTCGGACTAGCCACATAGTTCACGTGAGTTCTCTGAATAGCGCTGGTGACTGATGAATTCCCAGGGCTCCTGGCACGTGTTGTCGAGGGATTGGGATTAATGATGAATGTCTTTGCTCTTTTCCAAAATCCAGCCTTGTGTCATGAAAAGGAAAAGAGAAAAGACTACTTCAGGAAACGCTGGTTCATATGTGCTGCTACATCTAGAAATAATGCATCTTGCCAGAGTAATATGGCCACGCAAGGAATCAAACCTTTTTTTTTTTTTTAATGCCCCTTTGCAGCTAAAAGTCTAACTCATTTTTCAATCAAGTGAAGGTGGAGAATCAAGAGAATAGTCGGGTTGCATTGGCTTGATCTAGTGTCCATTGGAGACTATTTCCATGTTTGGTTTTATGTTTTCTGAGTAGCCATCTGCCCTCACCCTCTGTTCTCCTAGCCCTTTGCCAGGTCTTTTCTGGTGGAGAAACAGCAATACAGTTCAAATATTGTCTCATTTGAGTCTCTAAGTTAGCCACACATATACTGCCTCCTGAAATTCTAAGCTTACTGCATTTGTGTCTGATAGAAAATGAATATGCAAAGCCTACTAATCAGGTAAATCCCCAAATGGATTCTCTTTATGTTCCTCCTATTAAATAGCTTTCCTCCATTTCTTAAATTAAGTGTTTCATATTTGGACACTAGATCAAGCTGGCCATGCTGCTGTAATTGTCATCTTAAAAGAACAGGGTTTTTTATGAGAGCTCATATAGCTAATAGCAAATGGAATATGCTTGGGGAACTGCCTCGCACATTTCATCAGCATTTTCACTATTTTTCCTAGAAGTGTTATTCCAAATTTGTCTTTTCTTTTGTGGTTTTTGCTCCTAAATATCAGTGCTGATGCTGAAAATCCCAAGTTTAGCCTGTTAGTTGGAGAGGAAGCAGAACTAGTCGAGTGGAAAAGAAGGTCATGGAAATGAAGAAAACCGATTCAAGCAAACACGGTGGGTGGCAAAACCTCAACAGGTGCAGGACGTGTTACCCCAGGAAACAGCTTTATGTTCCAAGCTGTGCAATATAATCTGCTTCTTTTCTGCTTTGACAACCTGTACCTTCGACCTCATGCTTAATAAAGCACCTAGGCCTATATTCTATTCCCTGTTGTTTCTTGCTGCTTAATTATACAGTATCTGTTTGATATGTGATCATATTTTTCTGCAGGAACAGTTTTGAAAACAATTGTTCAACGTGAGCATGGAATTATTTTAGGATGGTTTCCAGTGGCAATTTCCTGACTGGCATTTCTGCAGAGGGGGAGGCACAGTGAATTGTCAATTCATTAAGAAAGTTTTATTTTGAGAGGTTGCGTGGATGGACGGAAGAGTGTTTTCCAAGTGCAGATTTGAGATTTCTTCTTTAAAAGAAGAAGAAAATGCCAGGAAAGAAGGGTTTTAGACTTAGGATCCTATTCTGAGATATTAGTATTAGATCTGAAGAATGCTAACTAACAAAACCTAGATATCTAAGAAACAGGAGGTCCGATGTATATATTTAGCTTCCTTTTTCTTGGTGCTGCTGTCACTGTCACAAGGTCCAAAGAAGGCAGAAACCATTGTGTCTTCTGCGGGAGGAGTGGATGCTCCCAGCAGCTGGAAGAGCTGCCTCCAAGCCCCAGGGCCTGGAGCTCCCATTCTCAGGGCAGGGATGCTGAGGGCCGTGCTGTCCCCTCACACTCCTTTTGTCTGCTGCAGCCGGATTGTTTGCTTTTCCTTTGGTCTGTCTTTGCCAGTGCCGAAGCACAGCATTAAACTCTGCCACGAGATTGTGGTGCCTCTGCTTTTCTTGCAGGTTTCTGGGTTTTTTTTTTACCAGTAGGCGAGGGTGCAAAGAGAATGATGGTGTCAGCGCTACGGGCTCTGAGAGTCATTTCAAATTAAGTGCTCATTTCCCCTGAAAAAGCCATTTGACACCTGTAAATAGTACTAAAAAGCAGTTAGAAAAAAGATACCTTTTTTTTCTCTAAAAGCACCCTTGACTAATATGAATGCTTTAATGACAAACAGTGAAACTGTGCTTTCCTCCAATTTTTGAGGGCTTTTTTGCTTTTGCAATAAAAGACTAGGATTTCCCAAGAATTATGTTTCTTCGGATTTTGTAAGTGTAAGTTTTTAAACATGTTTTGCCTTACTGCAGCGTTCAGTAATGAAAATATTGATCTTATTAACTGTGCTAATTAGAGCTGAACAAAATACCTCCAGCAACAGCTAGTGAATATGCAATGGAATAACAATTCTGAAATTACTTTGCCAGTGTTTACAGGAGATGAATATTGTCAGGGATAAGTTTGCTATCAGGAACATTGTGAGAAGAGAGCATGGTAAATATTTGCACACTCTAAATTTTAAATTCATATTTTGGTATTAAAAGTGTTCCTTGTAAAATCAAATAATGCGGTTTTGGTTTCAACTGCTTATTGGGAGAAACAGAATTTAGCAGGTTTTGCTACACAGGCTCAAGTCAGAGTAATCCTCAGTTGCCTGTGAGTAGTGTACTTTCAAACTGCCTAGAGAAGGAGGTAAACCTTCGATAGTTTGGAACTACAAATTTGTGAAAAAATTGCTTGCTCTCTTCTGACAATGACTCTGTGTACAGCATATGATGTTAAATTTTGAGAATGCACTGGGTTTACAGGGGATATGATTTCATATATATTAAAATAGTGTATTTACTACACAGGGAAAGATGATTCTATAAAATAATTTGTGAGAAGGCTGACGAAGATTCAATTTACTAATAGTGTGAGGTTCCACTGAGCTTTGAAGTAAAAAGTCACATTTGCTTTTGAGTACCAGTTGTGCAATACGTTTGTCTTTTAGCAGGTGGCAAAAATGTCAATGAAGGGAGACTCTGAGCCCAGTCCTTTTTGTCATATCCAGCAGGATAAGTATTGTGATTTCACGCTGAGCTATTAAGTAAGTGTTGTTCTACCATCTTTACCACTTCAAGTCTGATTCTGGTTTGTGTTCCTGCAACAGAGCTAGCAGTTACCACTGTTGTAATGAACCGTTTCATTATTAAAATGTTGCAGCCATTTTAAGCAGCATACACAGGACTCATATGATTAATTCATTAGTGTGTTAATTAGTTATATTTGGTTCTAATTCTTTAGTTAATGTTTCTAGAGTGTTTTTCAAATGTAAAATGATAAGTACATGTTAGGGATTTTCATTAATACTATGAATCTGTGAAGTTTTGTTGGTTTGCATGTGTAGAAAAGAGATGGGTTTAGACCTGCTTCTAACATATGGGGCCAGAATGAAAGAAGTACCAAATGTAGTAGCCAGAAGCAGGCAGAGTCTGGTGTGTGCTCTTTAAAATGGGGCATTTTGCCATGTTTTTATTGGAGAAGAACTAGCTGTTGGGTAACAGGAATGAAACTTTTTAATTAATAACATCAACGCTTATGGGTTAGGTTTTTTTTTTGTTTTTTTTTTTTTTTCTTCAGAACAAGGCAGAATAAGGAATCAGCTAATCTTTTTTTTTTTTAAATGGTTAGTTCCTTGGCCTATGTTATACTGTAGATTTATGTTCTAGTATCTCAGTTCTTCATGTACTTTCCAATCCCGGTTCTGCAAATCAAAAAAAGGAGTTCATTCATGATGTTTTAATTTTAGGCACCAATCCCACAGAGTTTCTGGCATATGGGAATGTTGGTGGGATGACTCACATGCATAAAATTAAGCTGGTGTTTAACTAATTGTAGGATCAGAGCTTTAGTCACTAGTGGAAATGTATATTTGATTTCCTCCTCGAATTAGCAAACAGCTAGGGAAAGATACTTTCCTAGTGGGAGAGATGGAGAGAGAGGGTGGTGGTCAGGGGACAGTGACAAGTCCCTATCCCTTTAAGCATTTGTTCAAACTGTCAATTTTTCTTGCAAAATGAGAGACTTGAGGATTATTCTTATCTTTCAGTACATATGATGATTCTATAAACAAACCCCCACCCCCAAATCATGCTAAGGTAGGATGGCTGACCAGGATACATCAGAACCTTGTGTTGCCTTCTTATTTGTCTCTCTCTCTCATGAGATTCCTTCTGCCATGTTTATAGTTAATGACAACTAAAGCCACTATGAGACTCAGCTCTACTGTGCTTCTGCGTTTGGCATTGAAAACAATAACAGCCCTACACTAAACTCTGACCTCTGGATGCTCCAGATTCTCTTTTCTTGGAATGTTATATTCATATACATGTTGTTTTCATTATTATTGTAATACTCATAAAAGTACTCCTGCTGTATATGCTTATTATGTGTGTGAAGCCCTGACCTCTATCTGAATGTGTGTCTTAGTACCATGCCAAGCTTGTGTCAGTTTTTAGCTGCTCAGTAGCTTCCCTGTGTTTCTTCCCTGCTCTTGTGTGATGGTCAGGTGTGGCCTTGTGTGAAGCAGAGTTAATGGCTGCAGTGTTCTTCTGCCCATTCGCCAGAGGAATTGCCTGTCTGCTTTATATCCTATGTCCTCTGTGGTTGTCTTTGCTGGGTGCTTCACTTGACAAAGCCATGAGCAAGCTGGTCTGGGTAGCCCTGTTTTTGATGGTAGGTTGGACTGCAAAGGTCCTTCCTAACCTAAATTATTCTGTGTTTCTGTGTTAGAAACACGCCAGTTGCATGGAGCCTGTGGATATTGGCTTTGGGATTGCTTATATTTGACTACTTCAAACTAAAACCTAAAGAATGTGATGTCTACGTGGGATAGCGTGGAGCTTCGTTTAGTGATTTAATTACACAAAGTGGTGCTTTATCCTTTGTCCTCTCACCACTCAAAAGGCTTTTGAATTTCTCCGTTTAGCACAGAAATTAAAGGTGACTCTCTAATCACTTTTAATGAAATGACCCTGTCAGGTTTGAAGTAATATTGATTTAAGTTTGTAGAAGGAAGGAGAACATTTCTATCCATCTGATGGGGCAACCTCAATAGACTCACAGGGATATGATCATATTATCATTGCCATTAAACACTAATTAGTACTGTTAACTAGTTAAGCACTAGAATAAGCTTGTCTTTTTCTGCTGTTGTGTTGTTTATTTATTTATTTAGGGGAAATAGGGAAGGTAAATTAATCTCAGGAAAATTTCATTTGGTCCCTCTCAGAAGAAAAGGAGTGCTTGATCCTACTACTGCTTGTCTCTCTCTATTTTATGAAACCCTGCAGCTTATTTCATAGAACAGAGGAAGAGCAGCAGCTCAGCTATGTGTATCTAGCCTCCTGAGGAAGATCCTTGCTCTCTTACAATAAGTCTGCTCTATAATATAATAGCGGGTCTGTTCAAGGCAATGGAGGGTTTGTCTTTGACTTCAGTGGCAGCAAAAACAGGTCCCAAATGTCAGAAACATGCTTGCCTGTCTCAGAAGCAGAAAAAGTGACAGGTCTGGAATATGATTACATTTTTTGATTACTCTGCAGTGATTACGTTGGGTTTTTTTTTTACCATGTATCGTGTCAAGAAGCACTCTCAGTGAAACAGTTCTCTTGGCTCTTGAAGGCTGAGTTTGTAGAAATATTTAATTTCCCCTTATGGAGATTTGTGCTTTGAAACAGTAGTTGGCAAGAGAGGATAATGACTCATGGTGCCCTCAATTGCCAGAATTGGGGAAAACTGAAGTGAATAGCTTTCCTCTGTAGCTGTGAGAAAGAAATTGTAGCTGATTCTCTTGCTTTCAGTCTGACATGTTGGGGTTCACAATTTTCAAAAACTCAGGCAAAATTCAGATGTTCTTGAATTGGTGAGTGAACCACTCCAGATCATTTCAGAATGATTTGAGGAGGAAAACACAAAAACCTTCTCCTGTGGAAACAAGAATACTAGTCCAAAGACAGGGTTACCTGGGGGAGGAAGTGTTTTACTGGCATGCTTGTATAGTCCTTGCTTGAAAGAGTTATTCAAAACAGGCAGGGTAAGTTCTATAATGCCTCTAAAAATAAAGTCATGTACTTCCGTTGTGAGTAGCCTTTTTCACCTACCTGTCATTTTCTTCTGAAAAGAGAAGGATTGTGAATGCCTTTGAATAAAGAGCTTGGATTCTTGAACCTCTGAAGCAGGATTATATCTTATTTTTTGTAGGTACTTCAGCCTAAATATGGGCATCCTGTCCATGTCTGGAGCCACTGACATGCAAATACTAACGACCAAAAGTGGAAAAAAACAGTGATCATGTCTGAAAGACTGTAGCGGCTAAATGACTGTAGAAGGGGGAGAAATATGCACTAATGAGGGGAAAATTATGTGTCTTTGTGTAAATAAAGAGTCAAATATCATTTGGTATATAATTTCCAGAGTTTCTCTTTTAAAATCTTTTTGAAGTTCCCTTTCAAATTTTAATTACTTAAATTTGTTATTTGAACTTTATTTTTTCTCATTTGTACTGTAAACACTCTTTATCCACTCAAGGTTTTCTCTCTTTTTTTCCAGGTCACTTGATCCTGAGAAATGCTCACAATCCATCTTCATCCTCTGTTTTTAATTAAATTCTCCATTTGTTCATGTAAGTTTGGTTTTGCTTTTTTTTTTTTTTCTTTAATTTGTACGTGTTTTAATGAATTTCCAGACATGCAAACACAGCTTTGAGTATACCAACTTTTTATTTTGATTTCTAAAGTAGAAATTCTCTGTCTTTTTGGCTGTATGGCAACCAGAAGTATAACAAGCATCTAACAATATATAGTTAGGATTTTGATAAGCTATGTATAGCACTGAGTAAATTATGGTCAGAACATGTACATGATGAATCATTAGCTGTACCTGGAGAACTCTGTACAATGATAATCTATGAGCATCTTGGTTTTCATCGGGGTAGGGAAAGCCCATGAAATATATTGGGATTTCATGTACTCATCTCTCTCTTCCAAAATGCAGGTGGGATCTGATCCAAACACTGGGGAGCCAAAGTCTTCACTACCAGTTTCTGCTTCTTGTTCTGGACTCAAATGAAAGCTTTTATGAGAAACATTTCCCTTTTCTAAAGAAGAAATCTGCTGAACTCCATACCTCCCCATTTTTACTGGTACAACAAAGCATGCTTTCTTTGATTATTACAATTGTCATAAAAGCACATGTGACAGCAGAGGCACGAATTAAGACAGTAATTAGAAACTAAATGTAAAATGTGCACTAGCAGGCTCCCCGCCTCGAGAAAGCTTGAGCTGAATGTCACAGATCCTCGTCGCGTCGCTCTAAGACACTAGTGCTGTTGTTATGGGTGTAGTGTAAAAGGCAAAATACAATGGAATGTGTAAGTACCACTTAGGCTATAACTCTGAAGGGCTGTTGTGATGAGATGAGGGCAGAGCATTAGCTGTATATGTCAGTGGTCTTCGTTTGATTGCTTTGTGTCATCATCATCCTAAGATTACACGAAAACCAAGGTTTTGGGGGTGAGTAGTGTTAATGTATTTCACAGTGTGATTGGTTTAGCAGAATGTGCTGCAATACAAAATCTGGCTCGCAACAGCAGAAACTGAAACTGGAGAAGGGCATTTCATTTCCGGCAGACAAAAGCGGTGATTTCCAAGACTTCCTGAGTTCCTGTGCCTTAATTTTGTAATGTTTTGTTGATGTGACTGTGGGTTATGATTTGTAATAGCAAAGTAGAAAAGTCTTGTAATGGCAAAATCAGAAAGGGATAATTTTGGTTCCCATTGAAGCCTTTGACAAATGCCGTCTTGATGTTAGTGGGAACATTAGTGAAGCATATACCTCTAATTTGAAGCATTTAAATTATGAACAAAGACCCATCTGAGTATTCTTTAAAGTAAAGAACTTTCAACAATGAATACCCATTTCTGTTTCTGCCCCTATTGTCATCACCTCTGTTAGTGGGAGGGCATTATGAACTGTCTCTGGTAGCCAAGGCCAGTCTCAAGCATCTTTCTGTCAAGCCAAGCTACAGTCAAGGCTGCTGGCCAGAGTCTCTGCTTTCAGATGAGGGCTCTGTGGTACCTCACAATTTGCAGCTGGAAGTTAGCAGTGCTGAGGAGAACAGTTGTGGATTTTTTTCCCAGAAAAGAATACGGAGTTGTCAAAGAGAAGAGGCTTTCACGAATGCTGGCTGATTGAGTCAGAAGTCTGGCTAGCTGCTCAGGCTTGCTGATGTACCTGCTCCTTTCCTTTAATACAATGACATCCAATGAATCATTAATGAGCTCAGAGGAGAGCTGTAGCCTCCATAAACAAAGGTAGCACTTCTGCCCTCATTTTTATATCAATACGTGAAATATCGTCAACTTTCTTTGTCCTCTTCTGTTTCTCCATATTTTTATTTCTTTCCCATAATCCAGTTTCCTTTGCATGCACTTTTTCATGCATCCTGCTCCTAGAAAACTCCTCAGACGTACTAGATACAAAAAATGATAATATTTTCTTGGAGTTTTGTAATTTCTTCTGTTATAACGGATAGCCACATACAAAACAATGAGAAACATAAAGGTATTGAAACTACTTTTGCGTAATGATCAAGTAAATCCTGAAGCTGGGAGTTTCTAAGGAGCTAAAAGAGTCCTTCAAAAATGAGGACATTACTTCCTAATACAAATTATCTGGTAAAAAAAATATAAAATAATCAGAAGTCGTCCTTTATTGGGGGAGTCCTTGGGAGACCTTATACTCATTTTGCAATTAATTTTATTTGTCTTAAAATTCCTCTCAGTGGCTCCTGTTCTCTTTTCAGCATATTTAGAAACATCCTAATCTAAGAAATTTTGAAGCAGCAACACAGTTCAGAAATGAGTGAATGGTTGATCCAGCAGGAGGATCCACTTGGACCACGGCTAACATATATATTGAGACATAGAGCTCCTCGGAAAAAATGAGTATGGCTGCTGTGGATGAGAATGTGAGTCATTTTTTTATATAAAAGGAGTAGAGTCTGGTGGAAAAGGAAAAAAAAAAAAAAAACAAAAGAAAGAAAAAAAAACATCCAAACCCCTTGCTACCCTAGCTTGAGAGTTAAAACCATTCAACTTCCTCAGAGAATGCCCACAGAACTCCCTGACTGGACAGGAAAGGGAGCGAGGATGGCTCCCATCTTTGTGGCCCAAGTCACTGGCTTTTAAGAAAAAAGGCAGAAAAACTGAGTGGATTTTGATACCAAAAGGAGGCTGTAAGGTATGAACAGGGTTGTTTTCTTCATGGCTTTTAACAGCCTAGTATAAGAAAAAGGTTAGAAATATTCTGGCACTGAGTGGGCGGTACCTGCTGGTTTACTGCTTAGCACGTAACTTCTGTGGGTCACTCCTGAGATGTGGGGCTTCCAGCCTTCTCTTGGGCTCAGCTGCCTTAGGAGTGAGGTGCCCTAGCTTCTCGTCTGTAGGCAGGAAAGCTGACTGAGATGTGAGACCACATAGAAACTTAAGATGAGCAGAAAACAGTTTGTTCCTGGATTATCTCTTTGCTCTGAGAGAAATGTCTCCTTGTGGTTTTTTGGCTATGATAACTAACCTTATGTCTCCCCAGAGAAGTGTGTGATGATGAGCTTTGGCACCTGCGAGCTAAGTGTTTCTGCCCTCGTGATCTCTCTTATGAGAAACGAGACTTCAGTTCTTGAGGAAGAAGGAAGGAGTGAAAAAGGCCAGTCTTTCAGGGAATATTGTCAGGGTATTAGAGCAAACAATGCCTGTATCCTTTCACCGGATGACACAAACTGGTTCACTGACATCTAAAAGGATGTGAAAGAGAAAAACAGAGCTTATAGTTTGGATATCTTTATTGAACAAAGCCTGTATTCTGGGCCCTGCGGCTGTTTGAATGATTCAGACGTAATTTTAAAGGCCTCATGAAATTCCCTTTACTTCCTACTTTTGGTAAACAAAATGGTTATGATTTTGATTTGAGACTGTCTAGGACTGTACTTTAAATTGCACGTTTATGTATGAGAAAAGAAAGAGAAGCATGAAGGCAAGTAGGTTTGTGGATTCAGCATGCCTCTACCGAGACAAGGAAGATGAAGTGTGATTCTCATTTTAAATTGGCTCTGGGCTGGCACTTCTGTTGCAGGTGAATTTAAACGAGACTTTCACAGACCTCATTCTTCTGAACAGACTGGCAGGCATTTAGTTCAGATTAGGATTAGGTCTGGGTTGGAATATTCTTCCGCCCCTCCCCTACCCGTGCATTTTGCCCTGTGTTGACCTCCTTGGCCAGGTTGGTTGGTTTCTTGGTTGGTTTCTGTTACTCTTCCTTGCATTGCAGGGACTGAGAGCCAGGCAGAGGGTTATCTTTCCTTAGGTGTTTTTCTTTGGAATGTCTGTTAACAATCTACCTTTATTTAAAAGTAAAAGCTAGATAGCTGTAGACAATTTAAGATCATACCTCTGTGGAAAAGGCAGCTTTAGGGGAAAATCTATATAGCCTTATTCCTCTGTTCTGTTGCTCTGAAAAGAAGAGTCTGCCTGGTCTGAAAATTGTTTGGAAAAAGTATTTCCATTACTCAGAGGTAATCAACATTGTAAACTGAAGTAACAGTAGAGTAGAGAAGAACAGAAGTAGAGAGGGTACTAGTTGTTTGCCTCAGGAGTTAATAAATGGGTTAGTAGGATGGGCACAGATTAGCTGTCAGGGTTTGAGTCATGTGATTTAGAATACTGACATTTCTAAGATCTTTATCATTTGAATTCAGAATATATAAAATCAGAGAAGTGTTGAGATTGTCCCAAGATAACTCCGACTATTTCATCTCTTGCAAATACTCCCCAAGCTGTTTTCGAGACTTCTGATGAAAAAACACTGCAACTTCCTTAGAAATTTATTCCAGCATTTAACTTTTCATACAGTCAAAGTTTTTCTTATTTCTTGCAGCAATTCAAGCCGATTTTGCTCGTCCTGCCTACCACAGATAAGCAGTATCCTCTTCACAATAGCTTATGTTTTGAAGAATATGGTCTTATCCTCTGGGCTTCTCTTCTGCAGTTTAAACAACCTCAATTCTCTTCTCATAGGACACGCTTTTAAGACCTCTAGTAAATTTTTGTCTCTCTGGGAACATGTTTAGCTGGACCATCTCATGAAGCAATTTCCAAAACTTGACCAACTACTCTCAGCTGAGGAATTACAATGTTCCATTTTAAAGATTTTCTTCAGATGTCTTAAATGCAAACATCCAATCACTCATGAGCATCTCTTGTTTTTTAATAGAATAGGTCTCATTCTGGTCTTCAGCAGTTGGAGAACTTATTTTCTTACTTCTTAAATGTGAACTGTGATTAATTAATTATTGTTCCTCATATTTGGTGCTCCCTTATGAATGCATTTAATCTTCAAGGTTTTATCTTGCTGACTTCTGTAACATGACATGGAATGGAAAAAACCTTTTTAACCATGTTTCTCACCTTTTTATTTTCCTCTAAGCCTGCTCTATAATGACATAGGCAATGCAGCCATTCCCCAGAAATCTTCTCTGTACCATTTGTTACTTTACTTCTTTCAGGCCTTCCCAAGCCTTATTATATCCAAAGAAAGCACTCCTGTTATTTTCAGTCTCTCATCATGTTTGAAGCTTTCCCTTTGAGTATTTTCATTTTTCTCCTTCAAGCCCAGTGGCTTGGCAATGTGCTTTACAGCCAGGCTTACCACCCTTATGGAGATGTCTCCAGGTGTAAGCAAAGCATAAATTAGTACTAAAATGTCTCACATATCTGGTAATACAGGACAGAGGAGGTTTTATATTCATCTTTGTAAAGTATGGTGCACACTGGAATTCTGGTGTTAGTCATCATACTTGGAATAGTTTTTGTTATTTTAATTTATTTATATTTAATCCTCTCCTGTCTCTTTACAGCATTCTTGCTTGAAATGAATAGGCGATAATTATGAGCCTTCTAAATTTTTAATTAGCTCTTATAGATTAGATAAGTGTGTTTTTCAATTATTAAAAACCCAGAATTTTTTCTTGACTTCTGGAGCAACAATTGTAAAGGAGTTGTTACCCAGGCAGTAGCAAGTCCAGTGAAATATAAGGCCGGGTACTTTCAGTTTTTAATAACACCTCTAGTCTGGACTGGGCTTCATCATTCCATAGCGGGAGATAGCTCATGAGGAACGGATCTGCTTGTATCCATGCTAAAGGAGGTGGTTACTTCTGTCACCCTAAACCTTGCTTTGAAATCTCTGTAGCTCAAGACATGAATACCCAAGGGGAGATGGTGGTGAGTGAGGAGGGATGGGCATGATTCCCTGCTATGCAGCATCCTGTTATTTACTCGACCTGTTAATATCGCAGTGCGCTTTCTTAGATACTTGGCAGGAGTTGCTTTAGAGATAGGAAAGGAAAGAGTGGGTAGGAAGGAGCTGTGCAGAACACTCAAGTCTGTATGGATGCAATACCCTGATTGTAGAAGTTGGCCAAAGGAACACAATTTCTGGTTTGATAGCTGAATTGACATTTCCAAAGAAGGTGAGAAAAATAATTTCTGCTGAAGTTTTATGGTTATTTTCCTTGTATAAGAGAACTCAGTGTTTTAACATGGAATTAGTCTGCAGATCCACTGAATTTTTTTAATCAGAATTGGTAGGTGTTTTTATTTCCCAGGGCAAAAATTCTGTTTCCCAAGTGTCTCCACTTTATACAGTATGGGCAGATCATTTTACTTCTGTGTCTGAATTTGTGTCTTCAGTTACCTTCAGATAGACGCTACATATTCTTTATATTTCTCCTGCGGTGTGCTGCTTCACCGAAGGCTTTACTATCTTGTCTGTCTTGTGTTTATTACAGTGGGATGCAAAAGGAGCTTTTTTCAAGCTTCTGTTTGGGGAGGGAAATAGAGGAGGGCAGCAGCCAACTCCTTGCCACTTCCAGATATGCTGATAGAAAAAACAGAGGACCTCTCAGGCTGTGACATGGAGTGGATGGCAGTCAAGTGCTCTTGTCAAATGACACACTAAGTCCCTTTACATTTAACAATGCAGATTTCCCCTTATTTTATGGCTTGTGTTACACACTGTGAGCTGGACGGTGCTTTTTATTAAGTGCTCAGACATGTATTGCTCACTTCCCCTGATTTCATTAGACAGCTCTAAGGCTATAATTTCTACTGGTTCTCTTAGTCAGACACATGCATTTACCTGTCATTGCGGTACAGCTTACTAGTATTGCAAATCTAGTAAGTACTAAAGATCGTGTTGCCACAGAAACACTTTTACTTTCAAAATTATTTATATTTCCTTTGGGGAAACTGACTTTTCTGTATTTTTCATCATGCCTCTTATTTCATTTTTAAATGAATTTCATAGCTAGGTGCAGTACCCTACTGCGCACAATTATTGCAGCAATATAAAATCTAAAAACAGCAAAGCCATTTCCAAAATCTGGGCACTTATTGGTACCATCTCAAGAAAATCAAGAGAAAAGTCCTCTTTTTTGCCTTAAATTGGGTCATTTACCTGACATTTAAATATTGGCTTTAATATTTCTTTCTACCTCATTAGAGAGTTAAATAATCCATGAGACAGTGTGTATTAAAAATCAATTCAAAATATTACAATATTGCCTTTAAAAAAGCCTCACAAATCTACCTGGTACCCTAAGCTGATACCTCATATGTTGGTTAACAGCCAAATTAATGGAATATTCGTCTGCTCTCTTACAGAGCTATGTCTTACAGTCTAATTAAAGGTAAAAATCAGGACAACCAGAGTTGTCTTTTGTAAATTAAAAATCCTCTTTTATGTGCTGCGGAGGTGTCAGCACTATTATAAGGACTAATTAGACATTTTACAACATCCTGGTACCAGGGAGGAAGTGGTATTGTATGTAGTTTAAAGATTATTAAGTGTCTTTAGCACATTTGAGTTAGATTTTTAGGATGCCTTTGGTGCTAACCTGCTGTTGCAAGAGGAAGTACTTTATTGTCTCATAATAAGAAATTGGGCTTTTTGAAGAATTAAACGCTTGTCTGTAATGGCAAACTTCCACTTCAGAGAGCCACTATAAAAATGAGCAAATTACTGTGGTGGACTCTGTGTCCACTTAAAAATCTCAGCCACACGGTATAAGTTTAAACTCATCTGCTGTCTGTAGCATTTCATATCAATTTCATATCAGTTTACTCTATGAAACACACTCAAGAATTTCTGTTGCTCATCTCCGTTCCTGCAGCACACACCCAAATAACTCTGCTTTTTTTTTCCTTAACAAATGTAATTAGCAGAAAGGCTCGTCCAATGCTGTGTTCCTTTTCCCAATAAAATAAAATTATCCCACTCATGCATAGATTCTCATATGTGTCATTTAAGAGGTCATAATTTACAAACCATACACAGATTGCATGTTAGGACAACTGAAGACAAACGTTCCTACTTTTTTTTTAATGTTTATATTGTTTACACTTAGAACTTATAATCATTATCTTGCCTGATTCTTTGATTTTTGCTCCTGTATTATGCCTGGGTTTATACGCATTCACATCCTGAGCGTGAAATTCCTTGAGGTTTTTTTCCCTATTAATGTTTTAAATTGCCTAACTAGAAGCCTAACAAGAAAAAAAAAAAAAACAAAAAATGAAAAAACAAACAAAACCAAACAACAAATACTCAAATGCTAACCGTGTCTTTATCTTTAATGGTAGAAAAATTGCGACAAAAATTATGTTAAATGTCATACCTATTGGACTTGTAAAAAAAATAAGCATTGCCCTTTGTGAACAAAATTTGTAGTTAGATCATAGATTTATCTGCAGCTTTTAGAATTTATGAGTAGATCTTTAGATGAGGCGTTATGAAGACATTAATCGGTGTCAGCTCTAAAGATTCATTTTAAAAATTTCATTTAGTATGTGAAGCTCTTGCAAAAATGTGTCTTGTGGTTAACTGTCTAAACTGAAACAAAAAGAGAAAGTTCTGACTAGTGTGAGGGCAATGAATGTTTAATAGACTAACAACCGTTTAAAAAAAAAAATCCAACACCCAAACATAATGGGCACTTTTGAAACTAAATTTTCAACGTGGTGTTTAGGGATTTAACCATGCAGCACACATTAGTGTTAATGGGAAATTGTCCAGTCAAATCTCTACACATTACACTGCAAATGTACTCCTTAGTGTTTAAAGCTGGCCTGTTAACACTCATTATGAAACTGCACTCAGGGAAGGCAGATGAAGAAATATGGTACTTGAACATTTATCACACAGCAATATAGTCCCCATTCACCCCCCCCCCCCCAGTGTTTTTTGGGGATCTTGTTTTTTTTTACCTTTTTTTTTACAGAAATTCTGCAAGAAGACTCTATCAGCATCTTCTTGGCTATGGAAAGGCATTTTACTAGATCGAAAAATAACTGGGTTTCCTGGGAGCCCAGCTGAATTGGTCTTGGCATGGAACCTGTGGAGGGGTTATAAATACATCAGTAAGATTTTTCTTTTTCTTTTCCTCTTTCATTCTTTTCTTTTCTTTTTAAATAGTCTTTATGCCAGTCCCAGCTATCCTTATGCTGATTCTGGACCTGAGTCAGCTCCAGCAGAACTTAGAGGTGAGTGTTAATAATGTAATGGAGAAAGCCATACATAAAGTTGCCAACAGCATTTTTTTTAAATTTGAAATTGCTGATTGGGCAAAACTGGACTTGTGCTGAGAACACTTAAGTTTAGATAAAATTTTTGTTACCCACTGCTCAAATTCTCAGTCATTAATCTTTCACAGATAACCGTATCTAGATTCAGAGTCTGGTTTCTCCACTTTTATTTTTACATATTGGAAGAATTTCAATAGGAAATTTTGGAAGTTGGTCCGCTCAACACAGTTGTCATCCTGGCACTGAAGACAGGGAATCTGTAATACAGGCAAATAGCCAAAAGCAGGAATGTGAAGCAGCTGTGTCATACCCCAACTGGATGTCCCAGCCATCTAGCTATGTGAAGAAAAGGAATTCATGATATTTGTGAAAAACAGGAGAGGTCTTTGTTTTGTTCCAGGTGAGTGCCAACATTTTTCAAAATGTCAGACTTACTCATGGTAGGAAAACTCCTTGCAGTAAGAATGTAGGGAACTGAGAATTGAGGCCAGGTCTGTAGGGAAAAATTAAGAATAAAGTTGTGAGCTACATCAGTGTTTTTGAGAAGATCTTAGTCACAGAGGAGGTGCATCTCCATCCTTAATAGCACTTATTTCTTCTTTTCTGGTCGTTGAAATGGATGAAATGTATAGTTACAATCCAAATCTACTTGGGTTAATATCTCTCCTTTGGAGAGTTATGATCCTTGGAACACAATTTCTTAACCACCTTTCTGAGAACTTGTGCAAGGAAAACTGAACTCAGGTTAATCCCCTATTCCTTGGGGAGCTAACATGGATTTTGTATCTTTAATAATAATACAGTTGTGTGATAAAAATTCCTTTTTATTTTTCAAGTTCACAATGGACATTTTATTTTTACTGGCACAGAGTGCGTGCTCTAGAGTAAATACCACCTTGTAGTTTTTCACAACTGAAGTCTCTTAAAATTGGCACACAGATAAATAACACATGCTCAAGATGCCCATTAGTTATTCCTGCAATTAGTGGAAAAATGCCACAGCTTATTCTAAGGAGTTATCAGGGACATTTCTGTAGGAATGCAATCAAATCTTTGCTCTGTATAGTTAGCCAAAGCTAGCTGAGCTAACTTAAAAAGTCCTTTTAAGGATCCTTTAGAGAGAAGTAAAACTAGATTTGAAAGCCTTACCACAAAAATGCCATTGATCCACTAATGTGGTTGAGGCTCTGGTATATGGTATTTAATTTTGCCTCTTAATAATACTTTTTTTTTGAAAGGATTTTGAAAGTTATGTACATGAGTTTCCCTTAAGTTGCTGGAAGTGGCTCATTATAACGTTTTATTCTTTCTGCATCTTGCTGTGGGATGTATACAGTGGTAAACTATTCCTGAATAACAAACATTTATTCAATGCTTCTCTCTGCGCTTGTTCTTACTATAGACTGCAGCATCGCTCCCTCGAACCCAGGATCACTCTCTGCCATCCCATCATTTCATGTTCTTTAATTTTCATGCTTTGTCCCATGCTGGTCTCCTCTTCTGCCTGCAGCTCACAGCACTGCCTCTCAGCTGCCCAGCCTGGGATTTGCTCATCTGCAACCAAGACAGCATGTGTTCGATGTAGGTCCCTCTTTGAATAACTTCACAGAGTTCCTTACAGCTACATGACTAGCAGCAGTGGCTCTGTGCCACTTGTCATGTGGTCTTTGTGCTTTACTTACTTGTCACCCATCGCCTTAGCTCTGCTCCTCCCGCACGGCGAGTATAATTGTGGCCACTTTTCCCACCTTGATGTTTCATCTTTGGTTTTTCTGATGCCTCCTCCAAATCCTGCTCCGCATAACTTCCTTCTGTTTCTATAATTTTTTTTATATGTTTTCCTGCCTAACTCAGGATCTCCCACTGCTTATCTGGAGTGCCCTGTCTTTCAGGACCCTTGGCTAAGGGATCTCCATGTGACTGCATTGTGGGTCAGGAGGTGCTGAGTTGTCAAAAAGGGAAGTTTGGATGCAAGACCCTAAGAGCCTCTGGCAAGCCAGGAGGATCCCATTATCCCTTCTGTAGGGCAGCCACAAGATGCCCCATTGCCAAGAACAGATACCTCCTCCTCCTTGCTTATATCAGGAACAATTTTGTCAGCAGGACTAGGGCAGCGATCATCTGGCGAGGCCTCACCTTGAGTACTGCATCCAGTTTTGGACCCCTTGCTACAAGACAGTCATTGAGGTGTTGGAGTGTGCCCAGAGAGGGCAACGAAGCTGGTGAGGGGTCTGGAGAACAAGTCTTATGAGGAGCAGCTGAGGAAACTGGGCTTGTTCAGCCTGGAGAAAAGGAGGCTGAGGGGAGACCTTACCGCACTCTACAACTACCTGAACAGTGTTGATCTCTTTTTCTGAGTAACAAGAGATGAGAGGAAGTGGCCTCAAAAGTTGGACTACAGAAGGTTTAGATTGGATATTAGGAAAAATTTGTTCACCAGAAGCATTATCAAGCATTAAAACAGGCTGCCCAGGGAAGTGGTTGAGTCACCATCCCTGGAGGTATTTGAAAGACACAAATACAGCACTTAGGGACGTGGTTTAGAGGTGGACTTGGCAGTGTCTGGTTTATGGTTGGACTTGATGATCCTAAAGGTCTTTTCCAACCTAAGTGTGTCTTTATGTCTAGAAGTGTCTTATGCAATGATGGATCATTCCACAAGCTCTTGCCTTCTTGTGCATCCTACCGTTGTTTTACTGCAGCTACAACAAGTTGCTGAAGTTAGAAGGCCTGAATGTCCAAAATTGAGTGCAGGGTAATAAACTCGGCACAGCTCCGTCAGTTCTAGCTGGATGGAGCATGTCAACAGAATACTGGAAACAATTCAAAGCTCCTGAGAGGTTATAAAGTGTAAACTGACTAGACAGCTACAAACACCGATCTCTGATTAAAAGAACCCAAATCTCTAAGCAGGGAGGCTTGCTAAATTAAGATAAGTATGGTAGTTAGTCACTGCTTATCCCACATGATCTTGATGCAGCTTTTTGTCTTAACCACATGCAGCTTGTGGGAGAACTACTTTTCCATCTGTACTCTGTTATTGTCAATTCAAACGTAACGTTGAATCCTCTTGAACTGTTATCTCCATTGCAGCCTCATCCTGCTCTAAAGGGTCCATAGACTTTAGTAGCTGCTTTGTTTGGCCTTTCTGTTGAATGCTCTGAATTCTGCTAGTACACAACGGAGTAACTGTACTCAAGAGGAGTGGAATGCTCTGCATTTACACCAGCGTAGGGATACGGGTCCTTGGTGTGCACGTCTGTAGTGCTATTTGAGCAGAATGGCAGTCTTCTGATTAAACAGATGGATAATTGAAATAACTGCTCAGGGAAATTCCTCCTCCTGCCCCATGTAGGCACTCAGTTTCTTTGTTTAAACAATACGTATCTCACATTTCAATCCTAGAGAACAGGCAATTGAAAATGATTGTGTTTCTTCCAAATTTGCATTCTTATGTGCTGGCGGGTTTCATCTGTCCATAGCCATAGCGCAGGTTCTTATTATCTTGCAGCTATGATTTATGATTTTTTTTTCTTTTACTATTAATTTGACAGCCCATTGGAATACTATTTGAAAATATCCAGACATTTTAAATAAAATATTTTTGGTCATAAATACTATGGGGGTACTTGGCACAATATATCCTGCTTTTAAGAGACAAATTTGCATTTTTACAGGAGCAGCTAGTATGACAGAATAATGTAGGTGCAACAGAATTTTGGGTGAAATCCAATTGCTACAGCGGAGGTACTGTTAGTAATGTACTTGAATCAATACCATTTATCTTTAACTTTCTAAGCACAACTATTTTGCAGACCTTGGGAAGAAACAGTGGTAATTAATAGGCAGTGTGAAAGTCTGCTGTTTTCTCTCTTTGTCTGTCGTTCTTATTAGTTCCAATAAGAATACTGCATATTAATTTTTTGTTCATTGAGAGGCTAACAGACCTTTTTGTTTACACTTTTCTCTCAGCTTCTTTCACCACCCTTCAGTATAACATCCTAGGTGTTCTCCTCCACTGTGTTTCACCCTTGGATTACTTTTTTTCTTCTGAAGCTGCACTCCCAGCACTGGAGCAGACCCATACTGTGGAAGTAACTGTTCACAAACCATGGGTCAAACCAGGTTTTGGTAGAAAGTGTGACTTGTAAATCAAGACTTGGAAAGTGATTGCAGGGATCAAAAAGAGTGTAAGTTAAAACCATGGCACTGCCATTACTTTACTGAAAGAGTGGTCAGGCACTGGACCAACCTGCCCAGGGAGGTGGTGGAGTCACCATCCCTGGAGGTATTTAAGAAACGTGTAGACGTGGCTCTTCAGGGCATGCTCTAGTGGCCAAGGTTATTGGTTTGTGGTGGGGTGTTGGATGTGGGGTTTAGGTGGTGGGTGCTTTTTTTGTGTGGTTTTTCTGGATTTTGTGGGGTTTTTTTTTGTTTGTTTTGGGTTGTGGGTGTGTTTTTGTGTTTGTTTGGGTGGGGTTTTTTTGTTTGTTTTGGGTTTTTTGTTGTTGTTGTTGTTTTTTGTGGTTGGACTCGATGATCTCAAAGGTCCCTTCCAACCACTAAGATTCTGTGATTCTGTGCTGCCTTTACCATCCCCTCTCACTGGAGCCTACGGGGGACCTTCCTAAAGATACCTGCTTTCTGCACAGGGAACGAAGAAATGTTGTATTTCAATCTCAACAGCATAGGCATTTTTGTGCCTCAAAATGTGATTTCAAAGCCTCATCTTATCATAATATCCTGGCATCACTAAGAGCTGGGATTATATGTTGGTAAAAATGTTACCTTCTTTCAAAGGCAGGGAGTCCATATTGTCGTTTTGGTCTACCTTAATGTCATTTACTTCAGTGGGGTTTACTTTGTGCTTGTGATGGCATGATGCTGCAATAACACTCATGGATTTCCAAGCAAAAAAACTGATGGGGATGTGTGAAACTCAAAATCTGTCCTCTATTTTCAGATATACTGACCAGACAGATTTCTAAGACAAGAGAATTCCTATTTGTGCATCATTTATCTCCGCTTTCTTGTACCATCTGTGCTTACCTGTAGCCTGCAAAGTCATTATTACCTATTGTATCTACTACAATAACACCAACAGACCCTGACTGATCTTGTCTACAGTTACACCATCACAGAATGCAACAGTTGGTGGCCAAAACATGGCAATATAAATTGACAAGACAGAAAAAAAGGAGAGTGAAAAGCTAACCAGCTCAAAGATGCCCAGTAAGTCAACGGTATAGCTGGGAGAGAACTGCAGTCAACTTAATGAGCACCACTGCTTGCTAAGTGCTGTACTTTGGAAACCTCATTCTCCTGTCAATTCAAGAAATCTTCACTGGGAACTTAAGTAGCATAGGGATCTTCAGTATGCCTCTTTGCTGTTGCCAAACCCAATAGTGGGAAAGCATGGTGAAGTGCATTTAATGAGTGTTATTGATTTCAGCAGTGAAACACAAATCTTGAACGTTTTGCTTAGCCTAAACTTTATGTGGAAGGAATGAAAGTCATGGGCAGAGCTCGCTGGAATCTTTCAGCTTTATTTTTGCAGTCAGAAAAATACTTACACTACTACATCAAAACATTCTGCCCCATGTAGTACTGTTATTTAAGTTGTGTTAGAATCTGCAATGTATGAGGTTTCTTTTGCTTCCTTCAAGGAGAAAGAAACCTATGAAAACACAACTTATTATTGCCCTAAACTCACCAGCCAGAAACTCTTCCTGCGTTGCTGTTAGTTGGGAGTGCGCAGTGTCTGTTACTACATGTCCATTCCTCTCATTCTGTCACATTGCCCTTGAAAAACCACTTCAAAATTTTCAATTTGAAAATAATAATAAGTGGTTTTAATAATCTAAATTTGTAGATAATGTTTCTCATTCAGCTAGTAGTAGAAGAGCAAAGCCCGAGTGGTGGTGTTTGTAGACATGCCAGAAGATTAGCAAACTCAGGAACTGCACAAAGAGCAGATACCAGAATCCTGAAGCAGTTGTCTGAGCAGCTACTTTGTCTCCTCAGTCACTTGTTATTCTAGGAAAATATTTATGTTTTGAATTAGGGGATGATTTTGCATCGTATGATCTTGGAGAGCAGTGACTCCCCTTACCAGACCATACGACCTCCCACCGATGTCTTCAGTGGGATTCAGGAAGTTCTCTGAATCGTTGATGACTAATATTGTTTTTATTGTGATGTTCCAAGCAATTCCCTTTCCGTTCTTGAAGAGTGACCACTGGGGATGCGTGGTTTATGCTGCAGTAAAGTTGATGAAACTGCAGTGCAAAGAACATGCTTTTGAGCAGTTCAGCTGGACTGGGACTGTCTGCAGACAGCATGGCATGGTAACCACTAAAAGTTTGTTTGGGTCATTCATGACAGCAAATTTAAAGGAAATTTTCTTTGCTGCAGCCTTTATGGAAATCTGTAGGAAGCAAGATCTGGGAGGATTATGGGTGAAACTAGTATTGTAAATGCTGTATACAAATAGCAGTGTGTAGGGAATATCTGGGGAGAGCTTCAGTCACCACCAGCCTGCATAGCTGGTGATGAGAAGAAACCACCAATTGTCTGGGTGAAATATATCAGCTCCTACATTACCCCAAACCATTCAGTGCCAAGGTTGGACATGAGACGTTCACAGTAACAGCTGTATCACAGTATGTCCCCAAAATTTCCTTGGCATCCTGTCTTTCAGTCAAAATCCCAGTACATCAGTGTTTTCTCTTTCTGGAAAGCCAGCACCCTTTCAAGCCAGCAGCTGGTGCAGTCACTTTGTGCACTGAGAAGCTGACTGAACCTTATCTTTAAGAGGTAATGAAATAATGACAGCTCTTGATTTCCTGGTTTGTACACTACAGTCTGTACTTGCCATGATCGTGCATCATGCAGCCCCTCAGGAATCTGGGAAGATTGTAAAGTACCTGATTTTAAGCATTTTAATTTCTTGCAAATGCAAAGAGAGGGATGGGAAAAAAGATTTGTTGTCAATTTTTGGTAACAGGGCTTCTCGTGTAATCCTGGAAAAATTAATGTGCCCATAATAACCACCAGAAACATGTTTTGGCTGTGCTTTTTCCTCCGTGGTGTTTCTTCCTCTGTACTATTGCTTATTCTTTTTTATCTTGATGCCTTTTGATATTTGCTTTTTCTCTTGTTTTAGCTGATAATGTCGCCTTCTTACGTGAAGTGACTTTGTTGTGTTGCCTCCTCTCTGACATGCAACATCTTCCTAAGTCAGGAATGGCACATTGCTATCATCGCACCAAAGAGAGCGTGGGCGATACCGCATGGTTTGTGTTAGCATAGGAAGGGCCGAGTCAGACCTTTTAAGGGATTCACCCCTGGAAAACTTCAGTCTCTAACAAATGTAGTTTTGAAAGAAATAAGATGCCTGACAGGCTGATACAGGTATTATGCAGTCTTGCTTCTTTTGACTTCCACGGGTAAAGGTTGGTTTGCTTTTGATTTATTTTCCAGGCTTTTCTAAAATACCTGGCTCAGTCAGCATTTTTCTTAAAAACACCAAGGTTCCAGATCAAGTATTGTGCACTTTGCATGCACAGATCATCTAGAAATCCCATTTTTTTTCTTCCCAGGGCCCCTGGTACAATCCCACCATGTAGCTATGTAACACTTGCACTGCTTTATAGTTCAGTGCAAAATAGCAATTGAAGAAGGCGAGCTGATCCAATATCAGAGACAAAAGCTGATCTGCTCTGACAGTAAAGATGTGTTTTCTGCAATTACTATCTGCAAACCTCTTTTGTGGAGGAAATAGGAATTGATTTGAAAGAATCCCTGCCTTTGTAATACCATCAAAGCGAAATTGCTTATTATCAATTTGCTATTCATTCTGAAAGTCTTTAAACCAGTTAGAATTATTTTAATTCAGCACAATCATTGCTTCCAAATTATGGACATGTAATCTTGTTTCAGTAACTCATCAGTGGCTCGCTTTCAATTTTTCACACATAGTTTTATATAAAGTCTTTTTCTCAAAGTGATTTAACATTCATGAAAAGTATCAGAAGCTACAACCATTGTTTTAATTTAAATAAATGCAAAAGTTTACTTAAAGTACCATCTCTGAGATGGAGGAATCGTAGTCTTTCCATCCACTCAAGGCTCCTGATGTTGCCATTTGCAGTGGGTGTCCCCTAAACAAAAAACTGTCCTCCAGGAACCAGGCTGAAACCAGGAAGTCAATGCACGTAAGTCATTGAGTTGTGATGTAGTTGCAATGTAACAGCCATGTCATCTTCTTTTGTTTAGAGTGCAGCTCAAGCAAATGTTTTTCCATTTCTTTATTAATGCTCTATTGTTCTGACCTTAGCTTGATGAATGATATGGGGGGTTTCTCCTTTTTTTTTTTTTTAATTCCCTCTTTTCTTGCCATACTAAAGGTTGATTTACAAGGCTCATTGCATTGGCAATGAGGTATGAAAACTTCCACCTTTTGCATTCAGTCCTGATTTGACTATAACTAAAAATATTTTCATTTTAAATGAGAAAGGTTGATATTCTCAGTCTTGCTTTCAGCTGTTGTGGACCCCATCCAATTTGCCACACTTGAAGAAAACTGTAATTGGAGATAGAGACTACGGACGGAATTGGTTTTTGGGGATGAATTAGAAAGGTATCCTTTCGTAACTTTATGTGCTAGTGGGTGTTTCTTTGGGATTTTGTACTTTGTTTTTTGATCTGATGACACAGAGAACTTCCCCTCTCACTTCCCTGAAAATAGTTACTACTTATAAGAAGATTATGTGATTTGATTCCTTTTGTTGTGGTTGCTATTGGTTTTGGTTGTTTTATTTTTTTTTTTTTAATTTTCTGAGTAAACAAAGCAATCTAGCCTTGATCTCAGATAATCTGATATATTTAGCACAGGCAGAGAATGCTGCTAATAGCCTAAATTAATGGCTAAATACACCTGTAGATAATAAACCCTGCCTCTCTTTCCAAGATTTGAATTAGACCTTTATAGTTCCAAATACTTTCTTTTGCTCAGTCTCAGACACCTGCCTTGGAATATTCTCCAGAAGAGAATGCCTACGTACAAAGCCTAGATCCCATGAAAGAGGTGTCCAATAAATTGGAGCATAGCCTAACAGTTCTGTGTTTCAGAAACCTGCAGATTGGCTTTAAATAAGTTACATCTTTGGAGTGTGAAAATATTTCAGGACACTTGTCATTTGCTATGTCCTCCCAAGTTCTTATATTTCTGTTTAATGCCTGTGTATATAAAAAGCTTTTAACTTTGGCTGATAAAATCTTCTGCACTAATACAAAGCAGATTTTAAACATGTATGATTATAACAAAGTTCCTGCTTTTTTTATTTTCATTTAAAATGCTTCTGAAAAAAACACATTAAGAATTTAGATGATGTCTGCAAGCCACCTCCTCCTTTCTTCCTTTCTTTGTAGCAATGACTATGGCACTAATTTAAAGAATATAAGGCTAAATGGTAAATCCAGATAATTCAACAGCTCTTTGTCTCTCCGTCCCTGTTCCTCTCTTTCCTTTCCCTCCTCCTCTTCTACCTTTCACTGTTGGTGTCTTTCTGTTTCAAGGTTAATTTGTGGTCTTGGAATCTAATGGAATAAGCTGCTGGCTGCAACAGCTTGTGTTAAGCTAGCTTGGAAGCAGCCTTGCTTGTTGTTGGGGCAGTTGCTTAGAGTCTCATTTGGATTTTCTGCAGGCTGTTCGACAGCCACTCAGCAAGTGAAATTGAGATGCTATAGTTTACAATGCCCGATAACCAAAATCTGAGAAAGCATTGCTTTCTGTTCGCGGCATTGCTAAAATTCTAGCGTGGGAGTTCATTGTTTCCCTCCCCTCTTATCTTTCCTGCCGTTTAAATTTTGTTATTATATGCCATTCTGCATGAAAAAGTGTTAAAATCAGGCTAGTCTAATCTGATCTGGGCCAAAAAAAAGGTGAAAAGGGATTAGGGATGGAGATTTATTCTCAGCCTCTATTAATTTCTCAGGCGGTTTACTTGAATTTTCCTCTCTCTTTCCCTTTTTGTTTGTTTTTTAAGAACTTTTTCTTCCTCTTTCCCGGCTCCGGGTGAGGGCAAGGCGGAGGAGGGACCTGCTGAACACAGAGCTGCTGGTGGAACCCCGTGGAGCGGGTTGCTGCCAGGGGCAGGAAATGGAACACATGCCTTCCACCAAGGCAAATTTCTTTTTCTAATCGGATCAGCAATCATGCAGGGAGAAGTGGCACTGACAAAATGTCAAGAAATCAATCCTCACATACACTTTGGTTCCAACTGCAACTATGGATGGATTTCTGACAGAGAGGAAGTTGTCATGGCCAAAATTCTGTAGTACATCGTGATTACAGCTGTAAGGAACAGTTCGTTTAACCCAAACACTGGAAAGCCTTTAGATCGTAAGTACCTGACCCAAGTTTCCTAATGGAAAGTTAAAGTGAACTTAATTAGCAACTTCAGCTTGTTGTATTTCTTGTCATGCTATATTGCTGCTGTGGGGAATACCTACTCTGCAAAGCTTTTGCTCAAAGGCTGCTAAATTTAAAATAAATCAACTGTACTCACTTATACGTTTTCAAAGTACTACTTTCTCAAATAAATATATATACATATATATTTTCACGAAATTTGAAATAATGGTTTCTCCCTTTTTTTAAACTATGACTTTCATCTGGAAGCTTAGCAATAAAGTGCACTGTTCATACATTCTAGTGCAAAGAGAACAGGGGAGATGCCCTTGTAGATGTCTTTGGTATGCATTGCATGCAGCTCTGGCTGCAGCACGGTAGTCTTTTTTTTTCCTTCTGCACAGAACATAAAACACCCTATTTCCTGGATTCCACAGTTTATAGATTTTACATTGAAGATGAAAGCCACTGGAATTTGTCCTGGATTACCTCCCTGAAATGAAAAGGGCTGGGAATATGTTTCTATCCCTTCAGGCCATAGAAATTCTGGGATAAGAATTTCAGGGCAAAAGCACCGCAGTATCATAGTTCTGTGGACCCTTGCTGTAAAGCATAATTTCAGGTGCAAAGCTTGAAATAACTTAATGAAGATCACAGAAACAGTTAAGAAAACAATTAAGGAGTTACTTCACTGTAGAGCTGTCATTTGATTAGCTTTCATACTTCAGCATTTAACTTTTATTAGCAGAATACTAATGTTTCCATCACATAAGAATAAGTTACGAGAAAATTCTCTAAGGAAGAAAATGTGTTTTAAAAGTAAAATTTTGAAGTTTAGGAGTAAATAATGATTAAAGCGTTATTAAATCTCTCTCATACAGAGAAGGAGGGGAATCATAGAATGGTTTGGGTTGGAAGGGACACTTAAAGGCCATCTAGTCCACCCCCCCCCTGCAATGAGCAGGGACATCTTCAAGTAGAGCAGGTTGCTCAGAGCCCCATCCAACCTGGCCTTGAATTTTTCCAGGTGATGGGGGCATCTGCCACCTCTCTGGGCAACCTATGCCAGTGTTTCGCCACTCTTGTTGTAAGATTTTTTTTCCTTCTATCTAGTCTAAATCTCCACTCTTTTAGTTTAAAGCCATTACCCCTTGTCCTATTGCGACAGGGCCTGCTGTTTATCTGTGTTTTTCTTGTAAGCCCCCTTTAAGTATTGGAAGGCCACAATAAGGTTGCTCTAGAGCCTTCTTTTCTTCAGGCTGAACAACCCCTACTCTCTCAGCCTCACCTCACAGGAGAGGTGCTCCTGCCCTCTGATCATCTTTGTGGCTTCCTCTGGACTCACTCCAACAGGTCCATGTCTTTCTAATGTTGGGAGCCCGTAGCTGGACACAGTAGTCCAGGTACTCACCAGAGCAGAGGAGCAGAATTGCCTCCCTCGACCTGCCGGCCAAGCTGCTTTTGATGCAGCCCAGTAATGATTAAGTCTGTTAAACAGGAGTGGTTGAAGTTATATGAACAGGATTTTATATATATATATCAGTTTATGAAGAAATGTGAAGTGAATATTACTGAGAATGCTTCATGTGTAAATGGAAAGTGAACTTCATCTTCTTAAATTAACTTGTGGAACTTGCTGTTGCAAGATATCGCTTAAGACAGAACACAATAATAGTTTGTAAATGACCAAATCATTGTTATCGATGAACGGTGACGCAATAGCTGAGACAAAGGACTTGAGATCTATTGGTGACAAAGCATATGCTGATTATGGTTAAATTTGTTGTTTTACAGTTAACCATGGTACTATTACCTGTATCACCCAGATGTAAGCCCTACTGCTGCTGTCAGAAAGAGCCGTGCCACTGGGTTGTAAGGAATTTCCACAGATTCTCTTCCTGAGGTATGCAATGTGTGTGTGTCAGGGGAAAACAGCTACCTGAGTTGAGATTTCAGAACACCTTTAGAGGCAAATACAACTTCTATTATTTTCTTTCAGAAACAAAACAAGCCATTTTTTTTTCCTATTAATGTTTTATGACTTAAGATATCACCATTTCGCATTTGTTAATTGATACTCATAATCCTAATAGGTGCTAGCAAATATGGGTGTGAATAGCAAGTACAAAATTTTGCATTTCTCTTCAGGACAAGGGCAATCTTAATTAAATCTCCAAAAGCATGGAAATTCTGAATTAAAGCTGAGGGTCCTTTCTAGTGCATCCTAATGCTTCGGGCATAAGGAATGGCCGCTGGAATAGCTAGTTGGATACTTGACAGAAGGCATTCTGCCCATGGGCTCTGGTAGTTGGAGATCCATTTGATAGCTAATTGCTTCCAGTGCCAGAGAAGGCCAACTCTGAACCTGATGTAGTTTGCTGATTGTATCAGCACTGTAGCCATTGAGAATACATCACAATGACAGCACATATTATTACCCTTTTTCTAAAATATATCCATGACAATTAACTGTCTACCCCTTAATAGCTCTGTTTTGCATTACTGTGGAGAGTGAACTCACTGTTGAGCAAGCAGGGGCACTGAACCAGTCATACGATGGTATGTTGTGATCTACTGAAACATTACATGTACAGTATACATAATTATATTGATCTGCCACTGATAAAAGCAGTATATTAAAGTACACTGCTACAATACTTTCAGTCCTGACTACCTCCTCAGTACCCAGAGTGGCTCCATGGACTACTGTAGAGATGTCCTGAAGGACAATCCTGACTTGGTGATGGAAGGTCTTTTTCAGATGTATGATCTTTAACATCAACTTACCTGTTACATCTTTTCTTTTAATGCTGTGAAGATTTGGGGGTCTGACACTTGCAAATATATGTTATCTAGTATGTTTTTTTTTAATATATAGTCAAGCCACGTACCTGATATCTGATGGCTTGGTGTATGCCTATTAGTTTTGAAATAGGTTATTTTTATTACTCGCTTTCCTTCCTCTATCTCCAGGCAGAATAAATCTAAATTCAAATTTTAAAGAGGTGGGGGGGCAGGCAAGAGAAAGAGAGCCTAGCAGTCAGCTCAGCATGCCAAGGTTCATCCCAAAGCAATTTTTACAGCTGTATTTTAAACTCGTTTATAAAAAAAAAAAAAGGGTTTATAATAGAGATTTGAACCATCCCTTAACAATAGAAGAGCAGCTGGGTACTGCTAGAATATCAGAGGTTGCTGAGCATTGCAGTTTGAATGAAACTGTCTGCCCAACTTTAAAAGAAGATGTCAAGTGTAGACCCTCTCTCACTGAAAAAAAGAAAAAAAAAGCTTTATTGATCCATTTAGCTGGTAGCAGATAGGAATCAAACCAAAAAGTATATTCTCTAGCATTCAAGTTAGATAAATGTCAAGAGCTGC
This sequence comes from Gallinago undulata, assembly GCA_026546715.1. NCBI lineage: Eukaryota > Metazoa > Chordata > Aves > Charadriiformes > Scolopacidae > Gallinago > Gallinago undulata. The sequence continues at coordinate 20,880,549 of JAOTQQ010000052.1, read as the reverse complement.
AATTGATCTGGAGTTCATTGCAAAACTTCATGGCCATAGAGTTATAGACTGGTGAATTCTGCAAAAAAAAAATGACATTTTATAGAGGAATTTTTGCACGTTTTCTCTGAGAAACCATATTTATGTAGTAACCTGCTCCAAGGATGGGTATTATAGACACTTGTAGAAGTTAGCAGAACTGGGCAGAATTCCCTAGTTTTTTGAGAAGACATGAAAGAATTGTATTAGTTCTGGTATAGGATTTGGCTTGTTGGATTTGCTTGCTTTTTCCATAGTATTCTACAAAGCACTAGCTATCCTCAATTATACACTGTCTTGCTTTGTGATGTTTTTGTAAGAAGAACAACTGCAATGAGCAGCTCGGTCTATGAAATCTCTTAACTGTGCTTTAACAAATACTTATTGGCTTATCCTTCATTCTGGGGAACAAAGTAGAGGACTCTTACCTCATAGCTGCCCAGGCTGACGTCCTGTATTTCCCCGAGGAGCTTGTCTGCATGGCTGATCTATCCAGAAAAGAGTGATGGCCAGTTCTGTGTATACTAAAATGAAATTTGGAGCTGCCTTTGACTTGAAGCTCAGCCTGCCTGGCTGAGTGCTGTGCAACTCCTGCTAAAACAGATTGCACACTTCACATGGAACTGAGTGGTGGCAGGACCAAAACCCTTTTGCAGTTGAATTATTGTTTTTTTTTTTAATTATTATTCACAGTTCCCATTGAACAAGGCAGGCTAAAAAACATCTTGGGAATTTCAGAGACTGGATGTTATTGATAGCAACGTAAGGACTGTGATGATTACTGTGGTAGCATATTTATTGATTTATTAAGACCTTAACATCCAGCACTGCAGAGCCAAATTTCTAAGTAGGGACTTTGCCAGCCAAAAAGCAAAACAAACCCACTTCTGCACTGTGCTTGTATCCCATATTAAAAAAATGAGTTTTATAAAAATATATTTTAAAAATATTTAAAAATAGAGGTGGTTAGAACTAGGGTCTAATCCACAAATACAGGTCAGTTTTCACATGCCTTGAATTATTAAGCATGAATTGCTCCTAAAAGTGTATTTTATGTAATAATGTCAGCAGATAGTTGGCTATTTTTACATTCAAAGAATCAAAAAATATATATGTAGTAAGTTTCCAATGTGAGACTGTATTTGCATGAAATTGATTTCATTTGTAATAAAAAAATGAGTCAAGAATCGTATGCATCCAAAATAACCATTTGCAGAAAAGCTCTTCCTATTCTGGACTGAAAGAAGAAAAAAAAACCCATGCAGTCATTCCCTATGGTACCGTGACAGAAAAGTATTGAAAAAGCTCCAGAGAAGCTAAAGAGGTAAGAATGAGGTATGCAAAATAGCCAGAGGGAATGTCCTGGGGTGGATGTCACTCTCGTCCCTCTGGCTGCAGAGGCAGGTGGGGTGGAGGTGTGAAACTCGTTCTGTCTCCTGAGAGCACGAAGCAGATGGAGTCTGCTGCAGCTTCTGTGGCCCTGGGGTCTGACCAAATCGATCCAACAGTGTTACAGCAGAACAGTGTGAATTTTGTGGCCAGGGCTGCAGGACAGGAAAAAAAAAAAAAAAGGAAAAAAAGAAAAAAAAAAAAAAGATGAGGTGCAGCACAATGCTACACTATTTTTTTAAGCTACTTAATTTGGGTATCAAGATGGGAAAAACTCAAGATATATATTTATGATGTGCAATGAGATGATAAACTGATAGTGTGTTATCACTTAATCTTTTGTGTGAAAACTGATTATACACCAGTATGAAATACTTTTGTCACAGGAGCTTCAAACCTAGATTGTCAACGGTCCATGTTTCAAATTGGATTTTGTGAACAGTTCTGTACACTGAGTAAACCTGGAGTAGCAAGGGAAAAAAAACGTTAAGTATTTTCTGCGTTGTACACATTTGTGAATTGTGCTTTTGCGTTTGCTGGCTTGCTCCTGGATGATGCAGTCCTGTGTTTGACAATATGCTGATAAATATATAGAGTGATTAGAATTACTTTTTTAATTGGATGAATGACTACATGAACATGTTCTGCTTGGTAACAGTGGAGGAAAGATGGTAGACTGGACAAACAGGTGTCCACCAAAGAAATTCTCAGTGTCATTGTTCCCAACATAAAATACTTCACGTTTAGCCAACTAGAAGGAAACATCAGCATACAAGAGCTTATGTGTTTTGTCCGAAGAGTCTCATCAGGTTAGATTCATTGAGGGAAATGTTTCTGGCACGGAGTGCCCTTTTTATTCCTGTCTGCTTATGGAACGATAGTAACCTGAGATCGATGGGAGCTCATCCCATTCCTACCTTTTTGGCATCCTATTTGAAAAGTAACGTAAAACCATTTTGCTGCCTGAGGAAAAGGCTGTATTTAGTGATACAAGACATTACATTATTTTTTTGTTTTGTGATATACAGTAAATGCCTATGAATTCTCAGCCTGAGGAAACTGCATTGTTCTAAAATAAATGCAGTAAACAATTCAAGAAGTGTATTAGTATATATATATATATTTGTACCTATAATGGATACATGCAAAACCAGTTAATGCTAATGTATGCAGTGAAGGGAAAATAAAATACCTCCATGTATAGACAGAGAGAACTAGAGAGGTTTCTTGAAAGTATTTCAAATATTCTAAAGTATCTACACAATGACTTATTTCTTCCTTCGTTGTTCTTTGATTTCCTCACTCCTCGGAGGATATTTTTTGGGGAAATGAACAAATCAGATAATTAGTAAGAGCTGTGAGGACTAAACACTTGGATACCCCAAAGCAAGAGGAGCTTTCTCATTCTGCCTAATCTTTTGAGGGTAGAAAAGGTCTTCAAGCAAAGTCCGTAGCTCTGAGCACTTTCAAATCTTACTAGGAGCTGAACATATTCATATTGCTGGCCCACATAACAGATATTTGTTTCCAACTTCTTGCTAAGATTCCTCCCTCCAGTTGAATGAACAACAAATCTACTTGCAGATTATTTTTGTATTATTATTTTTAAAATATATATAATTATTTAAGGCACAACAACAGCTCCAGTTGAATTATTTTTTATGAATGATTGATCCTGTCTTCAGGGACTCTAATCCATGAAGTAGTTGTGGAAGATATCTAGAAAAATTCAGTTAGAACATTTTCTGTAATTGTGTATGTTTAATGTAATGACTACAATAAAATGTGCCTGGATGGCACTGGGCTATCAGTCTCTGAATAAACTAACAAACACTTCTTCTTCACTAAGTAGAACAGCACAAGTGGCAAGAGTAATGCATTTTACTCTTTTTTTTCCAAAAGGAGTAAGATGAATGTTAGAGATACGATCATTCTGACACCCTGCATTGGTGTTGCAATCCATTTCCTAATGGGCCATCGGTAAAGGAAAATAACCTTTGTGTTACATGAATAGATCTCCAAAAACTTACAGGCTTTTTGTGACAATTCAAAGGAGTCTATGCAGCAAGAACGATTTTCTGTCTGTCTGGGGCTCCAGAACTATTGGTACAGAACTCTTGGCAGCTCCTTCTCCCAAGGTGTGTCCTCAGTATGTTTGGCATTTGTCCCCTAAAGAGTTAATTTACACACCCAAGGTTAACACCAAGCAATGAAAGAAAAATACAGTAAGAAGTGTCTGAGAGGGAAAAAAAAAAAAGACTACATTAAAATTCAGCTTCTGCAAAGAAAATGAGCTTTGTTTCATGAAAATTTGAGATTATAATGAATAGCAGAGCACTTATTTACCAGCTGAACGGCTGCTAAATATAGGCCTTCCATCAGAAGTTTCTCAGACAGCAGATCTCTAGATAAATGGACAACCTGCTTCTGCCCTGAAGGTGCCTTTACCTTTAAAATTCTGTTCTTTAAAATACTCTTTTAATTCTTTAAAATAACTGTTAACAGACCTCACTGCCAGGCGAGGCCAAATGAAAGTCCCCTCTGAGATGGCTCTCACAGCTCAGACTTCTCTGTGCTTTGCAGCAAATGTTGTTCTAGCCTTGGTGGTTTCATTCTCTTTCATCCATGAATTGCTATAGCATTGGAAAGAAAGTGCTTAGGACTCGAAATTACAAATGTTTGCCCCCTTCCCCCTTCCCAAAGTCACTGAGTCTGGTATTAAAGATCAGAGCAAACTTTTGTAATGATTCATGAGATGCTACTACCCTCCCTCTCTCTCTCGTTCCCTGGTTGCCCGATTCGTTATACACATCAATGTGGTCTTTTATTGCTGTTTAATAATAAATGGTATTTTGTTTGCCTACCTGACACTTTTATTAACTTCACTTTTGTGTGTATGTGCACATGTTTCTCCAGACATGATTTCTTCCCAACACCCCCCAAATAAAAGTGTAGGGGGGGGGGGGGGGAGTAGAAGCACAGCTTTATTTGAAGAGAATTTGTCCCTAATCTGTTGCAGCTGTAGGGGACCATTCGGCCAATTAAAGAGAACAGACTTTGGCTCCTTCCCAAATGAGGCGACCACATGTTATACTTGGATTGGTCACCTCAGGGGAACGGTGGGTCACAGGGGCATCTGGTTGTCATTTCCTCTCTGGTCAGCATGAGGCAAGCGTAGAGCAACTGGGGGGGGGGTAAAGGGGGGTGGAAAATGTACATTTTCTTTATCTCGTGTCTTGTCCTTCAGGTTCAACAGCACTCAGTCAGAGTAAGAGAGTCTTTTACAATTTGATCCAGTCTGGGATTTGGGAATGAAAGCTATATGTTTGATTTGCTTAGTTTTGAGGTGTCATTAGCCTATTTCTGACTCTCTGCTACAATAGTATAGATGTGAAGGTTCTGTTAATGTAAAGAAATAGCGGTAGGTTTATGCTGGTTTAGCTGACTTCAGAATTTCCCTCACAGGTAGGAAATGTTCCCCCTCCGCAAGGCAACAGGCCCTTCCTCTCCGAACAAGCGAAAAGGTCAAGAGCTGTTCAGTAATAGAGGCTTGATATAAATGTAAGAAGACGTTGCCATCTCCAGTGTCTCAAATGAGTGAGTTATGAACAATTTTACTAGCTGATCTGTAGCTTAATTGACCCCCAAACTGCACATACACCTAGGGCTGAAGTGAAATGCAGGCTGCCAGAGCCATCACAGCGAGGTTGTCTTCAAAAAATCAGAAACATCTGGTTTCAACTAAACTCAGGCACTAATAAACTAATACTCATCATGAAGGGGGAAACGCTTCAATGAACTAGCCAGGTCAGTGAACTCATTTTCCTCTGAATGTGGCTGGCCCCCAGTTTTCAAACTGTTATGGTTAACGTAGACTGGTTATTTGGCTCAGTTAATGAAGTAGTGTCAGCGGTGAAAAGGTTTTCTTGATCTGACTCTTTCATCTTTGGAGTACAATGAATTCAGAGCTGTAACCTTTCCATTCCAGGGTACTGAGAGTTGCAGTAGTTAAGGATTCACAAACCAGTTTCTGCGTGGCAGCTGAGTTGATAAATGTGTTTTCTTAGGCAGGGCGAGTGAGGCTGTTGCTGTTATAAAGGGGCCGCGAGGCCTACTCGAAATTGTTTGAGAGAAGGGGAGTGCACGTGGAGCAGCTGATGAACCATGGCAACCTCCTTGTAAGCCTCGGCCTTGATCAGAGGCTGGAGAGGAAGCACTGGGTTGTTACCCACATGGTGGAAGGCAGGAGATCATACCATGGCCTTGGGGCATGGACCGGTATCAGAGCTGGAAAAAGCTTTGTGTGGAGAAAATTCAAAAGTGACGGACAAGCCGTGGGGAGTGTGCTATTAAAAACAGAGACGCTGGCCAGAACTAGTCATTCCAGCCCAAATATGAACTTCTTCAGTTTCTTCATACTTAAAGAAGAAAGACCAAGTTTTAATTTCTCTCTGGCTTTATCAACTCCTTTCTTTGTATTACCCCCAGCAGAATTTTGTTTTATTTTTCTGGAAGCTGCCCTCGTGTGAAGCCTAAAACCCAGGGCCAGCCTGCCATCTCCATAGCGACGCCATGCCGCTTCACCCTCATCCATCCGCACATCCCACTCTGTTATGTGTTCTATTTTTGTCACACTTAATTTTCTGAACTGTGCTATTCTTCACAACAAATTTGTCTGAAGAATCCTGATTTTAGTTTGATTTGCTTTTTGAAAGATTTGCTGTTTGTTTTCTTTAAAATCTGTTACAATCGGGAAACACCTGGACAAGAAAATTGAAAGTCATATGCAGTTACTGGTTAATACTTAATTATCCAAAGGCTCTAAACCTGAAAGGAACAATGAGGGAAATTTAGCTCTAGATTTCATCAATAATTTTTGCTTTTTCCTTTGGAGCCTCCAAGTCCCTTATCTGAGTGGCTACCAAATAAGAGCTGCTGCATAAAATCCTACGCAGACACTTTTCAACAAGGCCTGGAGAGCTGAGTTTTTAGGGGGTTTAAAAAATGATAGCTGCTTTTTTTATTATTTTTTTTCCTCCTTGCTCAAAGCTGAAACTATGGAAATATCAGAGGCTTTCCTTTGAAAGCATTAAGATTTTGAGATGATGTTAAGACTAAGAAGCTTCACCTCTGATTAGGTTTCAAACAGATGCAACACAAAACTTGATCAGATGCTCTGAAGAGCAGATCACTTAGAAAAGTTATGACTGAATGGCAAATTTTACTCTTTTATAAAGCTTGATCTGAGATTTATTTTCATCCAAACCTGAAGAAGAACTTGGTGAACTTTAGCAAACCCACTAACTATGATATCTAGCAAACCTTCAAGTTATCTCATGCTTTGAAAATGCTGATCTTGATGACTACTGGAATGAGGTTCTTGGTAAGTTAATTGCTGGACCAGCTCTGTATTCATTGCCCAGCAGCATAACTCTTGATTGCTGGAACGTAGCCAAAGATTGTCATTATTCCCATGTTTTACTGAACTGTTTTCATAATTTTTGCTTCATGACCCAGATGCCTGTATATCACATATAAGCTTACTGATTGTGAGGGATTTGGGGATTGTAAACAGAAAACCATTCTGAAGAAGGCACAAAAATCTGAAGCTCTGTCTGTGGTACTGTAAATAGGATCTTACATAATGAAATAATTACCTCATCTGATAGATATTTAATTCTCCAATTACTGCAGTTTGTTAGCAAAGTTAGAGGCCATTTTATAACTGAGTTTTAATACACTTAGCGTAGGTTTCTCCAGTTTGGGAGCTGAAACAAACTAGGAGAACTCAATATATAGGTGCCATCCTTTTTGATACCTGAAAAAGAAAGCTGTCTTAATATTAATTTGGCTCTAGAAAATGACTTCTGTGGATATTTGATTATTTGCATCCACAGTGTTTTTGGCCCTAAGTATGTAATGAAAGAGGGTAGTTGTGCACTGTATACTCTGGGATAATTTCATCTTTAACCTACCTCTGAGGCCTTTGAAGCTGGTGACATGCCTGAGGAGCTACTAAACTGTACCTAGTCAGTTTGGCAGTATAATCTTGATTAAAACCAAGATGGGATTTCATATAGAACTCCTAACAACCTAAAGCTTCCTGAGTAACTATCAGAAGAAATGGCAAACTCACCATAAGCATTTTATTTCTTTTTTTTTTTTCCCCAGCACATGCTTTTGATCTAGAGTTGGGATGGAAGTTAGCCCCCAATATTTCTAAAACATAGTAATTTATGAATGCACTATTTGTCTGGAAGGGATGGTATAATAAAAACAAGCGACAAAATACTGATCCTTTGCAGATCAGACTCAGATTTTTCTTTCATAGCCTACAATTTTCCTACTGTATTTTGTGGTTAGCAATGCCAGTTCCAATGAATTCTCAAATTGGAAAATGAGAAAGGACTGGAGTTAAAACTAAACTTTGCTTTTAAGATGCGGCCTTCTCAATCTTTAAATTTTAGGATGATTTATAGATGCCTTTAATCTGTTTGCAATTTAAGAATGTCAAAATAAATGGCAGATAATAAATAATAGTAGAGCATGTATTTTAATTGTCCAACTATTGCATTTGTTGTATCTCAAATACTGTTCCTGATGTCCAGATAGCGGCTTTTCAGTCTCTTTACTGGTTAATATCAGAAGTGAATTAACTAACATACTTCTACCCTAAGAAAACATAAAGGCAGCTTTTTCCAAGGTAGAAGGAAAAGTGCATGGCTTTTTGGATAAGGTCATGTTCATTCCCCTTTCCTTCCTTTTAGAAAGCCTGATTTCTAACATCTTCCACGGAAGCACAGAGAAATGGCATTTTTGTTTTGCGTTATTAAAGAACTGCATAGTTTGACTCAGATTAAACATAAACACCACTAAACATAACAGGCAGAAGGAGGGGTATTTGAAGCCCCTGGCGTAAAGGTAGCTTGCATGAGGAGGACACATGGTTTTATCTGCATAGATGAATCATATAGAGAACAGTTGACTCATCTTCTGCCTCCATTTTATGGCCTCAGATCAGCTGAGTGTTATATCATGCAAACTGAAGCATTTCTTACCTGTCCTTCAGGCTGTCTTTGACTTTTACGAAAATAGACTTGAATCCTTAAAATTAACTTTCTTCTTAAATTTCTCTCGAGAGCAGCAATGTGCTGCTAAACTCCCTGCTGAAATCAGCATCTGGCAGGGTTAGCCCTTCCGGTCCTTATCCCGCAGTCATTTATGTACGTGAATTTAACTTTTTGCAGGGAAAGACTTTTATTGAAAATTACTGTGTTGATAAAATTGCCACAGATAGGTTTATACCACGTTAGACTCTTGTGCATACGAAAAGATTACAATTTACCCACATGGAAAACACATTAGAACAAAATAAATATATTCTGAAAAAGTTATAATACATCTATAGTCACTGTGAGTAATTCTGTGGAATTTATGAGAGAATTATGTACATCTTAGAGATTTCTATAACTTACTTGGAAATAAACGAAACAATGTTATTGTTACAGTAGTTCTAAATTAAAAGCCCTAATCCAATACCTCAGGAGGTAATTATGACCTAACTCTGAATTTCCAGCCTAGTGCCTGGCTCTGTTATGATCCAAACTGGGACCTGAGCAGTGGCAAACATTGAGGAGGAGGAGAGCTTGTTTCGTCACGGTCTGTCCAAGTTCATCTCTAATGTCTAAGAAGCCCTAAACAGAGAAGTAAGTATGCCGGACCTGTGTTATTTTTTCAGCCACTAAATACATGGAAACAAGGAAAACAAAATTACAAAAAGTGAAACAAAGTTACCATGAGGCTATGTTGACAAAGTTGTACTTAGTTCGGGAAAGTGAACTTGATTCAGTGGTCCGGAGTGTTCGTTGTCCTCTTTTTTTGAAGAAAAATAAGTTCTATTTTGTATTAACATCATTAACTCAGTGAGCAGTGTTTTGATATTCTATCCTGTAAAACTACAAACTTCACAGTTTGGAAGTTTGCAATATGGCTGAAAGCTGATTCAGTTCAAATATGTATCTTAAGCTTGTTTAAGTAGATGAACAAATGAGAAATCTCTAACATGGGTGTAATATTTATAGTTTGTTTGCACAAGAGCTCTAGTGAGCACACAGTGTTTGTTTGGACAAGTGCTACTGGATTTCAGAACTGGCCCCCAGGTCAGTGTCAACACTTCACAACCAGGGATGGAAAATGTTTCAGGAATTTTCTACCCAGGACTGCGAATCGGGTTTTCCTTTATTTGCATCAGAGTTGATAGATGTAACCCAGTAAAGCAAAGGTGTCACTGTTGTCATGCTTTTCATGCTTTGTACTTGGAATGGAATGGCAACAACTTCCCAACATCTTTGTTTATTGCTGTTTCTGCAAAGTAAGGTGCATCCATTTTCCCTACTCTCCGTATGAAAATGAGTAAGTAGTCCTAAACTCACAAGTTAATAGGATCAGCAACAAAGTCTCACCCTCTTTTTGAATATATTTTTCTCTAAGTGGTTTTGACAAGGGATAGAAGAGGAACGCTGATATTAAAGATGTCCCTAATGAGATGTGCATGGAAGTAATGGAGTTGTTTTGTCTTTTTTTATGGATTTTAAAAACTGAAATGAAAAGGAACCCTTAAGAGTATTTAAATAACAGTGAATTGTATGCCAGCCCTTTTGTTGGATTCAGGCCTGTGACTTTCCTTTTTTGGTATCTATGTTCATAAGACAAGCTAACAGAGAGTAACAATGGGGTAAAAATCATTTAGCTCGGAGATACATGAACAATACTGGAAATTATTCAGAAAACTAAGAACTTCTAAAACCTGCACATTACTCGTAAGGATATTTGAAATTAGTCTAGAGAATGGTATCTGAGGTGATAGTGTAGGGAATAAACCAGAAAGAAATAGGAATTGACTTGGTGACCTCAGTGGATGGTTTCCAGTCCTGTTTGGCTTTCATGTGCAAGACACAGGCCTTGGATTATTTCAGCAAGAAGTGGATGTGCACATCTGTATGGTTAGACCTAGTGACCTCAGAGGTCCTTTTCAACCATGACAATTCTGTGTTTCTGTGATCTATAAGGAAAGATAAAATTATTTAACTTGGAATAAAATGTGGGGAAACACCTCAAATTTTGATTTCACCATAAACTTTCATTCTGACTAAGGCATCCAGAGGAGATTTCTGCAGATAAATGAATATAACAGACACCTAAGTTACACAATCAAAATAATGAAATATGAAAATGGACTATCAGAAGGTGTACTGGTGTTAATCCTATTTATTGTAAATATATTTAATCTCTACTAACATGAATTACACAATTAATCCCTGATGTTGTAAATCCAGATTATTTCCAGAAATAGGTAGTGTCTTTTTTTTTTTTATGTAGAACCTGACTTTCAAAACTGTTGATGTTCTGAAATGTGTAGCTGTATACAATCAAGAAAATGAGGTAAAACAGGGTATACATGTGCTTTTTGTGCTGAAAAGTTTTGGATAGTTGGGATGCATTCTGAGTGAACTCTGTAAATTGATCAATGGTATAAATTGCCAAGTTTACAGGCGTAAAATCTACCAGAAAGAATTACTCCTGATTCTGTGGTGGGTTTTTTTAAAGCTGTGTTTGAGTATCTAGAGCCATGTATTTCATTTCAGCATATAAAAAAATGCACTTTAATTTCAGTAGAGCCTGTAACAGCAGGAAGGATTACTGCTTTTTCCGGAGTAATCGTGCAAATTGTAAGCCCTGCAGAAACCATGACTGTCACACCTTGGAACTAACTGCAAAGGCGAATAATCAGATGCAAATTTGTTTTGAGTTCGTCTCGTCTGAGTATCCCAAAAATTGTGCTAGGGAAGGGATTTAGAGCCACAGCTACAGTAACCAGGCTGCTGGCATACCCTGCTGTACCACCTCTTCTGCTTCCTTTCTGGTTTGCATGGTAATAGTACTGGATTTTAAGAGTCCTCCTCTAAGCAAGGCTTTCCTGACTGACACTCCTTTAAACCTTCTCCACCACTCCATAAAATAGAAATTTCCCGGTTTCCCTACCTGTATCTCACAATTTTTCCCATCAGGTCGCTTTTTGCTTTTGTTTTCCCTGAAGTTAAATCTTTATTTTCTGCATCTTAAGCCCTGTGCTCTGTGTACTTCAAGATGAACACAGACTGTTCGTATCTCTTTGCACCAGACTGTCACATACTTGGTGACTTACATTCCCTGTCATTCTTCTTGGGCAAAACAAGCCTGTTTGCTCAATCTGTACTCAAAATTTTTTGTGGGGTTTTGTATGACTCTGCTTTCTGTTATTGCACCCATTGAACATGGATATGAATCATACACTTTCTGGGGATTTAGGTAGAAGAAGCATCTTTGTAAAACTCCCAAGTCTTTAAATTATGAACAGAACCATCCCCTTTTTATTCAGTCACATCACTTATGGGTTTTACTGGGGAAAACTGAATGTCCTTGGGATGTTGTGTTACACAGATCTATTACAAACCGGTTAACAAGGACATTTAATGTAATCGTATTTTAATTTACATAACCTTTTAAAATAGGATTATTAAAGTTTAAGCATTTTAATCCATAAATGGAACAGGGTGCATTCCTGCTTAAAGTGCAAGAGTCACTTGGCTGCTAAAGAAGGTGCAACATTTGATCTCACAGTGTGAGGATTTGCTGTGGATTTACGTTTTATTTGGAAGCCCAACGTGGATGTAACAAACTGAGAAGTGTTTCAGGAAAGAGTTAACTCCTTAATAGAAATTATGTTTCCCAACTCCATGCTAGAAAGGATTAAGTAAGAACTTGCTAATTGGAGAAGGTGGGAGGGTCCTGGATTTGTAGGCAGAGCAGGTGATAACGTAACTGGTAGAGATTACAGACTAATTAGGTGAAACTAGCAATTGACTCCAGGTGTGCAAGATGCACAGCGGGGTGGATCAACGGCGTAGCTGATGGGGGGTAAGCAAGGACGAACTTTTAGGCATTCTTTAAAGCGAAGAGTGAATATAGGTCTGATAAATCCTTTGTTCAAGACGGTTTGTATGTGTGAGGGAAGGTCAAACTGGTGGTGAAAGAAGGTGGTTGTCTTTTTGCAGATTTCAAGTCTAACTTCAAGCTTCTCTGTTACGTTTTACCATTGCCCGACATTTTGTGCCCTGCTACGACTCGGCAGATGCTCGCGTATCAGTGTGAATGAACAAGAATCCCACTTTGTGGTGTTTCAATATCCTTGAAAAAAAGCATAACTTGTTTTCTGCTGTATAAAGGTCGGGTTTCATTCCAATTTCGGCTGCCTTTTGAACAAATCCTTGGTATTAGTTACAGCTTTAGATGGTACGGGGATTGGTGGGAACACTTTGTTATTCTCAAGTACAGGCACTGAAGAGTCATTCAGCCATTACATATTTTAATACAAATTACAGCTTCCTGAGAAGCAACTATAAATAAGCCTCTGCTGCCGTGCGCGTAACAGGCAGAGGAGTGTCGCGCTCTTGCAGAGCAGCCCTGGAATTGAGAACCAGATGCTCCCAAGTTCTAGCCTTGATTCTGGTCTTTATGTGCGTGCTTGAGTGATTGCCTGCATCAGTGAGTTGTAATTAATTACTTAGTGACTGGGAACGTGCAGAAGGTAGGGAAGCACTATAGAAAGCATTTAGAGGTGTATCATTGCTCTACCTCCTTCCCATCAGATGTAGGTAGCGTGACCTGTTGAAATATACCTAGGTAAATATATGTTTCACAAAAAAGGGGTGTTAGTATTTGTTCCATTTTCTTATTAAGTGAAGTGTGAATGTGAATTGTTATAGCTCTCAATATTACGCTGTAATGAAATTATATCTTTTACTTATTTGGTAGGTTGGTGATATATTTAAAGTCTTAGCCATCAGCTAGGGTTTTATACTGATCTCAGCTATTAGTGAGCATGCGCTGATGGGGATATTGGTTTTTTTTTTTATTACTGTAATCTTTATTAACAACATGAATGCTGCCAGTTATAGATTATGATGGTATTGTAACTATAGAATGAAAATATAGTGCTTTCACAGTGGCACAAAGAAAAGCAAACTGTGTATATCTATGGTTTTTAAAGGAAAAGGAGCAATACAACCATATGCACTTAACCACTGGTTATTTCTAGGGTATGTTGAAGACCTATCATATACTTCTAGACGTGTTAGGGAACGTAACTTCATCTTTTGGTAGGGCTGTTTCTTGCATTTCTAGCAGTTATCAAAGCATTTAATTAAATATGAATGCTGTAATTACAGTATATTTTAGGAAATATGAATTAATTTTAGTAATAACATTAATATTCCTTGATAGGCTATTAATCACTTGACTACTCAGTGTTTAAGACACGGTTCTTTGAAACAGGAGGTGTACAAGGAAGTGTATGTGGCTTCCATCTTCCTTTGGGCAAACGGACCACAACCGCTCACCAAACCAAGCATAACGCAGGGACATCTGGTGGCTGAGTAACCTAAACATGAGTAATTCCATGGATAATGTACCTGCCAACTGGATAACAGCTAAGTGACCTACCATCCAGCAAATGCCTGGGACTTAGTTACCCCCTGTGACATCTGGTGTGAATTTTAGATGAGAGCACCGTCTCACATGTTTGGGCTCAGCTATAGACGTAATGAGCTTTGCCATGTGTGTTCGGAGCTTGCTGAGGGTTTCAGAGACAGGGCAAGTGGATAAAGAAGTCACAGTAGCTCTCCGGGTCTGCTGTAATACAAGCAGAAATACACAGCCTGGGAATGGCATCCCCCCAGATAAGGTGATCAGGATATTGAGTTGCAGCTGCTAAAAGCATTTTTGTCTCAAAGAGAGAGTTAGCTGCAGGTGTTGCCCTTATCCCAGGCTTGTGGTGCAGGTGTGAGTGAAATGAAGCCTTTCTGCTCCAGTCCAGCAGTGTTCCTGTGATGTTTTCCTGCTTTCCTGGTGGGATTTCCATTATGGATGTGTAGCTATGACGGCTTGCCTTCAATCTCTGAAGTTTAACTGTTGGAATTGCTTGTTCCTCTGGGATATGTGTTGTGGATCCAAGAATTTATCTTGGAATGTGAGAGAGGCCAGGGAGAGAAGAGGAGGGCTGGGTGCAACACAGCTTGCTGGTGATGTGGAGGTAAGCAAGGGAGAAGTCTTCTCTCCTCTTAGTTGAGAATATTATATTAAGCACTTCACTTCTTAGGGAGAAAACTTCTGTTGAAGTTCTAATAGTATGTCAAATCTTTGCTGTAGTAGGCGAGTGATTTGTATGTCATCATTTTTTATGCCAGTTACAGTTTCCCTTAAAACTAGTCTAAACCTGGGCCATCGTGACTAATTAAACCATCTTTATTTATACAGCACAATTTTCTGTCTTTGGAAACATAGGTACCACGTGCCTATTTGCCAAGGCACAAGAACAGCACTGCTTTTTTGGAAATACTGGGATTTTTTTATTGCTTCCTTGTATTTTACCTTACAATAAGGTTGTTTCTTTTTAGAAATAAGTCATTGACCTTGGCAACAAAGATTTCATTTCCAATTTGGGACTCTACATCACTGTCTTCTGCTTCTTCCCAGGGGAACTTCCTAAAGCAACACTTCAGACTGTTGTAACATGACAATGTGTCCCAGAAAACCTACCCTGCTTTTCTGAGCACTAGTTTCTTTGTGAAGACTGTAACGTTGGAAAGATGTTGCAACAAATGAGATCTTTTTCCCCATTCTTAAGAATTAATGTTACATTAAAATGTTAAGAGAATCCAGAAATCCATACATCGTGCTAAGTTTTAATAGTACAACTTTACGGGGCTTGAAAGTTATTAAGGAAACAAAATGGTGTATTCTTCATTTTCCCTTAGTCTAACAGAGCATGTGCTAATCCTAAGAAACAAAGTCAGTGTGGGGCTGGTTTGGGTTGGTGGGGGTTTTGGCACTTCTTGTGTGCGCAGGAGCACTGATATGAGATTAGAACATTTAATGAAAATACTTCTGACTAGAAAATAATACTGCATTGTTAGAAAACTAAATTAAAAGATTGCAGCATTATCACACTAAGTGTGCCTAACTCATAGACAATTTAAATGTGTGGTCAGTCCAAAACCTGTGGATTCAGGGGAAAAAAAAAAGGAAGTTTACCATTTTCAGTCCTCTGCTTCTCTGGTTTCTGTTCTGTGTGCACTGTACTCTTATGAGGTTTTGGTTTGTTTGGTTTTTCTCCTGTTGAATGGTATCCAGAATGCTTGAATGTGTTAATGACATGGAGTACAGACCTTTTCTTTCCACCGAGTTCTATTTTGTAGGCTGGAGAATTCCTAGCAGAGCACATCTTCTTGATTAATTTGAAAATGAATCTTAGATTCTTTTCTAAATCAAATCAGTTTCATGAAAAAAATATTCACCATTGAGACATAGATAAAACCAGAACTGTGGATATTTTTTTTTTCCACAAGTTAAAACTCCACTCAATGCTTTCCTGAAGTTCTGATTGGGGAAAAAAATTAGCATTTTCTATTAGATTGCACTTTATATTTGAGTCTCATATTCTGAAATTATTTTTAACTAACCACTAACCTTATCCTCATTAGCTATGTATGATTTTTTTTTTCTTCTTTTTGGAGCTGAATACTGTTCTTCTGGTCACTTGTGGGGTTTTTTTTGTTAAAGTCTTGTGTTACTAATGCAATGTCAGTTAATCTTCCTATTGTCTGTAAGGAAAAATCTTGCATGCGTCCCTACCTTAAAAATGCAAAATGAGCCCTATTTGCAGATTAATTGGTACTCTTTCTCTTACAAATGACAAAAGAAACCTGAAGTATATTAGTAATGTGATTGCAGTACTACTTCAGACACAATTACCTTGTCTTAAACTGTAGATAAGCAGAATTACAGAATTCTCTCAAGCAATATAGTCTATTTCTTCGTTATGAACTAGGAAGTAATAGAAGGAATGTTTGTAAAAATGTGTTCTTTTAGGTCTTTGCATGCTGTATTGCCTCAGGTTGAGGCATGTGGAAATAACAGGTTAGGAAATGGAGTTTTTTTACTGTGTTTTACTGTGGTTTTGACTGCTGTGGCTGCGTGGTTTGGTCTGTGTTATCCCTGGCAGCCTGTTAACAAGTCAAGTTAACAAATTAACTCTTGAAGCTCAAGACAAGGCATCAAACCTGGTTATCAGACTTTAATTGTATCTCAGTTTCTTCTGCTTAGATGTATTCAAAATTGATGTGAATCAGCACATCCATCAAACTGCCTCTTGGAAGTAATTTTATTCAGAGGCTTTGTACAAGTTATTTTAACAAATGGATTTACCAAAATATAAGTTTATAAACCTCTATTGGAGTAGATGGGTGAAAACTCAACTCTGGGGCATCTATGTGAAGTTGAAGTTACCAACTAAATTGCTAAATAACCTATTTAAACTTAGTATTTGGGTCGTTCCATAACATAAACAGCATAGGCCTGCTTGGGTTTCCTGGTAGAATTTTGTTTGTGTTCATATCAGCAAATAAAAATTCTAACGGACCATGATGAGGAATTAATCTCTGATAACACATGGGGTTCAAATACAGTTTAAAAATACCAGCTGAGCTACAAAAAAGTGAAATAATCACTTTGTGTAAGGATGTGTCTCTTGAACTAATCCAGGGAATCTCCCCAACAGTAGTCTTATCTTAACCTTCCAACAGCCATGTGGCACATTGTATTTTTCTTTCCTAAATCAGAAACTCTGCAGGCTGTGGTAGCTACTGCCTATCTCAAGACAAAAAGCTGATGGTTGGCCTCAGCGGGAGTGAGAATCTGGAGTCTCCTACCTCTGACTGCTTTGCTGTTGGAGGTAACCAGCTCTTGGTCTGCAGTAAACTGGGGGTTAGTAGGTCATGCAGGTCAGGTTCTGATTTTTGACCTGGTTGATGTTTGCTGCTTAGAAAAACTGTCACTGCTGGCGTTAGGCGTTTGTGCCAGGGTCTGCAACTGGAGGTGGCAAGAGGAACTTTTCTCATGTAGCATTGATATTTTGGGCTGCAAGCTGATCATTATGGAGATTTTCTTAAAGAAGGACTTCAAATATGCTGAGAAGCGTTTTTATTGCATGATCTGAATCATAATATACAGATACTGTGACTACTTAAGCAGAGTTCTGCTGTGGTATTGTTATGTACTACTTTTCACATGATCCAGAAAATGTTTTGTTCAGTTACCTGCTCATTTTCAGCATAAAGAATCCCCTTTGACTCAAAGTAACTCCACATGAGATCCTCTGTCAGAAAAACTAGTGGTTGGGGGGGAAGTACTACAGTTTTAAAAAAGTGTAAGAGGGGATACCGGTCACTTGAATTGGAGAAGACAATGTGCTCTTTCCGCCCTTTTCTTCTCACCAGTACAGCTTTGATTGGCAACAGCCCCTTTTTTGGCAGTGGTAAGATTTCTTGGGAGGAAGGTGTGAGGGTGACTGAGGAAAAACCTCTATTTGGCATCATTCATAAAGAAACATTGGGAGGCTTTTGCTGTATCAGGATAGCTCAGCTTCTGAGAGTAAAAGTCTGTTCAGAACTCATTGCAAAGGCAGGGTTTAGGTGCAGAACCTGAATACTGGAGGGCTTTTCTCCCCAAAATTTCCTACTTTCCTTGTCTACTGTGGACAGAGCCTTTGGATCTGATGGGAATACGAATACTTGAAGAAATGCTAATAACTCTGGAAAATGCTACACATAAAAGGAACAGGGACCACTGGGTGTGAGAAAGTGGCTTTTGAAATTCGTTGAGAGAAGAACGCTTAAGGCATATAAGGAAAAAGACAAAACTGTCAGAGAGCAGAGTCACAACATCCGCGTAAATTCATTTTGAGTTTCTTGAATCCCTACACCAGAAGAAAGTTGATGAAGCTTTTTTTTGAGGGGGGGAAAGAGAAAACTCTTTGGACCTGGTATCCTATCTAATTACTCAATGGACTTCTCTAATATCTAAGAGAAGGAAAGGACTTGACGTGTAAAGAAGCTAAAATTTAAAGGTGCTTAGATCAGAGATGCAATTATTTACCCAATAGTTTGAAAAATTTTCAGGGACCTGATCCAAACTCCATTAAGTTTAAAAGAAATCTTTAATGGGCTCTTGATTATACCTTAAAAGAGTACCCTACTTTAGTCTGCCCATTCCCTCTTTGTCTCGATTTCCTAATTTGGAACATTTAACACGTTATTTTGCCCCAGCCATTTGAAATAAGAAGTGAATTCCTTTATAATAAAAACACTGGAGAGGACCATAAAGATTTGGGTGAATTAAGAGGTGGTGTATTCATAAAGTTATTTCCAGTAGCTAGTGCCTGGGGGGTTGTCCTCTGGTTTGTAAAAGTAAGTTTCTGTGTAGTGCCACCATGTTCTCACACTTATAGATGGAAGACTGGGTAGCGAGTGAAGGTATTTGTTGTTTATATATCTACTTGCTATCTTTGTATAGATGGTTTTGAAATTTTATTATTTTTTTTTCTGCAGTCAGATGTTGCCATCCACTTTTGGCCATGGCATTGTGCTTTCAGTCTCACATATCATTTTTTGTTTATAAAACTTTTTATGTCTTTGTAATTATCTCTCGGTGAAAAGTGACCTCGTTTCAGGACAAATATATCTGTCTTTGTATTCCTACTGTGTTTGAATGGAAAGCTGTGAACAACACGGATTTACAGGCTGAGGTACTGGAAGTGTTTCTACTGTACATGACATAATTGAGCAGGAAATGTACTCCCATCTTTTCAAATATGAAACACACTTATTGTCAAAGTGTACATTTGTTTTCAAAATGGTACCCTTTGCCTGATATTGTGTGACTTACTGATTCTCCTTCCACTTGATGTGAAAAAGTTTCTATACTGATCAGGTTTGTAAGGGAACCCCTGCCAAAATCCTGTGGGCCAGCGTAATTGACAGGACTGCATGCTCAAGAAGGTTCACTCCATCTTTTTAAGTGGTAGACATTGTAATTCTGTGGAGGAAAATGAATATTCCACATTTAGATGATTTTTTTGGCAGGATCGAAATGCGAGCACAGTTCCATGTATTCCTAGAAATACATCCTGACCTCTATTCTTTGACCTCGTGCGTTGTTTTTTTTTCTGTGTGGTGGTTTGTCTTTTTTTGTTTTAAATGAGGTTATATGATTAGCTGGAAACAAAGCAACAACAACAAAATCCCAGATGCTTTTGTTAGTGGTACCAATGAGCCAGTGCTGTTGGCGTATAGTGGTACTTCTTGGACTGGAGCTTCCTGTTACTAAAATATACATCAATTCTCTCTTATCCTGGAAGATTCTGCTTTTGGAGAGACTAAGGCATACGAGATTTGTTTGTGTTTGTTTCGATTGCTTTCTAAAGCAGTTTGGAGTTGTAAACCCAAGTGTAATCAATGTTGCATGACTTTTCTTTGAATGGCATAATTACATTCAGATGCCAAGTGTGAAGTGCTTTGACAGTCTCACAACAACTTTTATTCAAAGCTTTGAAGCAAAAGAAAGAAACGAAAAATCAACTATTGTCTTTGGGTGAGAATAATAACATTTGAGACTCTGTTGTGCTTATCCACTAAATGCTCTGTGGAATGCTGTTTCCATGCAATAGGCTGTTTACAGAGAGCCATTTAAAATAGTAGTTCATGAGGCCATTCCCTGATGCACACTACTATACCTGGAGAGCTTGCCAGATACCATCAGTAAAATAGACCATAAAAGCAATCCAAAACTACATTCTTAGCAGAATTTATCTGATAAATACCTTGCTAAATCCTAAGTGTTTCATTCATCTCTTTAAAGTGTGATACACTCATCTGCTTATCTGTTTAGCCTCACTGGCGGTGTTCTCTCTAGAGGTTAAAATATATAAGGCAAGATACATCCATTTACTTTAATAGAGTTATCTCGGGACGAATGAGACCTGTGGAATCATTAATTAAACATGAACTTACTGGGGAAGGTCTCATGATGAAGATGTGTGCGTGACTCACTTGGTGTCGGTAAGCACTATTTCCAATACGATTTTTCATGTTTGACCATTTTCAGTGTCTGGTAAAAACTTATCAGCAAAAGATTCCATGTATCTAGAAAACGTAATTTTTAATAGACATATAGCCAGTCCCTTTCACCTGCTTCTGCCATCTGTAATATGTGATAATGGAAAGATAACAGATGCATAACCCTATAATGTTCTCATAGGACAAGAAGCCAGGAACTACTTTGCCATCAAAACTCTGCAGAGGATAGAAGTTTTTTTAAGATAAAATTTCTGTTTGATCGCACTATTATGTGATTTCAAATTTGATTTTCATCCCACTTCAGAAGAAAATCACAATTCTAAATTCTTCTCAAAGATATTCCAAGAAAATTTTGTCTAGCAAAACAATATTTCAGTCAAAATCAAAATATTTCTGTCAAGTGCAAAATAAATCCCAGTGTTTTACTCAAAGTATCCAAATGTTCCATGTGGATGGGTTTTTTTCTGATGAAAAGAAGCTACTTTTCTGTGAAGTATACTTGCAGTCAGAAGAGGTTTCTTCTTCCTTTTTTCCACACCTTCTATCCTTCTTTCCTTTATAGGTGCCCACCTTCTGTTTCTTCATAATTTCAAACAGCTCTGCCGTTTCTTTGACGTGTGTTGTTTTTTTGATTTTTTTTTTTTAATATTCTTTTTTTTTTCCCCATCTGTAAGATATTTCTCACAAACTGAATTAAGAAGACCTCTGTCTTCAGACTGAATGAATGGGAGATACCAGAAGCTATTGGAATAGAAGCATAATAAAACAGAGATTTTTGGCTGTCCTGGAAAGTAGAAATTCCATGAGCAAATTTTGGCACTAGATCCACCACTGGATAGATGGACCAGTAGACCCTGACTGTTCCTGTCTATGGGGCCATGTGTATTTATATGAGGAGTTAGGTCTTGTTGCCTTCTCCCCTTTGTATTCTACTAAAACCACAGTTGTGATGTGGGGTATCTGGTTTCCGTGTCACGACATATACTCCTTAGAACTCTTTTTCAAATACATTCTGTTCTTTAACAGCAGTACTGGAGAGGGTGAATTTCTTGTGGTCCCATCTGCTGCAGTTGTATCCCTGAGCAGAGGAAGTGGTTTCCAAGCAGAATTGCAGGTATGCAATCCGGCAGTTCCGATCAATCTTTTGTCAGGGCAGGTCCTTCCTATACAGAGTAGAAAATGGTGGTCAAAATGGACAAAAGTAAAAGAAATACCCTAAAATAGCTGATGAGCTAAACATCAGGAGGGCTGAGGGGCTGTGATGTGAGGCTTAAACTCCAAATTATCACTCAAAATTTGAACCTCTCGCTTTTCAAGGGAGTGACCTGGATTTGGGATAGTGACTTTTGGGGGGATGACTCTCACACTTTGCCAGGGAAAAATCCTCCAGAGGTCTTGGTTTCGCTCCTACGTAGGACATGAATCCTATGGAAAATCTACCAGAGCTATGTGGGAGCGGTTCTTTCCTACTCAGCTGTGACGCTGAGAATGAGCCCTTTCCTTTGGGACCAGATGCTAGATCTGGGTTCTGAACGACTGTCTTCTGTACATATGTGAATCTCTAAATGGGTTCCTTTATAAGCAGAGTGGAATATCTGAACTGAGATCAGTCATGCAGATCCAAGGGAAGAATTTGGCCTTGAGTGTAAATTAGTCTCAAAGACAAAATTCATAGCAGCCTAATTGTTAATGAATTACAAAGTCTTTATTTTTAAACATTTTAAGTCTGCTTAAGTTCCCACAAGGAACTCATTATGCTTTGCTCTTGGAAGAAAATGGAGAAAATCTAAGTGGTACTTTGGAGGGTGGGGAGTCTGGTTCCAATAGAGATGAGGTTGGTGAGATTTTATACGAGCGACGTAACTCAGGGCATTGATAAAGAGAACATGTATCGCAGGTAACTGCACGCTCTAATCTGTGATACTATGCTTATCTATGAACGTGAATAGAACTAAAAGCTGGTGCTCAACGTGTCAGTTGGTACAATTTATACATAGAGCACTAGAGGAAATGCTTTTCTTCAAATTGCAGCATACTCCTCCTGCATCCGTGGCTGCACGTGAGATGATTTCCCATTTCTTCACTTCATTTAGAGCTTCCTTTTATGGAAGTCCTTGGGGAGGAAATTAAGACAGACATTTTTCTAACTAAAATTAAAATTTCTTCGGTGTTTTGTAGAATTTTTCAGGTTTCTCTTTCCTTTTTGTTCTTGATCTGAACTGTAAAACAACAGAAGCACAATCGATTGAACTTGGAGGATGCGTTCACAAACTTTTGCCATAAATGCTTAAAAGATGCATGGTTTTCGGTATCAGTAGAAACTTAGGAGAATGTCTAGGTATCCAAGGTTTGCTGAAAATACTCTGGAAAAATTTTAATTTCAATGTGATAATGTTCTATCGTATAACAGTAGTTATTGTAATGAGATTGAGGGCCTTAATGAGATGGTATGTATCGCAGGCCCTCTATATTATTAGGGGCTCAATGCCAAGAGGCATGGACCGGACTGGAAGCCTCTTTGAAGCTCCACGTGGACCATGTGCCCAGCTTAGTTAACAGCTATGCTTCTGAGAGGGGAGGTGTGCTAATTCCCCGTGCACTGGGAAACCCGTTCGCCGAACCAGACTGGAGTGCCTGTGCCACTGGTGCCTGCGTGAGGCGAGCAGAAAGGCATTCCTCTGGTCGTGGTGGAGGAGGGCATTCGGCTCGCGCATCTAAAACCAGCTTGATCTTCATTTTAGCTTTGTAGCTCACCTTTAAGGGAAAGCAGAACCAGTGAGTGATTCTGTGCCAAGCTGATGTGGAATGTGAAGTCTTTTATGGAATTAAAAGCAGTCATTTAAAACAACTGCCTAAATCGCTGGGTTTTTTTTTCTGTTTGACTATTGTTCCATAGTGGATACTTCTTAACTTGACGGAGACTTTTTACCACATAGTATCATATTTCCAGAGTTATCTTTTCCTTCCTTTTAATAAGTTGCTATTAACTGGTGAAGGATGGTTTATTTCTCTGATAATTCTGGAAGGTTTTCTGTATGACTCTTTTCTTCATTGTGGCTGTTTAAAACTTCTTATATTTGTGTGCTAGGTTATTTTGGTTATTTTTTTCTATGGGGAAAAGAAGGAAGTATTAAATGCCATAAAAGAAAAAAAACCTGAAAGAGAAAAGATGTGGGGAAATGTATACAGGTAATAAGTTTGCTGAAAAATATGGGAATTGTAAATGTGCTTACAGAGATGACAACAAATACAGCAAGAGATTTACCTATAGAAGTAAAGCAACTATGGTTTACAAGCATAATTTGGGGTGGGTTTTTATTTTGTTTTGTTTGTTTTTTTTTTCCTTGGTATTTGCTGGGGGGTTGTTTTTTTGTTGGGTTTTTTTTTTTTTGGAGGGGGTTGGGTTTTCTTTTTTGGTGGAGGTTTTCTGGTTGTTTTGGTTGGTTTAGTTTGGGGGTTTTGTTGTTTATTTTGGGGACGTTGATTGTGGGCTTTTTTTGGTTTGGTTTCTTCTATGAACTGCAGGTTCCTATACGCTATATGACTGTCTTGGCTGGTAAAATAAAAAATAAATTGCTAATCCTGCTGTTGGATGCACACTTTATTGGTATGTCTGTGCGGATTTGCCATCAGTTTATATGAGCTGGGGGTCTGATTGCTTAATTTTGCTCAGTCAAAGAATAGGAGCTAACACCAGAAGGCTGTGGTATTTGTTCACTCTTCCTCAGGAAGCAAAGGACAGTGTTAACTTCTGATTATAAGGACAGTCCAGAAAATCGAGGTAGGCAGAAGTTCAGGTAAATACAACTTAATATAGTAAGAACTTCTACACATTGAAGGTTTGCAGCTCTTGGTGACCAATTATGTGCTTGACCATGAGCAATGTGTTGTGCAGACCTTGTGCTTGTGGATCGTTGCGGTCCAACCCAACCTCTGTTCTGTATATTGGGATCAGATTTGGGGATCCCTTGTGCAGTGTCAGAACACAAGAGTTCTCTTTGTCAATTGTTACTAAATCATAACTTTTTTGATTAACCTAAAGCTAACCTTGATCATGTCCAGACTTGCTGTTGCTTAAACCTTATTTTTTCAGGTAAATGGGAACTTTGAATTAATCAAACTTGCATAAAATGCTTTGAGATGGTTCACTCTTGTTGAAAATTATCTGGCAAATTAAAAGAAGAAGGAAAACAGTCAATTTTGGTCTTTATTGCTTTTTTAATTTTTGGGAACTAGATTTTAAATTTCTTTAGAATTGGTTTGTTAGAGGCTACCCATTTGCAGTTAACAGCTACTTATTTTTTAGGACCAATGAGTTATGAAAATATTTATATGGTTAATCAGAAAGCAATGTTATTAATGGATAGTGGTTAAAAAGATACTAAGTATCCTTATACTTATTTATGGCTTATAATCTTTAAAAGGTTACAGGTCTTTAACTACCTAGTAAAACTATAGAGAATTTACTGATCGATGTTTTATTGGGATTATAACTTAACCGCTTCTTTAAAATTTCATTACTGACTGAGGCTTTTTAAGACTGACAATATCTATCTTACATTTTGGCTATCACTTCTAAGAAATCTCTGAGATGAAAGCAATATATAGATATATTTTAGGAAACAGATTGAGAAATGGAAATAAACCTGAACAACGGTAACTGAGATTGTGAGATGTTGATTGATAACCAAATAACTTTGTACTGTGATAATGGATTAAAGGAAAATATCCCTATTGTGTCAGTAGCCACGGAAGCCTGGCAAATTGGCAAGCTGTGAAAAATGACTCCTGGACTTTTCAAATAAGAGTGAAGAAAAATCTATCATATGTCTAAAAAGTCATGTCAGTCTGAGGCTATTGCCTTGATTCTTCTGGTTATTTGGAATTCAGAAATCTTCAAATATATGAATACTGTGCTGTTACTAACTTGAGAGTAAATATATTTTATACTATTCTGTCTGGTATTGCTAAAAGTGAGGAAAGAATGAATGCTGAAGGTTAAACTTCTTCCAGTCCTAGGTATAATTTCTGGGTTCAATTACCACCAAATGGGTGTAAATTATTGGAGTCTTTGTGGTCACAGGGCCGTGAGCAGCATAAACAGGAAAAGACTTGCATTTAAGTGGTGGATATAGCTGCTAATAACCCCAATTAGAGGTAGAGTAATTAAGACTACTTTCATAACTAGGTGGACATGTTCTTGCATATCTTGCTGGGTTAGGCCAGTTGTCCCAAAAACTTGCAATTCCAGTTTAGCACATTGACATTGTTAAGCAGAAGCAGGTGGTGCTGTGCAGGGGTGGGATGGCTCCTGAATCTGTTGTGGTTTAGGGCTGGAGGAGCTTCAGTTGTCCAGTGCATAAAATGGAGAGTTCTCTGAGGTGGAAGGAGAAAAAGCCACCTATATGTGCAAAGTACTACAAGCAATGTTTTTCCTTCCTCCCACCTGTCCTAAATCCAGCTCTGAGATGGTATGTTAAATAAAATTGCAAGGGTCAGGAAGGACCGTTTGCCCTCGAGAGGTCGCCTAGGATTTTACTGTTTGTTCTGTTCAAAGGGTCTTATAAAATTAACTCTGAGAACAAAATTATGAATACGAAGCCTTCCATAAAACATGGTTTTCAGCCTGGAACAACAGCACAAAAATTTACTCAAGATAATTGTATGGACTGTCTTCTTCAATTACTTTCAATAAAACTGAATATTTGCAGCTCATATTATACCAACACAGTCCCAATCTGCTGGGCCAGATTTGGTTTTGAGTAGCCTGTAAAATGGTCTGTGCCTTCTCTTAGGTCAACAAACTTCTCTTAATACTGTTTCTCCCAATATCATTACTCTAGCTTTTAAACTCTAGCTCAAAAAACAGGCAGCCATAGATATATGTGATTTCTCTAAGTACTAAACCACACAGCTTTCTAAGTACTAAACCACATGCTTCATCTGAACTCATCAAGTAGGTACAATGTTTATATGAGTTTGCAACCACTTCCATGTGTAAAGTCTTTCATTTGCTGAAAATCCTTCACTTACTGAAGCCAATAGCGTATGTGCCAAAACTTTGTGGTATGTTAGATGTGCAGGCTGCTTTCAGTGCATTAGGAATTTGCTATTGTGTCCATTTGCCAGGTGGAGGCATAGTTTCATTAATGAATAGTAGTGAGGGTAAAGGTGGGAAGCCAAGTTACTCAAAGGCTTTGTTCTTTCTCATTATTAAAATATTTTGCACCCAGACTATTAAACAGTTGAAGGCTTTTTTTTGCTGTGAAGTCTGTAGCTAATATGAAAAGGACCTAAATTTGGAATAACACAACCTAAGCCAAGTAACATTTTTTCCACCTTCAAGTAACAGATTCTGTTGCCCCATAAACTCAAATGATTCTTGTTGCTCATTTTTCCCTCTTGCTTCTTGCTGCCATTCATTCTTTTTCTTCCTCTTAATATCCTTGGAATACAGAAGGCATTTGGGTTTAGTGGAGCTGCTTTTGTTCTCGGTCTTAAAACACAACTTCTCTCTCTGCCACCCATATGCTAACTGGATTCATTTGTGGGGTTTATAACATTTTTCCAAACACACAGAGAAATCCTGCCTGTTTCCCTTTATTTTTGGTGGGCTGCTGGCATGTATAGGTAATCTCAAATTGCTGAATATAATTTCTGTTTTAATACTGGATTAGCTGGATTAACTGTTGTGTTGTAGGTTGAGGAAAAAAAAAATAATCCCAATTCTGCCTTGGTTCTATTGTTTTCCTGACCCAGGGGCAAAGAGGAGAGTCAGGGAAAAGGCATCTGATTTCCTCTGCCAGCCTCTCCTCCAGGCATTTAATAAACTCATTGCTGGATGTTGGTATATACTAGGGAAGCTTTTAATACCTCATTCTGGGTAGACCTTTTCCTGAGTAATTTGGCCAGGGTTTTTCGTTTCTATAAAAAATGGAAATTTTATCAAAAGTAGAATGTTTTGCAGAGAATGTTATTGATGATGATGTGTGTTACCTGCTCATCTGTGTGGCACTTCGCTGGTTTATTTATCTAAGGAAGATTTGCATTCTGGATTTTTGGTAGTTAAAGGTTTCCCCACTCTTGATTGTGGCCTTGGAGCCCAAGGTCTGCAGGGGACAGGCTTGGAGCTTTGGCTAGGTCAACTTTAAAATTTAGCTCCCTGATCCACATCCAGGGTCTCTGGTAGAAGATCCAGGTTCTCTGGTAGAAGGCTGATTCAATAGTCCCAAAAATGCCTTAACTTGAGTTGACCAAAATAAATAACCCTACATAGGAAACAAAGCTAAAATCAAGTCCCCTCCTTCACAGTCCTATCTTGTCTCATGAAGAAAAAGTTTTTTATCCAAATGTTGTGTAATACTAAAGTTAGCAGATCAAAGCAAATGTGTGAAAAGTTTCACATGGGGCTATTAGAACTTTTTTTATTTTAAAGTCAAATGGAGCTGGTGTGCGTCCAAGTTTTTATGGCGTTAAGGGGCAAGTATTTGGCGGGTTTTTTTATTTTTCACAGGTAAAGTTCAGTAGAAGCTGGAAAGAAATTCCGTCATTCCAACATTACTAATGTTGCACAAAATACAGGTAGAGTGACTAAAGGACAAACGTGTTCTGCAAAAATTTAGCTTAATCCCATCTCACTGCATAATTAAATTGCTGAGATTAAGAGTTCAGGTAACCCTAGGTGTTTTCCCAGGGCATCTGTCCTCGAAGGGCCTCTCCATGTGTTGACTGTGGAGGGAGCCTAGGGCAGCTCTCCTCCAAACAGGAGTGCCAATGCCAAATGCTTAAATTAGGTGGATCTAGTCCATCTGTGTCTAAAAACCTCAAAGCAGAGAGGGGACGAGTGCCAAATGATTGGGAAAGGAGTGTATGTTCACACTGTCAAACCTCTGTTGGCAAAGAACCTCTGTTGTTTCTCCAGCAATGTATTTACAAAAAAAAAAAAGGGGGGGGGCTGTTCATGCTTGTTTGGTTGTATTTAGTGCAAAACATCAGCTGTGGAAAAAACCTGAAATATTGGAGAGCGTAAATTAACAATCCAAATACTGCTTTTTATATATCAGAATGAAATTAAAGAGCGAACAACACAGGAAATATTAATAAGCATCAGTATTTTTCTTCTAATTTTCCTGAAGTCTAATTTAGTGTGATATGTTTAGTATCATACTACTGATATTTTTTTCTTCCCTTTCTCTAATGTCTTTAATTTTTCAAATGTGGATAACCTTCCACACACTGAACAAAAACCGATTAATTGCCGAAGCATTGTAATTGTCCTGACCTTATGTCAGCTGATGTGACAATAATGCTTCAAGTTTGGACAGTCAGATGGAATTCTGTTTAAAAAAAAAATATGAAAAAATTATAGGGATTGCTGAGAACTCTTGTGATCCTTATTCTTACTGTATATATTAACTTTGGAAAACATAATTGAGAAGTATGTGTATCTATATATACTACTTCCTAGGAAATCTGTCAGCTCTTGCAGCTTTGGTGTGATAGCAATTGAAACAAAGGTGTGGTGTCCTGAATGAACCTTTTGAGCTCTGACTGACCTGGGCAGGAAAATCTACAAGTATGGAGACTTTGAGCAGGTTAGCATCTATACATTGTCGCAAAATCCTGCTGAAAACAACAGTTTGGGCAAAGAGCAAAGACGTGCGGGGAACGTTTTGTGGGTGTGTTTTTAAGTTCTGACAGCTTTCTCTACTAAAAGGGCCCCAAATCTTATTGATTTTGGAGGTATATCATCAAACCACAAATTTTGCCATAGGAGAGGTGGCCCAACCTGTCACATTGACAGTGCTGGGTACACAGTAGTGACCAAAGCATGCAAAGGAGCAGGTCCCACGGGTGAGCTCTGTTTGCAATCACTGTTCATATCCCAGTGTTCATATAATGAAGGTGTCATGGACCAACCCAAGGTAACATTCCTTGAGTTAGTCCTGCTGTTCAGAGATGTCTCAGAGGAGACAACAAGCCTGTCAGTGTCTTCATTCCCTGTCCTGAATGTGAGCGGCCAGTGCTGTACACCACTGACTTGCAGGTTGGTACAGCCAGGGGAAGGAGGAACTGCTGCTCCTCATGCAAGTCATGGGTCACCATCACCACCAGAAGATGTGTCTTGATCTTGCGTTCATATTCCTAAGATTTTGTATGTCTGATACATGTTCACACTCGCTACGCCTTATGAAATGAGACTGAACTTCCACTTGATATACTGTCTTCAGCTCTGGGTTTGAAGTAGGATAGTTCCTGATTTAAACTAGTATATAGTCCACAGGGAGAAATATCCTTGGTGGTGCCTGGTTGTAGGTGGGAGAAGGGGAGAATAGTCAGAGGAATCCTGTTTCTCTGATCTGCTTATGCATCTCAGGCAACCGGCTCAGATATGGAGGTCTGAAGCCAGCAAAGAGGAACCCCAGGTCCCCAGGGCTCATTTGTCAACAACATGGCTGTGATGCTATTCTTCATTCCTCCTGCTTATCCTTCAGACAGCAGCAGTAATACCAGAATCCACAATATGGTGTCATTCACTCAAATCTGAGTCTATTACCTCTCTTTACATTATAAATATAATATGAGGTTAGTTATTTCTATGGGAACCTCATATTGCACAATGTAGAAATTAAGAATCCGTTTCCTCCAAGCTGCCTTTCCTCCCATGGGAGACTGGGAGCAGCAAAGGGCAATCAGACCATTTCAGTATTTGTTTTTCACCTGGCATTCATTAATTCTTTGGATTTTTTTGTTCTACCATCTCTTTTTCCTGCTTCCTTTGACTTCACGGAGAGGATTCGAAACCTGCACAGAAAAATTCCCACTATTGGAGATTACATATTTTCAGCACCCTCTCAGCATAATCTTAATAGCTTGATGCTTGTAACGTGGGTGAGGAGGTGCTGTGTGTGGGTATCACCCCACATAAGAGCGAAAGAGCTCTCTGGGTAAGTGAAACAAAAGGAAACCTTCCCTATTCTTCAGTCCAAAAATAACATTTCTATTTGCAGCTTAACTAGCGTGAGCGATCTCTCAGCATTCATCATATATACGTTATTTATAACAGTCAGCTTGGGAACACAGAAGAATGGCGTACAGCAGAGGGGATCAGACTGGATTGCTAACCTTTTGTTGGGCTGTCAGACCATCTGAATGAAGATGGCTTGGTGTCGGGCATTCTGTTACGGTTGCAGCGACTCCGTGCTCACGCTTGTGCCGTTTGTCGCCTGGGTGACGTTGGCGAGACTCGCCGCAACAGGAATGATCCTGCACCTAGAATCCTGAGCTTTTGCCTAGGAAATCTGCTTGAAATTCTTCTGTTACTAACGTGGCTTGCGTCCCGCTTGTTTCATGCTAATATCGATATGATTAATATCGATCTCAGATTAAGTTTTTGTCTTCAAAGGAAGATAACTTTAGTTATGGTCGGAGTCCTCCTCTGGACTTTAATTTGTAATGCTTTACTTTGGGGTTGCAATGTTTCTCTGGGTGCCATCTTCACATCTAGATATATTGTCATGTAAAGCCCACTAAGCTGTCCTGTGACCATTTATTGCACTTAAGCATTACGACTTGATTCCATCCCCTCAAGCATTTCCTTACCTTTTTGAACGTGTGCCTTTGTAGACTTTACAAGACGTGTTACCACATTAATCACTCAGAATTCCAATGTATGCTTAAGGTCTTTAATGTTTGGTCCTAAGACCTTCACGTATAATACATGAGTTAGGAACTCGTTACAGTCTGACAAATGTGCAGGATAAAGATGTTCTGTACAACTTGAAACACTTTGTGAAGTGGTTTGTCCTTTGCACACATTGCTCTCCCTCACGTTCCTCTACACACTTTCGACACACTTTTGGTGCACTGGGCTTCCACGTTTTGCAATTAATTTGAGTATCCAGCTATGCGTAACTGAAATTTTTTTGTGGTTCCTCCTTTTAATAAATAAGTTTGATTGTCCTAAGCTCTGAAACAAATTTGAAAAATTATTTATAGACAACTGCAGCTCAAACCTTCAACAAGATCTATATGCTATGGTGCTCTGCTTACTAAGAGAACAGGACATAGTAATTAGAAATGCAGATAGTGACTTGCAGGAGTGTTTAATTAGAGACCTGGTTTAGAGAGGAGAAAGGAGCTTGAGCGTTCAGCTGGCCACAATGTGTTCTTTGAGAATTCATTACTTGCTGTGTTGGAAAACTAACTGGTCAAGGAAACTTACAGTATCTGTCACGGTTGCTGTTTCAGAAAAAAAACAATCTCCTCCATCAGCACAGTTATTTAGATAAACCGATCACTTCTTTAATCGATTCTGAGTGGTGAAAAGTTGCCATGGATACAAGATCCTGCAGCAATCAAAACAGAAAGTCAGTTTAGAATTGGAAGTGACAGATTTATTCATCACATACTTAACAAGCCTTTGAAGGGTAAGAGGGAGTTTGTTGGAGTCCTTAGGCTGTATACAGAAAGATTGTGGAGAAATACTCACAGACTTGCCAATAGGCACTTTGGTTGGAGAAGACCGTGTAATATTTGCATTAGAACTATTGCACAGATGTGTTTGCTTGAAACTTTTGCTCTGGATGACAAAGCCGTCGAAGTCTGCGAGCCTGTTTGTCATTTATCTTTGGTCTGAGCAAAAAATGGCCAACTGAAAGTTGCTCTGTCTTGTCTGTGGAAGGTTTCAAGCTGTTCCAGGCTCAGCTTAGGAGGCAATGAATACAGGGCAACCGGTTTTGAAATAAAACCATCGGATCCTTCTTTTGTTCTAAACAAATTTTAGAAAATGCATTTTCTGTGTCCTTTGCTAAAAATTGTTAGAATCCTGCAGAAACATTTATTGGATCTCTGTGAGATCCTGCTGAGCTGCCTTCCACTGTACTTTTTATAGTTTTGTGAGCTGAATAAATTTTTCAGTTTTGCAGTGCAGGGATGTTACCTCTTCATTTGCTGATGATGCTGTGTAGCAGTTTTCTCAGAAATTCACTCGCTTGTATGTGTGAGATGGCAGACAAAACAACAACAAAAAAGACTTAATAACTTTGAAAGGTTATGGAAGACAATACAAATTAAAATAACCATTAGAAAAAAAAACAGAGGAAAGTGGTGCAGTCTTCTCGTTCTCTTGGGTGAGCTCTCTGTAGTCTTAGAGTTGGGCTGAAGTTCATTTTCTCTTTTACTGAGTCCTTTCGGACTCCTCAGAAATCACCTTTTCCCTTTCACCCTTTCTCAACTGAATGTATATTTAATAAGAGGACATGCAAAACCAAACTCATTTCCTGATTTCTCCTACATATAAACATACAAAGCTAATTGAATTTTTTTGTAAATGAATGTTCACAGAAAAAAAATAAAGCATGTTTCCTCAGTTCAAAGCATGACTGCGTTGAAGGGCTTCCTGTTCAAATGAAAAAAGTCTCCATGACATTATTTAAACCTGCAAAGAAAGTCAGTATAATTGATGGGATTTCTTATTTAATTTTTTTTTGTTTATTTTAACCTGAGGTTTTATAGTAAGCTTGGAGACGCATATTCTCTTGCAAAAATCCAGTAGAAAATATTCAGTGGATCTGTGTGCAGCAGAACAGCTACGTGTGAGTGGTCTCTCATCCCAGTGAGGTGATTTGCCATGTAGGTGCTTGTACAGCGTTTAGTGGATATGGGACAAGGGTTTAAAATGCACAGTTGATGTCTAGGCACCCTGTCAAACTGACTTTCTCTAAATCAGTATAACACAGTGCTTAGTCACGGGGTTTTTTTGAGATGCTCTCCAATATGAAGAGGTTCTTGTTTCTCTGCATTTAGTAGTACTCTTTCCTCTACTTAGCAATTTAACTCTTGTACATACTGTGTTTACTAACACACAAAAAAATGAATTTCTATAGAATCTTCAGTTTCATAGAATCATTTGTGGGCCTTAGTGTATGTGACTTAATGCTTATATATTTAAGTACACAAACTCAAACATTGCATTCCATTATTAGAGATGAATAATGAAACGTATTTCAGTTGAAACAATCCCAGAGAGCTTGCTGAATTAGTAAAATATTATACATCTTCCTCTTCAGTGTTCTGAGGGTTACAATTGAATGAAGTCCATCTGATGACAAAAAAAAACAAGTGTTCATAAACAGTTCAAGTTTTTGTTTGGTACTATTTCTCAAGCTAGTGCTATTCGCTATTCATGAAAATTTGGGTGGCTGCCCAGTGTTCTTTTGCAAATCTTAAGTGCTTCACAGATATGCACAGGAGTGTGATTTATGGTGCTTTTCTGTATCCTTAGTGTCATTCTCCTTTGTCTCAATCATCCAGTCACAGATGAAGAACAGCACCTTACAGCTAAAAGAATCATTCAAATAAAGAGTATCAAACATTTGGGGGGGGGGCAAAGAACCCACACACCTGAAATGCATTTTTCCAAAATATTGGTGGTAACCTTATGAGTACCTCCTAACAGTTTCAGGAAGGATAAAGGATAATTAATGTTCACAAGACTGTTGCATGGATGCCTCTTAAATTATATTTTTAATATTTTCTTTAGTCTCTATAACTGCAAGGAATTCTTATTGTAGTTTTTCTATTGTCTGACTGCAAAGATATCAGCTCCTACGTGAGCACTTCTGGTCTCAGAGCATAGACAGCTTTGTTGGCTTAAGCTCATTTTATCTGGAATGTCAGAGGCATGCAAATGGACGTGGCTTTAAAAGGTTATTTG
>JAOTQQ010000052.1:20767011-20843809 GCA_026546715.1 Gallinago undulata | reverse complement strand
CCAAATCCATACCTTCAAAATGGTGTGTTAGAATTTTATTTATTCATAGTTATGTAAGGAACAGCATGTACTTATAACACTTTAATGTCCTCCTTGAGCAGAGGAGGATAAGAATTCCTCCTGATGCTAATTTAAAATACTCGTTCGTTTGTATAGGTCAATTGTTTGATCAACTCTGAATATTTAGTAGCGGAAAATTGCTGGCAGGAATTGTTACTGACACAGCAAATTTTACATTGATACTAGAGAGCATTTGTGGGAAATGTGTTTCACTTTTGGAATAGGAACATTCAGTAGAAAGTCATCACCTTAACACTCTGTGCTCTGCATAGTTAAAGAAATCAGCATCTTTTGAATGTTTACAAAAAAATTAGGGAAAAATGGGCAGCAGCACAAGTGTTTTTAGGAATTACCTGTAAGATAGCTTTTAAACAGCACAAATTTCCAATTGTCTAATAGGGAAGTCCTAAAAAGAACCCCTTTCCTGTGAAATTTTCAATTTAAAAAAGTAACAATTCCATAACCGCATGGAGGTAGAGTTGGTTGTTGGATGGTTGTCTGCAGGTCAGGAGAAATAAACGATTTTTAGTGGCAATGGATATAGAGCTGAGGCCAAAAATGTATGTTCATATGTGAAATACAAAGGCACATGAATGTGACAGGCATCGGAATGGGCTGCCCAGGGAGATGGTTGAGGCACCGTCCCTGGAGGTATTCAAGAGACCAGTTGACATAGTGCTTGGGGATATGGATTAGTAGTGGATTGGTGTTGGTTTTGGGTGTGGTGGGGTGTGTGGTTGGTTGTTTGGGCTTTTTTTTTTTTCTCCACTGGTTGGACTAGATGATCTTAAAAGGTCCCTTCCAACCTAGGTGATTCTGTGATTCTGTGAATGCAAGTATATGAATTAAAGCTTATAGATTTCCATATATGCTTTCTGTAATTTTTGCACTAAAGGCAAAAAAAATAAAATAAAATCAGAAGTCTAACAAAGCATGCTGATGCTTTCTTCCATTGAAAGAAGGTTTGGTTTTCCTTTTTTTTTTGCTCCCCTTTAACAATTGGTAAATGCAAGTAATAAACAAAAATTATCTTGAGAGTTAATGGAATTACAGAAATGTTGGACCAGGATAATTGGAAAAAAAAGATGGAAATGTATTGGGTAGTTTCAATATATCTGTGGTATAGAAAATCATCCTTTTTTTTTCCCCTGACATAAAACTTTTAAGATTTGCTGAAAGCTCACAGAGCAGAGAAGGGATGCTCCTTGTAGGTACTAACTTCTTTTTTTGGATGCTTTCATGAATGCACTGTCTTTCTCTGAACCTCCTTTCAAAAAATTATTTTATACCAATTTTTATATTGAATAATTTACAAAGCAACTTTATAAAGTATTTTTCGTAGCTTAATGTCAGGGGAATCCCAGGCCTTTGAATCTCAGGTGTGAGCAAAGGACCACAACAGTTGTCTTATGAGGGGGTGAGGGGGGAGGTGGAAGAAGAAAGTAGTCATAGGTCATCTTCAAAGCTATAGGGATCATTTTAAAACAAATTGTATTATCTTGGACATAAATTGTCCCCCTGAATTGAACACACTTATACTCCTGAGGGAATGTAGTTCCTGTCAAAATGAGAGACAGCCTGAGCTGGCTGAGGCCAGCTGAGAGCAAAAGATGTCATTTGTAGCTACTGATACAGGATAGCTTGTTTATAATTAGAAGTCCAAGAAGTCCAACTCCTTGTTGTTCAACTGAAAAAAACAACCGTATTCTTGTTTTGCTTCTTTCAGCTGTGCAGTGTGAGGTTTAATTCCTTTTCTCTTCTTACCTCCAAATACAAAGGTTTTCAGGAATATGCCCCATGACTTGGAGAGGTTGGCTGTTATAAATCTATTTTCCGTGCAAAGTACATCTAGTTATTATTAAGGCTGGTGGTGGCTGTGTTTACATTGGAAGTGCAGACCTTCATAACTATTTCAAGAACATATTGCAAATCTAAATGCACTTCCGTTGGTAGAGTTTGGTTTGTTTTCACTGGGCCCTAGATTTTTTTTTTCTCCAGATTTTCTATACAGACCCTGAAATTCATCAATCACATGTTAGCTCTGGGGTACTAACCCCAGCTTCGCAAGGGAGCGGAGGGTGCAGTGAGAGGGGTTGGTTTTACTCTTGAAAATAGCTCTTAGGCAATGCACTTCTGAAAGCAACAGATTTTTTTGCTATTAAGCTTCCTACTCCCTCGTTGATCCCCTCTATTCTTAACAAATCAAAAGTTCTTCATTCCTGAGTTAAACTGCGCTGTGTGCCAGAGGAGTTTAAAGTTTTCTGAATACCAAAATTGAATGATACGCATTAATTTTCTTTGCTAAATAACATGTGCACTGCTCTATTTTTCAATCTGTCTTTCATCTGATTTATTAGGCACAATTATCGGTGTATAATGAATGTACAAAGTTATTTCTCTTAGAAATGACAACTATATAAATAATTCAAACAGTCAGAAATCAAAATTACTGTGGCTTGCCTTGTGGTTCCTACCCTAGCAATCTGACCCCGCAGGATTCTATGGGAAGGGAATGCTGCTTTTGAATGATCAACAAAGGATTTCACTTCCTCTACACGAGGAGCTAAATATTGTCAAAATATGAAAGAAAACCCCAATATACTATGTCTGGCCAACAGAGCCCTAAACCAGAAGGCGGCTCAGAGGAGATGGGAAGCTCAGGGAATAACGCAGGATAGGGTTGAGCACAGCTGTTGGCAGTGAGCTGACTTCATCTCAGCACAAAAGGGTTTGGAGGGTGGTCCTTCTTTTAGATAAGCAGCTATCAACAGTTGAGTGGATCAACTGGGTGTCAACCTTTCTCCTTGAGTTCCTTGAAAGAGTGTGACTGTCTCCCTGAGTGAGGCAGACCCCTGCAGTGGCAGCAGGCAGGCTCAGCCCAGCACAGGGTATAGAAACCGAAGAGAGCCATGGATTTGAGCTGGCTTCAACCCATACAGTCTTTCCCAGTGACTGGGAATGCCTAACATCCTGATAGTGAGTGTGTTCTGGAGACCAGTAATGGGAATCGCATCGGGATTGTGACCGAACTGTGTATTTCAATTGCTATATGTATATGCATATTATTAATCGGTTTTGCTAAGTTACATTTTTATTGCGTTATGCAATATATTTTGCATCACTCCACCAAGTCTGAAATCCTGTGTAACATCAATCATCTTCAAATAAGTAAATCTGATGTTAAACATTGCACCCTGCATGCGTGGAGTATCTAATCCTGCTACTAGGGATGGTCTTGCTAGAATGATTTTACTAAGGAAAGCAAGACCTAGGCATAAAATAAATGTTCATTCTATATAACTGTTTAATGTCTGAAATGGTACTAAAAATCCTATTACTTGAAAGCTAATGGTAAGTGAAAGCAAATACAGTATGCTGAAAGACAGAGGATGTGAAATTGGCCATTGTAGAATGAAAGGGCTGACTTGAGAAGCAGAGTATTTCAGTGCAGATGTAAGCAACACATGTAATGACTTTCAAAGGCAGCCAGATTTAACATTTCTGGGGGTTTTATAAGGAGACAATAAAAAAAGCAAAGAAAATGTATGTTTTCTGACATTGATATAATACTCAGGTCTGTATTATAATCCTTTGTACCTACCAGTGTAGCTTTTATTATTAAATTATAGCATGATTAAATCAATTGCAGAAGTTGGTTAATATTTTCTGGTAATTTACTACACGCAATATCCTAGTTTTGTCCATAAAAAAGGAGGAAAATGCTGTATTACTCTTCTTGAAGTTTTTTTTCTGCTCCAAATACATCCTTTTAACTGCTTTGTAGTTAGGATGGAAGAATGCTGTCTGGGACCTAAGATACCGAAATATTTTTATTACTGGTGTGTAAAGCTAGATATGTATATAAAATCTCTCATATAGCTGATAAAAAATATTAACCTTTTTTTGGTTTTCTGTAAATTGAGAAGATATTGTAGAGACTGGTACTTCAAAGTTTACATGAATAATTTTCATTTTCTTAAAGCTAAAGTATCTTGTGAGGAAACGAAAGGCAACAGATCCTGGTGTTTTACCTGACAATGAATAATTCATATGAAAAGAATGGCAAATAACATGCCGTCTTTACAAGTGAAAATAGAAACAACTTTTTACCCTTTGAAAAAAGTGGGTGACTACAGAACTTAGAAAGCTGTTTGAAATACAAGAAATATTATATAACAAATAATATTTTTGGTATGGATTTTGTTTTTATTTCAACCATCCCTATTGGTTACTTCTATGATGTTCACATAAGCTAGACAGAATTATAATGTAATTTTACCACAACTGATGTTGGTGTTTTTATTTAAAAAAAATAATATTGAAAAACATTTGTTGATATCAGTGTGTGAGGTTGAAGGGCAACACAGATTTCAAAGGATTCAAATGCCATGTATCTGCATCGTGATAATTATAAGCATTTTTTGAAAATGTCCTTTCTTGGTGAATATGATAATTCTCATTATCAAAATATTATATCCTTATATCTCTCTCCTAAACAAGTTTACAGAAGGGTTAGTTTGGTGTAATTGCTGATGTCCTGTGTTGCTGGGAAATGAAGTAATTTCACATCTTATGAATAAATACTTCATATAAGATATTCTATGAAAAACCTCCTTAAGATATCTGCTTGAAAATACTTATGAAGTATTTGAAGACCCATAACTCTATAACTGACTACCACAAATGATATTAAAGGAGAATGAAAAAAGTAATTCTTTTGCTGATGGAAGTTGGCAGCTGTATCACTCATTTTCTTAGCGAAATGGATTCAGTGGAATTAATGTTGGACATAAAACTTCCTTTGAAAGGTAAAACTGCTTAAATTACAACCTTATAAATATGATAGGTCTTCCATAGGAATAAGAATGAAGATTTCTAATAAACTACAGACTTAACTGGAAAAGTGGTTTAAAAGCACAGAAGAGAGCGCACCCATTTCCAAGAACCAAACCTGGGACTCCTGCCAAACGTCTACCCCGGCACCGTAGTTGGGGTTTGTGCCTGCCCAGCCCGGGATGCAAACACAACCATTGGTGTTGGAAGCCTTCCCAAGGTGTTCAATGTGCAAAATTTGTGGACTTTGTGAGGGTTTTTTGTTGTTTTTGTTTTTTTGTTTTTCCCTTCAACCGTTCTTCCTTTCAATCCAGTTAATTTTTCAGCCTCTTAATCAATAGGGTCACCATCCTGCAAACCACAACACGTGCTTTTCTCAAGTTGATTATTCTGTTCTTCTCCAGCCTAAACAACTCTCTATCTTACTTGAAGCAGCTGCTTGCATTATAAGGGTGCTTCTGACCAGGTGCTAAGCAGTTGCTTTGCTATTAATAGTATTATTTCTTTTAATAGGGAAGGGACTACTGTCTTGTGTTTTGGCAAAATGTCTAATTTGTAATTAATTTCTTTGTGGAATAACTTTTATCTCTTTGGAAGCAGGCAGTCATAGGAGGGCAAGAGTGTTTTATACAGATCATATGATGACTCTCTGGGTCAGTGATGATGCCTTTGTTGAAATAAGTGTTCTAAGGACACTTAGGTAAGATTGCTAGCATTTACGTGAAAGTATGGACACTTAGTTTTTTCTTTTTTCCTATCAAAGCTTTCTTTATTCCAAGATAATTTTGTATTTTGTTGTTCAGTCAAACATGCTTTTTATAAGTGTTGTTAGACATCACAAAATCGTCTTCCTCAAGTGGACTTTTTTTAGTTGGTTAATGTTGTGGGAGGCAGGGACTAACATCTGAGCAATACATTTTATGCAAGTAATTTAAATATAACTCAATTAAATAAAATTGAACTTCTCTGCCAGTTTTCAAAGGGCCCTGTCATCCTGTCCAGATTTGGATTCAATTTTCCAAAGTTCAGATTTGTTTGGAATTGAATTGCCTAATTTAATCCTTGACCAGTCTGGCCCACACAAACCTTTCTGTCTCCCAGTTTCCTCCCCGCTCGTCCCCCTCTTCTCTTACGGCACTAAGGTGGGGGTTGCTGCGCTCGCTCACTCTCCGATTTTTGAAACCCAGGGCACCCCTTCTAAGTTCAGTGAATCTGACAGCTGGAGAGACATTTATGATGAGTTTGTCGGTGCTTTTTAAAACTTTTGTTACTGGAGAACCTTTTTTAACCACTGCAACCTGAATTCTTTGGTGAAGTAATGAATACCAGAGCTCGGTGGCTCAAGGTCTTTGCCTTCACCGGGACTCGTCCACGTGCAGTACTTGAGAAAAGTGAAGTCAGTCCCCTAAGTGGAGCGAAGTGAACGTGCTCGACAGCAGAAAACGTTATAATCTGTTTGTGGATGCTCTCCTACAGAAGTCAAGCAGCCTTAGAGTGCTGGAGCTTTATCTTCTGAGCAACAGGTGCCGTCGTGTTTTCTGAAGAGGGTTGGATTAAAGCAGTAAATTAAACCTGCGTGGCAACTGCTTGTACTTGGTTTTTTAACCTGCTTTTTTTTTACACCGCTTTCCCAGCTTCAGCTGATTTGCTTTTATTTATAGAGAATATGG
The DNA here is from genome assembly GCA_026546715.1 of Gallinago undulata. Lineage (NCBI taxonomy): Eukaryota > Metazoa > Chordata > Aves > Charadriiformes > Scolopacidae > Gallinago > Gallinago undulata. The sequence continues at coordinate 20,837,246 of JAOTQQ010000052.1, read as the reverse complement.
ATAAGTAAGTGCAATATGATAAAAATTACAGAATATAGATAAATGATTATGTTTTTTTTTAATTCAATCTGTGATTCTGTGCTTAAATATGGATGTTTTATTGTAATTTGGACTAAATGTGTGGCAAGTGCCTATATCAGTCTTTTTAAACACAAATTAGTTATCTTAATCAGTCACTGCTTTGTTTAAAAAAGCAAATATCTTAGCATGTCCTTGGATGTTTAAAACAGTAATGTGCCTTTAGCACTTTAACTAAAATACATTTAGTTTGGTCCTCTCTCATAATTCTCCAAGTGACTTTGAGCACGAGCTATCAAAATGATGTGGCTAGCAACGTGGCAAGTGGGGGGAGGCTAAATGTATCCCCTTGGCTTGGGAGACAGCAGGAATCCAAGGTTTGGGAAACGGTTCGTTACCTCGCTCGTGAAATCCGCACAGGTATCACAACTACAAGTAAGGCACCCAAAAGGTTTTTTTTCTTTCTTTCTTGCTTGCTTTCTTTCGTAAATGTGTGACCAAAGCCACTCTCAGTCTCTGTTCCCTCAAGGATGGACTCGTTATTCTCTGCAGGGTCAGGACAGGAGAGGAGGTGGGTTATGCTGTGCTCAGCAACAGGCCTGAAAAGCTTCACCAAATCGGGGCAAGATAAAGGAATCGACAGTAAGAGACAACATGAGAAGTGCTGCTCTCTGAATATCACATTAGTGTCGCGTGTTTTCCTTTTTTTCCTTCTGAAAGAAAAGATCTGGCAGCATAGGAATGTCTGTTTGTTTGGCAGATGAGGTGGGGTTAAAGAGCCCCCCCCTTTAATGACAGAAAAAGATGGATGGGGAGGAAAAGGTAGAATACAAAAAAATGAATGGGCTGAAGTGAAGGACCTGGCGTTTGGTGGTAGCTACAAGGGAGAAAAAACGGGATCACCAAAATGAAAAGGCACCTCTCCCACCTCCAAACAAACAAAATGCCACCAATGAAAACTAAAAACCCTAATGCCCCACACGTTCTAGCAGTTTTATGGTAGGATTATTCTAACCCAATTTAGATCTCTAAAGAGTAGATTTTTGTATTTCACAATTTATATTGTGCTGTCAAGGAATAATTAATTCTATTAGAAAGACAGGGATTGGGATAATATGTAAGTCTGAGTGCATCAGTAGTATAATGGCCTCAATGTAAAGGTAGGTATATTATTCTACATAAGTGTATATGAATATACATATTTTTCCTGCTTTTTCTTTTGTGGTGTTCAGGATAGAGAAAGGTTTGCGGTTGCTTTCTGCTTGTTCCTCTGATTTTACTAGTCAAAACACTACCCAGTTCCTTGGCTTTTTAATCCAATCATCTAGATCTGTATGCAGATCTGTGGTTTATAGTCAGCATCACGGAAAATTTAAGTTAAAAATAACCCATGCTGAATTGCTAATGTTTTCATTGAATTGTCAAACTTGGTGAATTCTTGATTGCTGATTATGAATCTTCTTGGTTGTATTGTTAAAGTTGTCTGTGTTTTGTTTGTTGTTGGTTGGTTGTTTTGTTTTTTTTTTTTTTTTTCAATTCTGCTGCATTTTATTTGGCAATATGAATTACGGCATCCAAATATTTGGTGGGTCAACAAGCAGGATTCTGAGAAAATTCATAAAAATATTTGTTTTCAAATTTGTGGAGAAATGGTATAGAAATGCCAATTACTGTTGTTTTTTCGCCCATATTCCCTTATGGAAAAGTTTCCATACACCCTACTGATGATATTCCATTAGAGTCTAGATTTCCAGGAACGGGGGTAATTTGTGGGTAAACATGTAAAAAGAGGGTGAGATTCTTTTCTTCCAGAGTTCAGAAGTATAGTTCTCTCTCCCTGACAGCATCTACTTTTAATTACAGAGCTATCCATTTGATGTTGTGTTCCTGACACTGAACGCTGCATGAGGCCCTTGCATTTTTGTTGCTGACTTTATAGAAATAAAGTTTTATACTGTTGACTTGACAGGCATCATTGAACTTTGCTGTGACAGAGTGAAAAAAAAAATATAGTACTGGAAAACAAATAATATGCAATAGTTTAAAAGGATCTGGGCTCTATCATGAAGGGAAAGGAACACTGAACTGCTCACGAGCAGTGGAAAAGAGATGAAATTACTGAAGGAAACATAATTATCTGGCTTTGTGCGGAAGGACTGCCAGCTATATGGTCCAGAAGAGACTGAATTGAGGGTTGTCTGCCAAAGAAGCAGGAAAGAAATGAAGGGAAACTTCATGCCTAGATAGAGTCCAGCAAAACTACAAATCGATGAGAATGGAGAGTGGAGTGCCATCCGCTCGTCTGGAAATGCCTTTCAATTGTCCTGTGAAATGGATGCACTTGGGGGAACATTTCCCTGAGTAGCAGCAAGTAATCCCTAATTGAAATTCCAGAGTCTGTTTCTTGATGATGCAAAGTAGTTGCACTCATCCTAAAATTTTTACTTTTATCCTCCTCTTTTCTGGTGCTGATTGACAGATGAATTGATTCTGCAGTTGCCACTGTAATAGAAATCATTACAATACAACCAAGTACAACCTGGTGTTTCGGATTTTTTTTTTTTTGTGGCAGTCTCTTTCATTTCAGTAAATTTATCAAGAGCAAAACTAACCAATAGGATTGTAAAAACTTGAACTATTTAGAAACAAATCCACGTGAACACTGTTCTGATTTATGTTAGCCAAAAATAAAGTAATATATCTTAAAAGCTGAGTTTTATTATGTAGTAAAAACATCCATATACCAATATGCATTGAAAAGTAACTTAGAATTAAGTACTTATCATAGATGGAGGTTGTGTGTATCTATATATATAATCTAGTGAGTGTCTTGCTATCTCTAAATTTCTGGTTTTCAAAAAAAAGGTATTATGTTTTAGTCCTTACTGTGGCTAAAACTGGGAGGTTTTTAAAGGACTCGCAAACAGGATAATAGTTTTTCTTTCATGCCTGGGTCTAGAGTATTGGTGTCATTAGAACAGCAAGTAGGGAAAGGAAAACATCTTCATGAAAGAAGAACCCTCCTCATGACACAGACTGAAGAGTCTCTATCGATTTGCGCAGCCTGCTCTCGCTGGGCACAGCCTCGCTCCTACGTGCTGCATCTGGCGTCAGTTACATATAAATATGTTGTATTTTTTTTCATTCTTTGTCAGACACCTGCAAGTTTATTTTAGTCGTTTTAATTTTATGACAAGAATATTGTTCCTGGACCCTTTGTTGACTTTTGTGCGTCGCTTTCACAGCAAGCCTCTGCTTGAAAATCATTAAAGACTCAATGAGTCTTGCAGATACCGTAATGTTGGTACGTTCTCATCTTTCTTCCCATAGGTGGTGGCCCCTGCAGAGCATGTAAACAGAAATGCAACCAAGTGTTGGCTGCGATAAATGATGAAATATATTGTTCAAACAGCTCCAGGAGCTTGGGTGAACCAGACCGTATTCTGGCAGCGATGTCTTCTCTGGGTTCTGCCAAAGGAAACCCTTTCAGCATTCACAACAAGAAATCTCTTCTCCCTTCCCCTTTTAAAAGTAATAATTTATATATCTTTATTACATTTTGTAGTATTCTGCTTTTTGCTTGAGGGCACAGAAAAGGTAATGATGTGGTCGTATGCATGGTACTGAGGAATCCCACCATTACGTTCACTTCATTCAGTCCTGTGTGACAAAAATATGTCACTGCAGCTGAAAATGTTGGAATTTCTATTGCTCTGATGCCTACTTAAGTATTGGAGGAGGAGTTACATTTTGTCTGTAATCTGTGAGACTAGTAGGGAAACTGAAGTGAGAGAAATTTAACAGTTTATCCCTTGCCATTGTTCACAGGGAGAGCAATTTGGGGTGTTTTTCTCTGTCATTTGAAGAACTTTCCTCTAAGCTACTAAGACTTGTTCAGGCAATTCTTGTACGGGAAAGAAATCCTACATGTTTTTTTTAGATTTTTAAAAATTTATTTTATTATTTGTTTTTAAAGCAAACCTTGGCAGGTCTCACCTGGTGTTTTTAAAAAATGCTGATCTTTTGCACCACTAAGAAAGGGGAAGTTGTTGGTATTTCAGGCCACCTGTCTCTTCAGTTTGATGATTTCTGATTTATTCATTTGTAAATCACCCTCGCACTCCCCCACCCATTTTAGACAGGATTGATCTCATCCCAAAATTTGACACAATTCTGTCAATAATTGGGGTCATTAGTACTAGCCATCAGTTTTACCCTTCAGAATAAATTGTGGCAAGTGAATAAAGCCTGATGGCATGGTTGTGCAAAATTTCATTTAACAGCTCATTGCAGGGAGACCAAGTTGGATTGCCAAATATATCAAATCACTTTTATAGATCTAAGCCGTCTACCTCCTGATTTTCTTAATCGTAAATGGTATAACAGATATTGCTATAGTTTTCCCATGCATTGTAAAAGGAAAGTGTTTTAAATAAGGAGCAGAGCAAGCTGATTTGTTTGGTTAAGTTTACAGGTATAGGTTGTATGTACTCCAGATGTTTGCACACATTCCCAGAGTCTAGGGCCCTTTATTTCCTTTATTTCCCCTGCATCCAGTCTGAATACTCCGAACGCCTCCAGTCAGTAGGCGGTTGCTGTCAGTGCGTTACTAAAAGGGCTCATCTGTTATATTTATGTACTTTTCTTCCAAGAATGAATAGTTCTTGCTGTGCTGTTTCCAATTCCAGATATAAGGAAATATGCCAGAATACGAGCTGCTTGCTTTGTTTGCAGCTACTTTGTTGGTACTGACTCTTAGTACATGGAAAGGGGAATATGGAAATAAATGCCAAAATCTATCTCTTCCTCTCTTCTTAGTGTTGAAATTTTGTCTAGTTTCTTATTATCGATCTAATCTGTATATCTATAATGGTATTATGTAGGTGTTTCTGGCTCACCAGTCTAGTATATGTGATCTCTAACACAATTAGTGTGAATGTCCCGGGAGGAAAGGAAGTGCTGTTCTCCCCATTTGAAAGATGAAGAAATGAAGCACAGAGAAGGAAAGTGATTTGTTCAAGATCACGCATGGAGTTCGTGGTGAATTGGGGATGGAAGACAAATCTGTTGGGCCTTAAGTGAGCCTAGTTGGATTCTACGTTGGATAGTTCTCGAGCTTCAGAGCCCAAAACCATCACTCGACTCCTGCTGATGGCAGTAGAGGTTTTAACATTGTTCTTGAGGAGAGTGTGATAGGCTCATGGAAATTTTGAAAGCTTACTTATGGCATACTTATGGCTACCTGTAGATTTTTGACTTCTGTTTGGGAGTGCTTGCTTTGATGTTGAGGAGAAAAATGGTGTTTGTTTCAACAAAATTGTGGTAAAAATTTAATTTTTTGAGGACAGGAATGATTTTCAAGGAGTCTGTACTTATTCCCTTTACAATGAAATCTGATGATTGTTGTATGTTATGTATTTGAGAAGCCAAAACAAAGACCATTGATCAAGTGTTACCAAAAGAAAGAGTTCTGATAGCTCTGTATCATTCCTTCAGTGAGCAAAGTCAAAATAAACTCTCTGTTAATCTCTGTGAGCATAAGGTATATGCATACCTCCTCATTTATGCACTTATTTTGAGTGACTATGAAGGATGATCAAGCTGTCTGTGGAAATTCTTTCAGGTTGTAAGAGTTGGTATTTTTTATTGTGTTATGGAGGCTTTCTGCTGCTTTTCCATTTCTACCCTTTTGTAGATGCAGCTTCGCCTGTGCACTCATCTAGAAGAAAGTTAATTATGGCCACTTTCCAGCTTGGTGTCCTGGAATACTAGTTGCCTTGACAGCAGAAGCATTTACCGTGAATCCAAAAGGATTCTTCATAGATGAGAACAACTTTTCACGTCTTCTCTCCATTCAGAGCAGAAGGCAAACCTTCTCGGTCTGCCTTTGAATGTCCCGTAGGTCACTTAGTAACATCTGATGTGGCTCTGCTGACTGTCAGAATCTGACCTTCAAGCTGGGTTTTGGCTGTCTTGAATAGGCACTGGGAAGCTTCCCACCCTCTGGCACCTACTTCCTATCAACTGTGGCCAGAAGGAGAGTAAACAGCATTAGCTGGTTTCCTTATCAGCTACACTGAATGAGTACCACCCAGATACACTCAACGAAAATTAACTGGCAGGCACCTAATAGGCAGTTTCTAGGTGATGCTTGTGTAGTGTCTCACTATTCTCTGCCTTGGGTCTTGACTAATGCCAGTTTTGGGGTTTCGAAGCTGAAAGATAATATACGTCTCGTTGTACAGAGCGGGCAATTGACTGTGGAGTCGATGGTTTATTATTCAGCGTGGCAGTGTGACTGTGTGATCTATGGAGACACTGATAGTGGTGCTGGCAGGTCTGCTGTTCTTTTTGGACTTACTAATCTGTTAAAGTTTGATGTATAGCACTTGAATTTATTGTGTATGTCAAATATCATGGAAAGTGCTTTTGTTTTCATCTGAATCTAGACATTTCAGGTGTCTAAATGGTGATTTCTAGATATCAGAGATTATTTGCTCTATCAACTCATGCTGCAGTTAGTATTTGAATCCATGGTGCCTTGTACCTTAATAAAGAACACCTTGTAGTCCTTCAAAGGCCTTTAGCCCCATGAGCAGATCAATGCAACCTCTAACAGAATTAGAAGGATGCTACCATTGCACATGCTTGCACTCAGCTACATCATTTTGGGCTTTTAACTAAATCAGAAGAATATTTTTCTTCCTCCCAGTATAGTTAAATGGGCAGATCCAGGAAGACTCTCTGTGGAGGCTTATGTTTCACAGTTGATTTACGTCACGATCCTGGGGAGGTAAATCTCATCACGTACATTGTGTGCTTAAATATATGCTCTGTGGCATTATTCCTAACTGTGCTCCTCTCCGACTGTTTTGGGGCAGGTGGATTAAGGATTTGGCCCTAAAGAATTGAGTGTTTTCTTCGTGGTATCACAATACACTTGGGAATATCAACACCACAGTGAAGGGCAGTGGTGCCTATCACAGTATCCACTTTGACACTTTTCATGCCCTTGAATAAAAAATGTGTTCATGAGGGCTTCTTCAACTGGCCACGTAAATGCACCAGGCGGAATGTTGTGCTATACCTGTGTACTAATTTAATATCTGCGTTGCCCAAATATTGGATCTTTTCATAATATATGAAATCTCAGCTGGTTACTATATTAATTCAAGTATGATTAAAATTGATATGGACAGCTTTTGCAGAGTATCAACACAAAAATACCCCAGTAGGAGCAGTGGTACTAATTTATTAACACAAAGCGATAGCTCACTCTGTAGATGTTCAGGATTTTTGTTTGCACCTCTGTGAACAAAATGTACCACTGCTAATATATAAGATCCTGAATAATCATCAGAAATGTCACTTGATACTGAAGAACACCCATTTCTACTTTTTTAGACCCAGTTAATCCTGGATGAAATGTCAATAGTTTGGATGAGTATAATTTATTGAAATGACCTTGGTTGCTTAGTAGCAGCATGAGCTGCCACTTAGATTAGAAAATTATAGTTAGTATGGGTTTAGTGTAATATTTTCTGGTATTAGAAATGTTAAGTCTCACTATGGGAATGTAAATTAATTTGGGAAGGTTCACATGGGGGTCATATAATGTGTAACCAGGTCAAATTAACTTTGTAGAAGGTCCTTTTAGTCAGATTATTCCATGTTCTGCAAGCTAAAGGATCTTCAGAGCCAAAGCATCAAACTGTAACACATACCAAAAAAACCCCACACAACAAAAACAAAAAACAGGCAACAAAACCAGGAAACTAGAAATTAGAGTTCAAATTCATTTTGGCATTGTTTGAGTAGTTCACTGCAGAGGAATTTCTATGAACAATTACTGCTATTTGGTAATTAAGTTTGGATTTGAAAATAACTTTACAAAATATTTTTGAGAAAATGTATTTAAATTGTTTAGCTTGATGTTGTTGATGACTTTACCCCTACTACTTCTTACTGTTAGAGGAAGAAATCCTGGAATATCTTGGGAAAAGCCTTTTCTCATGAGATTTATGGGGGGAAAGCTCGTAGACAAAATGAATCTTGTTAATTTGGTGATGACATGGAAAAGGAGACAAAGTATTTTGAATTTAGCTGGCTGAACCTGGCCTCAGATATCATGACCTTGAGCATAGTCAAAGCTTTACTCTCTCTTTGCAGTATTATTCTGGTTTTGTTTTCTCATGTTTTACCTCATGGGTTGGGGGGAGGGAAAAATTATTTTGGATAATTGAGTGCCATCTAAAGCAGCTATTAAATCTAGTTTTTATCAACTGAAGATTTTGTGGAATTCTGAGAACATCTATCTTTGTTCCTGGTTTACAAAGAAAGTAAAAACTTAGTATGATGCTCATTTAAATCAAGAGCGTGTTCCCGAATTACTGCAGTTGACTCTGGGTCAGAACTGGGTTTCAAGTGGGAAAGGAAAGCACGTTCAAAGAAGACAAAGAGTAGTCAAGCATTTTGGCTTCATTGTTTTACTCATATATTTTTAAATATACGCAAGATACTACTTTTTTTTTAGCTTTTTCTTAACAGAAAATAAATATTTTGTGAAATCAAGTGTTCTTTGAAAGACGGAATTGTTCCACCATAGAAAAGGTGCGGAACACTTTTTTCACACTGCAAAAAGTACCTCATCTCTTCTCTGAGAACATAATCTGGTTTACTAATTTTTGGGTTTTAGTTATTTTGAATACTTTAGCTCTATACATTTTAAACCAGAAGCTTCAATTCATATGACAATATTTCTGTTAGGATGAGTATATCCTGAGGTAATTATATATGAGGTGATTTTAAAATGTTTCAATATTTACTTCATGGCCTTTACTCTTGATATGTGGGAACATGTCAGAGCAAAGTGGCTTATTTCGTAATTTTTTTTTCAAGCTCTTGGAATTGGTAGTGCATTTTATACATAAATAAAGGTGCACATCAGAAAAGGTCAACTCTGCCAGTATGTGCTCTTCAACAAGAGGAATGTAGCATTACTTTTTACTCAGATTGGTACTGAGAAGCCTAAAAAGGAACTCTAGTTTACATAAGTGACACACTTTTAAAATGATAAATATAAGCAAATAGTCAACCCTGTGCCAATTTTTCCACAGAAATTAATGTTTGTGAGATTGTGCTATTTATGAATATATATGGATAGAGACGTGTCAGATATTTTTGACTTTCCTTAAGACCTATTGCCCCTCTTTAGTTGAACCCAGACAATCTCGTTATGGAAACTCAACAAATATCATGGAATGAAAACATTTGGTACAGAGTGATACCTTGCTTGTGTGCCCTGTTTAGGAAAATGTGAGAGTGTGAGTTTGGCCCTTACTGGGCTTGAGACAACCTGTAATTATGTCTGAACAATGGGAAAATATCTGTTGGAGCTTATACCAATTGGCTGCGCATTATTCTTAGTAAATTCAATCAACCTTCGCTTGTTTTGCTTCTTGGAAAGCTAATTATTTCTCTTTGGATGTTATTTGTCCACAAATATTCCGTGTTCATCTTAAGTTCCAGGCAAACTTGTTGATACCAGTGTGTACTTCATTCTGTGCATCATGTTTTTAGAAGAAGAAAAATAGGAAAAAATAGTAAGAAAGGACATTCGGTTGTCTGCACAGTAATCAATATAGGCACCTTGGATATGAAGCAGCTGTTAAATAAGAGTTAACGTAGGCCTTGTTTTTATAAGGAAACTTTAGTCTACAATGTTGATTGAGTATCAACTTGTAGATGAATACTGACAAGCATTGTAACTTTGACCTGAGCTCCAAATGAGATCCTCGGGATGCTGCCCTATTTTTCATCATCTATCCAGTCAATAGTGAATGAAGTTATATGAGTCAGGTGGTAATTAGGAACAGACATGTAATTTTTTTCTTATTTAAAATTTGCTTGAACGTTATGGGATTTATGGTTGATTAAGTTACTGGATTTACATTCTCCTTAGGAGGAGCTGCAAGATACAGGAAAGAGTGAATAATAGGGGTGGGATGACACCCATAAATTCTTATTTATCTTTTATTTACAAATAAGCAAAACAAAGTAGGAAAATGTTCTCCTATTTTTTAAATTGGTTTTGGACATCTTCTTGAAGAACACTTTATTCTTTTGAATTTAGGTCTGCATTATAGGATTCTATGTACTACTGTGCCTGGCAGATCATTCCTAAGACCAATTATTCCTAAATATACCCCAAAGAAGACCCCTCCAGGAGACCGCTACACCTCACGTTATTTTTAACTATACTTGTTAGTATTTTAGAAGCTCTGTTTGCTCAAATAGAAGGGCACGTATCAAATATAACTTCAAAAAGAGCTTAAAGGATTTTTCTTCCTGCCTCATTAAAACTGTAGTCTGCAACCATGTAGAAAATGTCACTTGAAGTGTAAAAGCAGAAAATATCGTCTTGAACTGTGCATGATGCATTGGGCAGGTTCTCAAAGCCAGTTAATAAGGGTTATCTCCTCCTTAAAGCTTGAATAATCTGAGTAGGTCTAGATTTCACTTTTCTTTAACTCCTCTTTCTTCCCCTCTACAATTTTAATTTGCAGTGTTCGTAGGCTGCATTCATGTTTCTCCAAATGGCACAGCAGTCTTGGGCTATATTCTTTTGTGCCTTAGATGGTTTGTAGTAAAACAGTTACTTCTTTTGTTAATGGGTCTGCTGAGCTAATCCCTGAATCGATGGATGGGACAGAGAGTGTGGGTGCCTCAAGGGAAAGGCTGAAGATGTGGAAGGTACAAAATAAGGAGGGATTTGTGGAGACAAGGAAGAGGGAAACCTTTCCAGATGTTTCTGTTGCTAAAGGAGGAAGAATCTGTGATAGATGATATTAGAACTAATTGCTTAGAGGATACCAAATATTGTGCCTCACTTTAGTAGCCTAAGTAGTTGTGGGTGGCAAGGAAGGGCAGTAATAGCCCTAGAGATGACAACTTTTGCTGTACAAGAGGGCAGTTTGGCGGTGTTAAGACTGGCATCAGTCACTGATCTGACGAGAACAACAAAAAATACATTACCGTGAATATTTATTGAAAGGCAGCATTTATATCATTGGCAAATTTGTTTGAAAATTGCAAATTGCAATTCGATCATAGAAAACATTATACCGAGGGCATAACATCAAGGATTAAAGTCTTAAATCTCTAGTTGCCTGGCTTAACAGAGGGGCATGACAACGTAATTTAAGATTTTGTAAAACTCAGTAGATGTTTTCTGTTTGCAGGGAGGTTGAAGGAGATTCAAAATACAGTTTAAATCTGATTTCAAATATTGTAGACTAAAGAAAAATATTTGCATTTTATTTTAGCCTAGTTTCCTAATGAAAAGAGAAATTATTGAATTATTTGTTCATCATGTGCCCAATAACTTGTTACAACCAAGTTGGATAGCAGAATAATATAGATCTAGATGGAGTTAACTTTCTTCATAGTAGCTGGTGTGGGGCTAAGTTATGGATTTGTGCTGGAAACAGCGTTGATAAGACAGGGATGTTTTAGCTGTTGCTGAGCAGCACCTACACAGAGTCAGGGCCTTTTCTGCTTCTCACGCTGCCCTGCCAGTGAGTAGGCTTGGGGGCACGGGGGGCACAAGGAGTCAGGAGGGGACACAGCTGGGATATTCCATGACATACGACATCACGCTCAGAAATAAAACCAGGAGGAAGGTTGCTTTGGGAGCCGCTGCTCGGGGACCGGCTGGGCATTGGTTGGTTGGAGGTGAACATTGCTTATCTTTCTTGGGTTTTATTTTTCTCTCTTTATTATTTTCCTTCTCATTGCAATTATTATTATCGCTGTTTGGTTTTATCTCCATTTTTAACCTGTTCTTATCTCAATCCGGGAGTTTTTCTCACTTTTCCCCTTCCAATTGTCTTCTCCCCCCCCCCCCGTCGCGCCGCGGGGGTGTGTGCGAGCATCTCTGTGCTGCTTCCTTGCCTGGCTGGGGTTAAACCACATCACTTTTTTAGCAAGTCTGCAGAAAGCCTGCTGTGAGGAGAGGAGGGTGAGCACAGAGGAAAAGTTAGGGCCAATGTATCCTTCTGCGTTGCAGAAAGACAGATTTATGGTTTGGGGGCCTGTCTTTATCAGGTTGATCTGTTTTGTAGATTGAGTATTAAAATGACTAGCTCTGGACAAATCCTTACCCTGCTGAGAACATTAAAATGTCATAGAGTTTAATATAGAGTAATTGGAGAGAACTCTACTTGAGAAGGAGATAAAGTGAAATTCCTAGAACAGATTTTAAGACTGCTGTGAACCCTTTTTGTCTGTCTTGAATAAGTGTGTTCCACTTTTAATGAGATTATTCTGAGGCTCCCATCAGGTTTTATGCACAATTTTCTGCTGGTTTTCCAACAAAGACTTCTTTCTGTTTTTCAATAGAATTTCCCTTCTATTGGGTTAACAGTAATGTCTTTATAGCTGATCAAATATAGTCAGGTTAACTGACAAGCAAATTATTATAAACAATTATTGTTCTGATTTATATATTTCAATTATGTCAGTATTTATTTTGTTGTTTGGCTGCCTCTTCAAGCTTCTTCTTAGTAACTCTTACAATCCAGTTGCAAGAGCTTTTCTTTTCCCCATGGCAGGCTAGTTGCAGTTTTATGGTTTAGCCGTGTTATTTCCCTGCCGAGTCCTGTCATTCCCTGTGAGGAACAAGGAATTAGAAGCTATTCGGGAGGAAGGCAACAGGGAGAAGGTTAAAGGCAACCTATAGCCTAGCATTGTTTGCATACTCCATAAAACTCAATTCAGCCACGTCCACTCCCTGTTGTTATGAAAGAAAAAATAACGCACATCTTAATTTTCTACTTCAGCCATTGTTTCTCCAGAGAGAAAAGGGGTTATTGTAATTCCAGCTTAGTGGAAATATGTAAGGCTTTCACTCATCTCGTGCACGAAACTGATAACCCATGCAGTTGGGAGTGCTTATTTATTTCTTATTAATTCATTTCGGTCTTTATAAGTCAACTGAGCATTCAGCATTTGTAAAGTGATTCTGGAAAATTATTTTGCATAAGTAATAGTAAACACTGGCATTGCTTCCTGGCAGGGAATGAAAATGATTCATACAATTCCCAGTGGCCTAATGAGCAGAAACAGGGACTGGAGCCATGAATAGCTCACTGGCTGAAGTTTGGCAGCAGAAAAAGCCATGTTGATCAGCTGTGCCTTCACCAGCAGGCATCTTTTGAATCAGTTGGAATTACTTATTGTGAGGCATAGAGGGGCGCAGAGGCAAGATTTGGCAGACAAATTTGAAGCAGGGGGGAGATGGAGAAAGATGAAAACCTCATACCTGGAAAACAAAATTAGGCATAAACAACGTTTTGCTTTCTCCTATTAATTTATCAAGATTTGTAACGATGCCAAGGAGTTTTATATTCTATGAAGCGCTCCAACGAGCTTCCAAAGTACGCCTAAGATTTTACAGCCTATGTAAATTCAGTGCTGGTAGGTCTGCCAAGTTCTTGGTATTTAAATGGGACCCCATTACTTCAAAAAATCTCACTGTCAGCCATTACACAGGAAATTCTTCCTCTTTCTCTTGTTTGTTTTTAAGTAAATCCAGTTTCAACTTAATTGTAATTTGGATTTTTATCTTCAAAAGATCAGCAAGTGAGCCAATGAAAGCACTCTATAAAAACATAAATAACAGTGGTAATCAGATACCGAAAATAAAATACATGAAACAAAATCTCGTCGTGTAATGAACTGACACAATTTTCTCGTTTCTCTTTTTGTTTCACAACAGCTAGATTGTCAGATGACTCATCTGCTTTGATTTGAAATAAGATGTGTGTCTGTAGATTCACTGATTTGTATTGCTGCCTGTTGTCAATGGGAATTAGGAAGGCTTTCAAAAAGCTGTACAACTTAGAACAGTTTACAGTTGCTATTATATTGTTGGGATATTTTGTTTTCTTCGTATCCGATGTTATAGTTTAAGTATTTGTTTGTGCTATGATCCAACACCCGTTGCAGACTAGACTTGATTTTGCGTTGACTGCAGGATATTTTCTATCAGCCCTTCAGAAAGCTTTGACTCATTCTGCTCACTTCAGACCCAAAACAGGGCTTTTTCAGCCCTTCTGTATATCATGTTTGTTGTGTCTACAGCATGCTCTTACTCCAGATCCTAAAGGAAATAAATGGATGCTTAAGTTTAAGCACTTAAGTGCATGTGAGTTGATGCTCTCAATCAAGCTCAAAGGAATCAGATAATTCCAGATTGCTACTGTGAGCTGAGTTGACAGAGGAGGGATGTCAATCTATTTCCAGAAACCTGAATTGTATTCAGTTCCCTCTAATGTTGTTCGAACCAGTAAAATAACAACACGGAAAAATGATTTCTGTACAAATCCTTGCATGATTTCAAAGGAAAGATCAGTGAAATTTTGGGTAACTTCAAGCATATTTATCTAATGAGCATTAATGAAAGAAGGAGTGGAAACAAATGAACTGAGCCTGGTATTGTTAGGATAAAAATATTGAGTAGAATGGATAATAGGAATAAACAGTGAATAAAAAAAGAGTAAAGAGAAATTAAACTCTTACACGGAGATTTTTACATTACCTTGCAACCCAGGTAGTTGTTTCATGTAACTCCATGGTTCTTTTTCACCAGTAATAATGAACAACTGTACTATAAAATATATGGCTGTGCACATAACTACCACAAAAGCTACAGGAAAGCCCCTTAGTAATTATTAAGAACATTAAAAAAAAAGGAGCTACTCTTTTGCTGTCTGCACATGGTAGTCATCCTGGCTCAGTGAGCTGATTAGAAAAACAAAATGGTTTTGTTTGATCATGATGGACATGGTATTCTACAGGGACTTCAGCAAGCGTTCCCTAAAGCAAAACCCGTGTATGAAGCCCATGTTTTTTTCGTGGAGTGGGGGCAAAAAAAGAATAAAATCACAGCACTCCGCATACCACACTGGCACTTTTTAATATCACAGTATGTGGAAACGAGTACTAAATGCAAATACAAGATAAGACCAAATGTATTCCTACAATAATTTTTACAGTAATGTTATCTTGATTTATTGGGAAGACAATTATCTGGGTCAATTAATAATTAAACACTCCCATTGGTTTTCCAAATCATTGCCAAACAAATGTGGAGGCTTTTAATTTTCTTACCTCAAAGGATTGCATTGTTGTTCCCAAAGGAGTTGTTTGCAGCTTTCTTGAACTCCTCAGGATCCCATCCTTAAAGACATTTTTTTTTTTCCTTGGGCTGGTCTATAGAGTGCCTGTTAGTTTATAAGCAATAGAAACTGAAAATGCTACAAATAACCAAAGTAAACATTTGAAATCACAAAGGGATCAGTAATATTTTAAACAAGTTTTGGCAAGTTATCAAGATTAAAACAGTATGGGGTCATGCAAAATTGCTTAGAAAATAATAATTTATCAATGTTAAAACAGAAGGAGGTGCTGAAAGGCAGCTATTTTGAATGGGTGGCTATTTTGCATACAGTATTATTTGTTAATTGCAATAAAGATGTGGATCAAGTAGAGATATTGAGGAAGAATGAAAATCTGGGTGACTTTTATTGATTGCTGAGACTGCAAAAATTAGAACTAGCAGCTAGATAGAGACCACTGGTGAGGTCAGGGACATTCATTTTAACTTTCACTTGTGGGGTTACTCAGTCCATCTTTGAAATAACATCTGTATTACTCTTGTTTTTTCAAGAAGCAGTATTGAACTGTATGAACCATACGTTAAATTCTAGTAAAAGAACCTTTAAAATATTTGCATTGTGAAGCTGACTTGAGTCTCATTCAGTTTGTTGAATGTATTTAATCACAACAGCATAGAAATACTTTAAAGGGTAAATAGCAAGAGATCAAACATTGCTGTAATGGAAGCAGTGTCAGTTCCTCACTAAGGAAATATTTTTCTCCTCCTTTGTCTCTAAATTCATCCTTGGGAGCATTTTGTGGGGAGCAAGGATTATATATAAAAAACAAGTCTGAAAGGCTTCTGCAAAATATAGCCAGCAAAACCTATTTGAGATTTCTGTAGTATAATCATCCCTTTTGCAGCCACATTACTCAAAAACTAAATCTGTTGTTTCTTTGTTTTGTTTTTGTTTAGGAAAGCACTGTCATGTAGATCAGACTTCAGCTTTGCTTCTTATTTTTATTTCCACCCTCAGAGTTCGGCAGAAAATAACTGTCCTCTTTATTTGAAGAACTTTGGGATTTTATTCCCTTTTATAAAATCTTCCTTTTTTTATAATTTTTTTTTTTATTAAACTGCTAAGCTAATATAACAAAATAGCACAAAGAGATACAGCTCAAGAATTGCAAACACAGAATAATTAGGAGATCAATAAACAGTTCAGTAATTCTGAGATGACTTTGAAGTGACCTTCCAGGATAAAAAAGACCAAAGCTGTGTAAGACATACAAATCTTAAATGATAGTTACTGTGCCAAGAGAATTTGAGTAGGTTGGTAATGTTGATTTAGCTGTCTTAATTGTGTTGAGCTCTGCAAGTCACAGAATAAAAGAGCAGTGGTGAGAACAAAGGAAGCACACACAGTAAAGAAATACTCATGAAAAAAAAAATATACATGAAAGAAACAGTCAAAGTGAAATAATAAAATAAATTAAGGAGGTGAGGGCTGAACACAATAAACTAACATTATGGTAATATTCAACGAAAACCACCTCCACAATTGCAGGTAAAGCAAAATTCCATTCTGAAGCAGAGTATTTTAACTGCCTGTATCATGGGTAATGAGGCTAAAGCCAGGAGTCTTGCATAACAATGTGAGAAAATAGGCCTTCAGCCCCTCCAGTACAAACTTTGATTATGCACATATGCCCTATTTTGTTTATTTTGTTGTGTTTTGAGGTCAGTTAAAAAAAAAAAAAATCTTCATGTAATTTTCCTGTAACAACATTTTCCCAACACTTACAGCAATATTGTTTGATTTTCTTTAAATTTTAATTTTTCAAGTGACTGTCTTAAATATGTGAAAGAATTTTCACTTCACTTACAGTACTTGATGTGTAATGCTCTAAAAGTTCGTAATTTGTGGGACATGAAAAATTGTGGGAGGAGATAGTAGAGTGATGCAAGCCATGTGAAGGTTCCATGCAGCGATGTTCATGACTCTGCTTGATTTTTTGGTTTTGGTTTTTTTTTTTTTTAGTGCTATTTGAATGTCTAATTTTGTTCAGATACTACTGTTCAGACTGCTCAGGTACATTTCTCTTTGCCCTAGACAGACTTATTTTATGAGTGAATTGCCGTTCTGCTTCTTGACGATTAAACAGTTGGGAAATGCAGACAAAAGGTATTTTTTGACAAGTCCAGGCTCCTCTGGTAAAGCCCGTATAATCTTTTTTTTTGTATCCGTTGCTGGAACAATGGAATAGCTATCACCCGTGCCCTTTGTGTAGATGTGGTTGATGTATTTCACACCTTAAGCCAGAGGAAGATGGATGCAGAACTGCAACAGCATAAGCTTCACCATGGGCTCTGCAAACCCTAGTGGGATGCCTGTGCTGTGGCAGTCTCTTGTCATAGCACATCTTTTGGTGGGGAGGGAAGGGAAAAAAAGGAGGAGGAGGAAAACTGCAGGAGAAAACCCCTTCAGTTTTGGGGATGCTAGCATGAGTCTCAGATCAGGTCTGGTTTGAACTTCTGGGGAGGGAGAGCCTTCAGAAGTCAGCTGGGAGTCAGCAGTACCTGGCTAGGTAAGGTGTATTAAAGACTTGCTTACAGCAGAGGTGTTTGGGAAAATTGTGAACTATTTGGCAATAGAACGTAAACAGAGAACAATTGTTGAATTATGGATTTATTCCAAATTGTCTTCTCGTGATAAGTTTGAAGAAACCTCCTCAGCAGAAATGAAACAAGGGAATAGGAAGATGATGTCAGCCTACAAAAAGGAAAAAAAAAATAGCAAAGGTTGGCCTGTTTTCTCTTCTTGTCTTTGACAAATAATATCAGGCAACCACTGCTGCTTCACATTCCAGTGTTAAACAGTACATTTCTTTTCATTTCAGATGACATTTTATGTTAAGCCTATGACAGTTTAATTTCAGTTAACCACTGCTAACAGCGCGAACATACAAAGGAAGAAGGCAGTCACACAGTCATTGACTGTAGATGTAAATGAAGTAATCCATTGTGTTGGGTCATTGTGGAGGATGCCGATTATAAAAAAATTAAAAGTTCCCCCCCCATCATTCCCCCATCAGTCTGCCTGACTGACACTTACAAAACATTTTGTCTATAGTTACGCAAAACTACCCGAGTCTGTAATAAGTTGAAACGTTAGAAGACTAAAATATTAAGTCACAATTTTGTTGTTGATTCAGTGTTCCGAGTGTATTTCTGTTAACGGACCCAATTCTGACGCTTAACTATCTTTTAAACATTCCTTTCATTTTCTGATGTGTCACTGTTGTCTGAACACATTGGAGTGATTTTCTTGTTTTCAGAGGTGGATAGGATATTCTGTATGGTGATGACTCAGTCAAGTAGAGAATTGGAGTTTCTGGAATAAAATGTACTCCTGAAAATTCTGTTTTGCTATAGGAATGATCAATTTTTATGTATTTTTAATTACTATCTATCACTTTAAGTGCTTTATCCAATATTCATCTTATAAAAATACTAGTAACAGTCCCCTCTGCTTAAGAGGTAGAGTCAAGCACAGTTTCATCCTGAAACCATAGAATCATTTCGGTTTGGAAAGACCTTTAAGATCAGTGTGAGATCCTTCTTAACTCCTAAGAGACCTATTGAACACAAATGGTTGTGTTCAAGAAGACCTGTAATGATTTAATGTCGGTCGTTTTTAACCACCAAAAAATACATACGGTGATTTCCACAAATACCTAATGTGGAATTGCTCCATGGAGCCATGTTATATGTTGATTTGGTTTTACTGGTCCAAATTGTATTCGTTATTCCATAAATAGTCTTTAATTTGTCCTTAGGTAAAGACATGTAATATATGGTTTCTCAGTAGGTTAATGTAAGATTATGACTTTCTGCTGGGAAACATCATTACTTAATGAAAAGGAAAGGAAAAGTGTTCGTGTGCAAAATTAAGAACAAGTGTGTGTGTGTGAAAGGAAGGAACAATCGAGATAAATAAAAGGATATCTGATTACCCCCCACCTTTACTAGCATTTTTCTTCTCCATTGGGTTGGATAGAGCATAATTGCATTGATTTCATGGGGCTGCTTTTAGCAAAATTAGGAAGAGCAACAGAAGGGGGTCACTTTGAGGAAAAACTTCTTTTTTTTCTGCAAAATAAAATACTATTCTTAAAAACACACACACAAAAAATCAAATTTGCTTCAAAGGGATTGCTTCTGTCACTCTTATTCATGCTTGGCATCCCGTGCTGATATTAGTCCTGTGGAATCAGTTATTAAAATCTGTGTGAAGGCTCTCATTAACTGTGCATTGTGCCCTACAAGTGGGTCTCTTAAATGTATAGGCTGTTCAGTAAATGCTTGGCATCTTAAAAATAATAGACTAGTCATTAAAAACATGCAATAATATTTTTATAACAATATGATTGTTGTAAAGCAGATCATTTACTGGGCACTCGGTACTTACAAGAATTACATTTATGTGACATAATCAAAGCCAATGAGAGTCTTTCCTTTGATTTCAATAGGCTTTGGATCAGGCTTTTCGAGAAGTACCATTAGCTGTCAGATGTGGTTTTGAGACTGTATGTATCAATCTGATTAATTGCTAGCAATCTAAAATGTTTTCATGAATCATTTCTTCAAATTCAGGCTCACATAAAGAACTCTGTAATATATGATTGTTGTGGCTCCTCCTACAGCCCTTTTAAATTCCTGTTAATTCCCATTTGATAGTAAATTTAACCTCCCTACCAACATAATAGTTTAAATAACAGGGATCATAGTGAAGTTCCAGTAATGCTTTCTACATGCAAAGCTGAAAAGGGAATAATTACTGTCAAAGAAAATTCTGGATTCATCTTTCTCTGATTCCACTTCTTTCTTTATAAAGTAAGAGGTCTTTTAATCTTTTAAAAATCTCCAGTTTTGTTGTACTGTGTAAATAAAGATGCTCTTTTATTATTTCCTTTTTAGAGTGAGGTAGCACATAGAGGTGACCCTCGCATCCGTGTGTCCCTACGCAAGCCTTTCCAAAGACAGTTTGTACCCACAGCAGGACTTTTTCTTCTGGCAGAGTATGTTGGAGATTGGGACAACACAGTTGTCAAAGTTAGGGCTGAGAAGCAAGTATAATTTCAGTTTATATAACACTGATGTTAGTGTACACTGACATTAGCATTCCTTGTGTCAGGGCTATTTAAGAGGAGTTAGAGTGCTGCAGATTTAAATAGTTCTACAATCTTTCAATTCAATCAGTTGTTTTATTGCAGTGTCCCGCCCCCCCCCCCCCCCCCTCCATCCCCCTCTTTGAAATGTGACCTGAAAATTATCCAACAAGCAAAGCAAAAAAATGTGATTAGAAATAATTTCTGCAGAGTTTTGCTCTTAACTTACTGCTTATTAATTGGAGCGATGAGTGCTGTAGCTTTCAGCAGCAGCCAATTTCAGCCTGCTAAGAAGCATGAAATTTTATCTTCATCAATAAGTTTTCCTTTTAAAAAGCTATATAAAAATTGATTACAATGAGTACTGTGTCTTTTCCATTAAGAAAGATAGGTTTGTTTTCATCGTAAAAAAAATTAACTGGATTTTTATTAACTGTTTTCTTAAATCCCTGAGGCTGATCATTTTTTCCCTTTACTTGTATTTGAGTGAAGTAGAATAATACAGCAAATGAGCCTTTTATCTTTTAACTGCTGATTTAGGCTTTGATTGTAAAGTCTGTCCTTTGTTATTGAGTATTATTTTTTCACCTTTTGTTAGGTACACTTAATATCATGCTTATATTTACGTATTTCCATGAGTCTTTGCCTGAATTATTTTTATACCAGTGTCACAAATAAAAGTTCTCAAAAGATCCATTTTTGTTCTAGTAATGGTGTTCAGCATACTAAATTATGAAGGGTTTAGTAGAAGCTTATAATAAAAACTGGACAAATATAAACATTAAATTTGCCTGTATGCAACGAGTCTGAGCTCAAGGTATTTCATGTGTCTTCAAAGGAAGCCGAGGCACTGAGGCAAACCACAAAATAAGATTAGGATAGTTTTCCTAACCAAATTCTTCCATGGAGAAAGTAAAATTTTGAAAGTGAAACGTCTTCAAAGAAGTCCTTCACATGCTCTTTCTACAATGTAGATATTGCTTGTGGTGTCTAACATAGCCTCATTTTTTTCAATTTATTTGAAAGTATAGGAAAATCCTCCTATTGTTTACTGTTAGTGTTTATTCCTGGAAGGATGTGGTTCCACACTGGTTTCTCTCTTGATTCTCCTTTTCTATCCCCATCTGACTTTGGGAGTAACTTGGCTCGTTTCTTTATCCCATCCACTGTTGTCTTTATCTCCAACCCCTCCCAACACTTGTATATAACATTGGTCTCAGAGCCAGAAAATGACATAGAAACTATGGTAATTTAATTTAATCTTCCGACATCCTTGTCATGCCATCTCTGCAGGCTTGCTGGATCCAAGCTTCCCAAAATTCTTCATGGAGAAGAAATGAGAGGGAGACTGTGTCTACTTAGCTAGGTTTAAACAGGGAAGTTGCTCCTCTGTAGTATCAATGCACACTTCCATGGTCACACTGTGTAAAGGGGTATTTTGGCCATCAGGGAGGGAGATGGAGTTCAAAAAATGGGTTTGCATTAGATTTTATTTTACAGCTATTCATACCTGCCGTCACCTCAGAGAAACATGTATTTATATCTGCCTTCCACGTGAATATCCAAGATTCTTACTTTTGATAAAGGTAGTTTGTAAGATAGCTTGAAGATTTTTATTACTTTGTTCCTCATCCTCTCACCTTCTTTTCATCATTCCTCCAGCTTATGGACAGAAATCTTCATGCTTGGTAAATGCTTCAGGCCTTTTTTGCTGATTTTGAGCAATTTTAAGTGTGGTACATATGTTCTCCACCTTCTCAATGAATGCAGACTGCAGCATATCCTCACAAACCTTCAGTCTTTTCCTCTTTTCATAGTATCTCAGGCAATAAACAGCCAGGCCCCACAGTCTATTTATGGAAAAGAAAAAAAAAAAAAACAACCTCTCAGTGGGATGTCAGTGTCAGTTTTTCATGGAGTTTCCAGAATGTCATTTTCTTGGCATAAATGTTACCGTAATTAAGTATTCTCCATGCAACAAAATTGATTCTCCATTCTGCAGTTTATAAACTTAAGCATTTCTTTGTGAATCCACAGCTCATCTGCAAAGGACTGTGCCTGTTTCACTCAGCATGCTCCATTTTCCTGTTACTGATAGAAGCTGCTTGTTTAAGAGGAAAAAAAAAAAAGGCTATTGAAATATAATCAGACACTATGTGGGTTGTTGTATTAATTCTATTCTAATTATGTTGTCGGCATCCAGATGACTCACACTGAATCTAAAAATAACATTGATAGGAATAATTCTCTCATAGGTTAAAAATTTATCTGCTGAGAAAACATACGAATTATTATGCCACATACCTATCTGAGAGTAAATAAAAGTGTATTTTAGTTTGTATGATTTTTCAGTCATACCAAATAAAGAAATGAAAATGAATCCTCATTAAAAATTCTATTTAAAGATGCTACCTTGCAGACAAAGAATGTGGGATTCGTCCTGAAAAACTATGTTTATGTGGGTCTTCTATCTCTTGTTTGTGTTCATGTGGATGGATGAAAAGGAGATTATCAGGACATGAATCTGTACGTTTTACTTTATCAGTAAAATGAATGTATCAGGTTTGGCCTATAGCTTGCATTTTGCACGTTACACCATTCGTATGAATTTCTAAACAACTTTGTCTCACTATGGGTTTTGATACCTTGTGATATGGCAGTTCTCGTGAGCAAAGCAGTACTGGGCCAAGCCTGTTCTTAGAAGTTTCTTAAACCACTTCATAATAACTCTTGAAATAAAGTCATCTTAGGGTGTTAGGAGACAAAAGGTGCTGGTTCCCGATTACTTGTAATAATCGGACTGGTTTTACATTTTTTATAAGGGACTTGGAAAAGAGAAAGGAGGGGAGAGAGTATTTGTGTATGTATGTGTTCCTACTCATTTGCACAATTCTGTGTTTTCAGTGCATTCTAGTGGTATAAGTAAAACATGTACATATACACTGAGCAGTTACTTGAAATCTCAGATTTTGGTTAGAAAACAGTGTGATTTAAAGGGTTCTTGTGTATAACCGGGGCACTGATCCTCCTTGGTTGAAATAATTTGACTCCCCTTTCTTCTCTGCCCCTAGCACTGCAAGCATTATATTGGAAATAGTTTTAATTATTTCACACTTGCAAAGGAGAAACAAGAGGAAGGTAAGGTTGGGGTTTTTTTGTTTGTCTGTTATTTGTTTGTACATATAATTGTGATTTTCTAGCTACCTAAGTCCTAAAAATCTCATTAATGCAAAGTGTGGGAATAAATGCTACCCTGTTGTCCAGCTGAGTCAGGTGAAATAGTTGTACTTATCATCTGGCTGCCAGTTTCTAAAACTGTTTTAATAGCTGAACTTTCCATTGTTGTTGTTGTTCCTACTTAATTTTATTATTTTTCCTGTTAGGAAAAGGTACTTTCTCCTGCTTGAGGTTTTTATGATATATGGGTACCCAATATTGATTAGTACGTCTCGAAGAAGAAATGTTTGCTGTCTTTTTGCTGTAAATGTAGCAGTTCAGTAAATGCCTTTCTGTTCACTGCATCACTCATCCAGGCTGTATCCCTGGGACAGAGGAATACACGTCTTCATAGGCCAGCAAGGAAAAATTACAAGTAAAATACCCATGAATTTCTTATTTGCTGTAGGATCTGGTGAATGGCAATCCCCAAAGGAAAATCTTTATCGTGAATTAGGATCTGTGGTGTTCATCTGCTGGAAGAAATGCAAGACCAACGTTCTTAGCCTTCTAATATGTAAAAATTAAGAGCAGTTTCAAGTTCTCTTTGCTGGTTCAGACCAGACCAGGAGGGATCTTGCAAAAGCTGTAACTTGTTTGCTTACAAAAAGTCAGAATGCCAGGGCTAAAGGAAAGAAAAGCGAAGGAGGAGAAAGTATTCTTGTGACCTAATGAGACCCAAATGCAGAAGAGCAAAGAGAGAAGACAGCGGGGGGAAAATTCTACCCTCAGAGGGTAAGTTTGCAGTAAATGCAAACCATCCACCATTGTTTGGTCTTGCCTGCTTGCCAATCAGTCAGTAAAACTGGCTGCCAGTGAGGAATGATTATAGCTTTAGTTCCATGATTGCTCCTCTTTGCTGGAAAGCGTTCATTAGGAGGAACATTACTATTCCATTCTTTCTTTTAGCACTGTAGGATGCTACTTGATGTTTTTTAACTCTTTGGGAGGTGGAGGGAAATTTGAGAATTCATTCTAAGGAGGCCTGGGATAGTTGTTCTTTTTAATTAAATACTTTCAAAATGCCTTGAAGTGAACAAGATCCTTTTTCTTCAATCTCCCTAACTTTTCTAATGAACTATTAAAACTAATCTTGCTTCTAGGCTTGTGAAGCACTGTGGGTGGGAACACCAATTACATCAATATTTTATTTTTAAAAATAGCATGTATTTTTCCCCCTATCGAGACCTGTTACGTTTCCAGCAGCATTCAATACAATAGAGTACTGTTAAATATACCATTGGCGTACAATCAACTACCATTTATTTTACTGTTGAGTGATTTGTTACAGTAGATAGAAACCATTCAATACCATTGACAAACAACAGACAGTCCGTAGCTCTGAATTACTCTTAGACTATTTTTGTAATGAATGGAGACTTAATTTCAGCTCTGTTTTCTTGTGGGTGCCAGACAGGATTGTGCAGAGCAGAACAACAGCTTTATTTATTAAGCCTTGCAATGCAGTTTTGTCTAATTACTGCTGACTTGTCAGACAATAGTCAATGACCTTCATCCAGGAAGGTGAAACAACTCCTCTCACCTGATTCCTTCTGGCCAAACATCTTTCAAGAAAAACATTACAAACTAGAAATATTACAAACTAGTAGTGTTTTAGAGGCCTTTAGGGTCCAGCTGTGTTTTAGATATAGAAATTTCCCTTTCTATCACCGTATCCTGGCAAAAAATTCAAGGCATTGTGGAGTTTCCAGTCCTGCCTGTGTTAGGGGACTCAAGGGTCCACTCTGAAGCGTTGATGTTGTGCAAAAATTTTATTCTCACTAATGAATTTCTGAGATCAGACCAAGCGTTGTGTAATTTATTCCATCCATGCTCTGTAAAACAAAAGGTATGAAGCACACTCTGCAGGTAGATTGCCCTGGCATACCAATGCACATCTGGAACACCAGTGTTGGGTGCCTCTGTACTTGTTGGCTAATAACTGGTGTTTACCTGGAATAGATGAGGAAAAAAAAGCAGGCAATAATACAGTTGGAGAGTTCTCACGTATGTACTATATGCTATACACTAGACTATGGTAATAGTGATAAACCTGTTCAGAATAGCATCAATGACTTCTCTGCAATTCTTGTTCCCGCCTCCATTCCCTAGCAATAACTTGAATTTATAAAGTATCCTCCACCCCAATTCATGCAGAGGTACCCCCAGCAAGTTTAGGATATTCTTGCAGAATTGACTTTATCAATAAGTGGCACTATACCTTTGCAAAAGTCCTTGGAGAGTTTATGGAGTAAGTTTATAACACTACCATTATCATTCAGCCATAGTAATAAGAGTCTCTCTTGAATTCATTCTTCTTGGGAAAACTATAGTACTCCTCCTTTTAGGTCATGAAGAGCAGATCCAGATACTGTTGGCAAAGACCAGCTCTGAAGCTATGGAACCATGATTACCGTGTTAAAAGACCTAAAGAAAACAGCACATGGCTGGGAAAAGATTGCTTTGCTTAACAAAAAGAAAAGCTATGTCAGCTGTTTAGAATGAAGACACATATCCCTCCTCAATTAAAAATAGTTAATTAATTGAAGACATTATGTTCTGCAGATAATGATAAAAAGGGATCCCCACCCACCCAGTGATGGTTTTCATGCTGTTTCAAGACAATGCAACAAGCATCTCTACTTAAATGGAGAGACAAGAGTCCTCTGGTAGAAGGATAATACTGTCAAAAGCTATAGAACAAATGGAAAACCTTAGAAATGCTGGAATAGCATAAGTGTTACCACAAACACAAACTATTAAAAAGAAACTTAAAGTTTTAATAGTACTGCCTAAAGGAATATTTGATCAAATAAACAGCTTATTGAGCCTGCAACCATAGTGATGTTAGTCCGTTATAAATTAGAATTATTTTATTCTCTGGAAACATCAGTGTTATTTCAAATTCCTGTTATTTCAAAAAATCCTGTTTTGTAACAAGAAACAGCATTTAAACTTTATTCGAATGTTGATTTTTTTAACACCTGCTTCTTCAGATTATCGAATGAATTACATTGATTGTTGAATGAATAACAGTGATAAGGATTGAACTAATTGGAATAACTAAGGTCCACCAATTTCTCACCAGTAACATTTGCTTCCTGAATAAGCAAGCTAAGGAGGCTTGGGCTGCATGCTCTGAAATGTCACCACAGGGAGCTTGCAATCAAAGAATGCTTTCCTTCAAAATTTGGTCAGCTTTAATAGCAGGAGAGTTTTGGAATATGTGACCACCCTGAAGGGCATACTGGCTTCAGTAAAATGCCATAGTTATTAAATTTCTTTTTTTTTCCCAGTAGATTTTTGTCCTAAGTGCATAGCCTAAGGCTCTGGGACAGAGTAGTTAGTGGCCAACCAAAAGCTTTGCACTAAAATCTGCAGCTACAAAACAGAAAAGAAAACCAACAAAAACCCAAGCACTAACCAACCAAACAAAAAAGGAAATACTTTGTCCTTTAAATGAAAAGGAATTTAAATTAAATTGTATCTTAAACAGTTGAACAGGGTTTTGCTTAACTATTCATATAGGTTTAAAAAGAAAAGTTAATTACTTCACGTGTCTGTGCCTGAAACCCAGCAGTCTTCAGGAATAACAACTTCTCCAGCTGAAACAGTAGGAGAGAATAGGTAGCGCCGACTGAATAGCACCTTTTGTCTGTGTTTTGTTTTTCCACCAACCACACACGTGCTGAGCCAGTACGTTTCCATAAAATGTGCAGACTGAAATATAGCTGAGAAAATTATAAAAACACCAAGGGGATAAAAAGATTGTTAAATGGAAAAATATTGGTAAGCATTTGGTAAACAGCCTCTTAGGGATCTATTGATTTTACACCAGCACAATATAATTAATAGTTTCCTGAAGCAAAGAGTGTGCAGAGCTAGACTGGCCCCTCTACAAAATAAACGTATGAAGGTCAGGCAACCTGGGATTCTCACAGTGAAATTTTCTGGCTCAGGTGACTGGTTATCCCCCCTGGCAAGAGACACCTGTGTATGTCTTGGGATACATTAAGGAGCTAGAGAAATCTTCACGTAACCTCTAGATCCCAGCTTTCCAGTGGGCCTCCGTTGACACACTTCAGGAGCCAAAAATCACTCACTGTCATCCAGGACTTAATCACTCTCAAGGTGGAGACTTACACCTGGAGGGACAGGCAGCCTTACTTGCCAGGATATTTTATGTCCCGTGGATCCACGGGCACTTTTTAGAGCCTATATGTATCTTTGACAGCTTTGACAGAAAGAAAGAGGTAATCTAGAGGCGTATGTTAGGAGGGAAAAGCCCCCTACCTGACCCAAGTGATACCTTCCAAAGAGATGTATGGGATGTGGAGAAGTAGCTGCAGTAGTGGGCAGTTACCCGCTGAGGAAACGCTCACAACAAGCCACAGACATTAAAATACAGTTCTGTGGAATCTGCTGAGGACCGTTCAAATCTTCTTGAAGTGTAGTCTCTGTTAGAAAAAGCGATAAAGAGTCAGTTGCGAAATCTAGCTGTGGTTTTACAGTCAGGTTGTGTAAAGTATCAGGTAGGCCTGGACAGATGTGAGCACAGCTGCACTGCTGAGAGGGTGCTGCCGAGCTGGATGTTGCTGCAAGCTATTAGAGAAGACCTTGTGACACAGCTGGTGGACTCCAGGCGTATAGGTGTAGGGTTTAGGCACGGTTATGGGAAAGGTCCACTCTGGGAGAGGAACATTTTGACCTTATGTGTGTCTGCATGCTTTCTATCCATAGAAAGTGAACGACTTTAACAAAATGATGCCAAAGAGCCTTGGCTGGGTGTTCTTTTCACTATATGCGTCTTGTCTGCTTTTTTATTCTTCTCCTATGGGCAATATCGGGAAAGATCAGGAGCTCTTTTCATCACAGTTGTGATGAATTGAGGGAGTCAGGCTGGGAGAACCTAGTGCACTAGGGCATCACTGATGTGGGTTCTCCAGACAAGCAATAGGTTTAGGACCTTGTAGTTTTCTTTAAAAACAAAACAAAACCAACCACACACACAAAAAAAAAAACCAAACAAAACCCTAATGAGGCTTTGGTCGGGTTGTGGAGAATAATCGTGGCTGTATACACTGTATTACTTCACTGGAACATTTACTAATTGAAGTGGGGAGAAGCAGGTTGAATGGAACTATTGGCTCTTCTCATTGGACCTGGACGGAGGAGGAATTGAGCCCTGCTGGATTGCTTAATGGAAAATTTGAAAGCCTCATTGCAAGGGAATGACTGAAAAAACCTACCGGTGAGATGATGTTGAGCTATACAACCACATTTCATGTGTTATGTGCTTTTTCATTCATGACAAAAATCATTCCTTTCAAAAGAAAATCGTAAATACCCTGCTTCAGTAACTTCCATGGATTTCTTTTCTTCTCCAGGTCAAGTTCAAAGTAGAATCTTCTGCTCTTTGTCTTTTCATTTAATAATATCCTGGAATAAGTAATTGGCAAAACATCAATGAAAAATGCTATGTACATCTAATCCATTTTGCCTGAATGAGAATTTGTAACCAGCTCCATTTAACACCTACCTACTGTTGCTCGTTCACTCCTGCTGTCTGTCCAGACTCTAACAGATTTTTTTTCATACTGGTGCTTTGTCTAAAATACTTCCCATGCCTCATTCACTTGCCTCATTCACTTGCCATCACTTTTCAACTGTAACCATTTTTTTCTCCTTGGTCTCTGCCTCCAGATTTCTTTCTCCCTATGTCATTATTTAAGCTGTGTGAATACATTACCAACTAGTGAGCTTCAGGTTTTATTAAGATTTCACTTAAAGTACAGGTTTTATTCAAAAATCTATGGAAACGAGAGACTAAAATTAAATATTTAAATGTAGCACTTCAATGTGGTACCTGCAAACAGAGCTGTACATAAATGGCAATGAACTAGGAAAAAACTTTTGTGATTAGGAATTTTATTTGTAAAACTACAGCATTATTTATTCCTCACGTATCATTTTAGACCAGAGATGAAATTTTTTTTTCAGGGTGGTTGTGAAATTCTAAAATACTTTTTAATTTCTAAAATTAGTCACAAAAATGTTGTCATTCTCCTCAAAAGAATTTCCAAATAATTGTTGCAGTTTAATCCAATGAAGTAATTTGTGCTCTCACCTCCCTCCGCCCTCCAACTCTATTATAATACAAAGCAAAGGTCGAAATGAAAGCCTTTTTGGAAAAGACTAAAATGTTTTGTTATGAAATACTGGGAATTAGTTATTCTTAAACCACTGCAATTTTCACTTCCTCTCTCGAGCTAAATTGCAGTGTATGATCAATGTTTCCATGCAGTAGTCAATTCTTCCAAAATTCTCACTGCTATTTCTAATTGATCCGCTCATTTTAAGGACATAGGATTTGAGATACTACAATAGACTATTACTCCCTGGAACCTACTACTGAATTAAAAAAATAGCAATAAAATCATGCCTCGGGATTAGATGAAAGCAAGAAAAGCCTTTATCTGTATTTAATTTGGCTTCTTTCCCAGAAGAATTCTTTATTTACGACCCGAACACCTCCAGTATGTAATGTATACTTTATAGAGTATCATCCTGTGAGTACACCATCTAGCTGTGTCTTGAGCCTCAAATTTATTCGGACATTATCTTACCATTTCAAAGAGCTTGCAAAACTTTTTTAAAAGGTTGGACCTAAACAAGGGGAAGATGACCTTGAGTTATATTTTCTCTCCCTGCCCCCCCTCCTTTTTTTTTTGGTTGTTATATCTTTCTTCAGTCAGTCCAAACTCTCTTCTTCACTTACCTTGTATCAGTAAGATCACTGGTTTAAACTGAGCAGTGATCAGAAGTGCAAGGAACCTTTTTGTTAAGCCATCTATTTAAGTTGCCCCTGAGGCATGGTCCTTTTCCAAATTCATCATTCCCCTGTGCAAGATGACCTACTCATTCAAGTGCCATTGGACATATCGTAGCGTATTACCATCATGAGGCAGCAAATTCCTTGTAAAAAGTACTGTAATTATCTGTGAAAAGCTGGGCCTGTTCATAAAGGTGGAGAAATTGCAATGTGTCCTATACTTAAATATGTTTTTTAAAGGACTGAGGGGAGGTTCTTTAGGCTGTATCTGAACTTGTGGAACGCTTATATTGGAGTTGCTGATTTGGTGCACAAGATAAAAGCAATTCCCTTCTGCTTATGAACTCACTAAACACGTTTGGATTAACATCTAAGTAATTCCAATGATTTTTTAATAACTTTATTATTTTCTCCTTTTGCCAGGTCTCCTAATTCAGTGTGGTTATCTTTGTTGGTAAAAAGGAATAGAAACAAATTCCAGCCTGTACTTGCGGTTGGTGACTGGTGTCATTCCAGGAATCAATCAGCTAAATACATGCAACAATTTACCTACCAGATAGAAACTATCTGCTACTGTATTGGTTTGTTCTTGAATATTTTCCTGATGTTAGGAAATCTGCGAAGTTTTTTGACCTTCATGCCTTTCTCTATTGTATCACATGAGCATATATGCTTGGAGTACAAGACCTTATTACATGATGGTGCTCTGTTCTGTGTGACCAAATGTTTGTGAGCTTTAGTCAACACAGTCCAAAATTTAAATTTAGAAGCCGATAGTATTGCATTTGAGCATCTGTATAGTGAAGAGCAGTTTGAACGGGAGCTTGAACAACCTTTCTGAGGCTGGGGGATACTTGGCAGACAAGAAAAGCCAGTTTTCACTGCTTTGTATCTCCTGAATATGTAAAATGGCTAGAACAGGAAGTGGCAAATCTGTGCAACAAGTTTAATGTCAACAGAGTATAAACCATGAAAAGTACTAGCTGAGATTATAATGCAGTCAGTATTGTCAGATAAAAATGATGCTTTAAGGGTAAATTTCCTCTCTGATAATGAAAATGGTAGGTATAATAATTAAATGAGACTCCTTTAGCAATATATAATCTACAGTTCCATTGTACACCTTCATTATTTCCCCTATAATTAGGATTTTAATCCTTGTATTTGTTCGTTTAAAAAGCATGTTAGCATTGCAAGGCATTCCTACTGATTTATTGATTTACTATGTATATCACGAATGACTCCTGAGGAGCATAATAATGGAGAATGTTATTTAATTCTATACAAATATTTAGGGATAGAGCCAATATTGCATAGCTTTATTATGAGAAGCCCTATTTCTTCTAATATCAGTGTCACCTTACAAAGCTCCTCATCTGCTATGAGGAAAGAAGGATTATTAGAACTGACAGAGTCCTCGGCTTTTCAAGACTGTTATATTTCTTGTAATTACTCCTTCTGAATTTCTACATGTAATGTGACTTCCACTGAAAACCTGTTTGCCCTGTTAGTCTGACAGCAATTTAAACCAACAAGATGCTTCCTGCAATATTGAATTGTCAAAACAAAACTGCTATTAGATATTTAAACAAGACGTCTGATATGATTCTTTTTATTCTTTTATTTTGGGAACGGGAGACACAAGCTGATATCTTCATATGGCCTTCCATTAGCCATGAGTTTTAACAGACGTACTTAAATTTTAATCGAACTGAAAACCTAAGCTTCCTGTCTGTACATGAGTTTTTCATAGCCATTGCCAGCGTTTTCATAGTTTTGGAAGAGAAGAAGAGAGTATTTTAAAAAAAAATAAAATTAATAAATTTCCAATGAGCTAACAACTAGTGTTACATTTTTCCTGTTCACCATATAACTTGGCATTTATCTTTTACAAGAGATGCTGCTGTTTTTAGTAAGCATAAACTGATTTCTCAGGGGGTTTCTATTAGAGATATGGAAAGGGAATAACATGAAAGTAGCCTGTATGTTTTATAAATTAGGTTCTTTTTTTTCTTACGAGAGCTGTACAAACCTTCAGTCTCATGTGGCAATGATACATTTTCCACATGTTTCGTATATATGTGTATATTATGTATGTATACATATTTTTTTTTTTTTTTGCCTTGGGTTATAATTACATCAAGTGTCCAGACCTTAGGCTGAGGAGGTTCTCTAGGGAAAACACAGGATGCCACAGAAGCTGATTCAGTGGGTGGTGCTCTTCTTTTTGAGTCAGAACTGAACTAATGCCTTGGCGTGTGGTTCTGAAAGGAAACATCTAAATGAGAGAGAAAATTGGAGTCTATCAGTAGGGAAGTTAGCCATTTTGTCATAACCAAACTACTTGTCAGTAATAGCAGTAGATGAATTTAATCTTGGATAAGCCTCCACTTTTAAAAAGGTTTTTAGTTCTCTGTGGCTGGAGGGACTGCTTTGTTTTGTTCAAATGAGGCATCATGAGGAACTAAAAAGTTTACAACCGTATAACAACGGCAGTGAAACGGTCTCTATTTGGACTGGACTTTGGATTTACAATCTCCATTTCAAAAAAAAGCTAGGAGCAGATGCCCAGAGGCAGGACTCGGTGTGTTTGTGGTAGAGAGGAGAGGATGGTGCTTCTCAGAGCAGAGAAACCAGCTTTCCATCACTGTGATCCTAGAGACTGTCTTTACTATACAACTACCTGCCCACAGGTCTTTCTGATTTCCTTAAAGAAACTCCAGAACTGCTTACAAGCAACTGCTAAAAATAATCTTTGTATAGCAGTCACTGAGGTGGCTTTTCCTGTCTTCTCAGTTGCAAGCACGCTCACGGTGACCTATACGTTCACGATGCTTGTGAGCTGGCAATGAAAATGCTGGCCTTGCGAAAAGTAGGCAGCCTTTTCACCTTGAAGAAACATATCTAACAAAGCAAGACAGATAATTTTAACACTGTGCTATCTGGGATCAGACAGGCTCTGCCGAGAAATAGATTAAAACTTTGGGAATTCATGTTCAAATACCTTCTTTAGCTGAATTCAAATACTTTTTAGGACCTTTGTTTATCACATCGGACACACACATATATGTGAAGTGTGATTCATTAAGATACTATATGTATTTATTTTTTTTTTCAGTTTAAATTGTGGTTGGTTAGATTTCCTCTGCAGGAACAATAATAATAATTTACTCGTAATGATTTTTTTTCCCTGAGGATGAAAAGTCCAATTTGCATTTTTACCTCAACTTTGGCTGGTAATACTTATTACTAATCTACTTGATATCCATAGTTTCACGAAGTC
This sequence comes from Gallinago undulata, assembly GCA_026546715.1. Classification (NCBI taxonomy): domain Eukaryota; kingdom Metazoa; phylum Chordata; class Aves; order Charadriiformes; family Scolopacidae; genus Gallinago; species Gallinago undulata. The sequence continues at coordinate 20,803,566 of JAOTQQ010000052.1, read as the reverse complement.
TTCGTTTAGACTGTTTATAGAATTCACATAATGTTGTTAGATGCTCAGATAGCACAGCAGAGAGTGGCAGAGAGCAGCCACACAGAATGACTGATGTGACAGAATATCTGTGAATGATTGTATAAAGGAAAACAAGCATGCTTATCAAATGAAGCATTTACTTTCATGTAAAGGGCATCTTTCTGAAAGGTATTTAAATTGAGTATCATTTCAGGGTGGTTCTTAATACAGTGAATCAAGTTTTCATAGCGTAAGTTGGCAGTGCTTCATGAAAGTCAAGGTACTGAAGTCAAAAATATTTCCAATCTTTCCATGGTACACATCAACTGAGTATCTGCCTTATGTTTTAGTGTTTGTCACATCCTTGAAAGAAGAGGTGAAGCCAAAATGCAGACATTTTCAGGTAAACAGGCCCTCATTTTGTGGTATCACAGTGTATGTGGTAATAAGATGTTGAAAATGGGACATTTTCAAACCCAAAAGGGAATAAATCAGCTCAAGATAGCTATGCCAGCAAAAAATCTATGGTGGGATCAAAGAAGGCCTTTCTGACTCAATCTTAGACGGGTGACTACCACAACAAAATGTAGAGAAAAATAAATCTGAGGACATGGTATAACCAGGTATATATTTCTGTTACTGCTGCTTGAAATTGATTTGTCAAAAGCCCTTCTGATTTACTTAGGAGCACGAATTACCTTAAAGATAATTGAATATAACCGGTGCTATTTCAGTGAATAACTTGAGTCGAATTATTTGACATTTAGTAGGAGGATTTTGTGTTTGTCAAGGAGAGGAAGATGTGGACATCTGTGCTTCTGAAGAGCTCTGATGTGTGCCAGTTGGCATGGATTGTTGTGTTGAATAGCTTAGCTCGCGTGGTGCCGATCTGTTAAAACTGATGCATGGATGATGTGTACCCTGACAATTACCCACAGTCTCAGAGGGTTATATTATTAACCCAAATCGTAGGACTGGCTATTTTCCTGTCTACAGTACGCACTGTAGCCTGTAACAGAGTCACTATGCTGCACTAGCTTGTCTCTGAGGGTCTCCTTGAATTGTGTGAAACTGTATGAGATTTTAGGAATTGCTTTTCCACACCATTGCCTTGATTTTGCAAACACTTTCAACCAGCTTTGAGGGCTGTAATGCATCTTTTCTTCTTAGCTTGTTGCCCAGTTTACTCTGTTCATAGGAAAGGGAAGAGACAATAGTTTTGGTGTGTCAGCTTTAGAAGGTGATCGATGGTGTAATTGCATCAGCCTGACTCGAAGCGTCTGCTCAGCAGTCCTGTGGTGGATGGGACAGAGAAAAGAAACAGTGAGAATATCCTTTTCATGTTAGCATCTAGCTTCCAAACCTCAGATATATAAATGAAAAGCGACAGGGGCTGACAAAGCAATGTTTAATAGATTCCGTAACTATATATTACATTATTTTGACTTCTACCAGTGCCCTGAAAGAAATGTTCTCTAATAGTATACAGAATGGAATGGGTCACATTACACTGAGAATGGGTAAACATTGCTACTTCCTTTTTTTTTTCTTTCTTTAACTTTTTCATTAGGCCACTTTATGCAAGTGCTGTGCTTGAAACTTTGTGCAAGGTTTAAATCAATTCTGTAAAGGAATCATGACTAATCCCAATCCTCCTTTTTAAATAGCTCTATAAATTCTTGAACCGAGATGCAAAGAGTGGTGGTGGTGGAGGGTGGGCAGGAAACAGGAAAGTTGCTTAAATTAGCAACTTCTGGACTTTATGGTATTTTTTGTGACACTTGATCACAGTGTAGCCAGAAGCTACATCACAAAACCAGAGGACTTGAATCTCACAAAAGAAAGGACTAAAATCAAGTGTAATTAGCATTCATTCATAAAAAGGAAGACAAAAAAGAAAGAAAAGTTTGCAGACATGCTCTCCTTCAGGACATTGCACACTGAAATGTTTACAGCCTGTAACCAACTAAAAATAGCCAGCTATACACAAGGTTCACGGGGTGGGAAGGGTTAAGCCTTATTTCCTTCACTCTGAAATGGATTGAACTTTTTTGTTGTATATATTTGCCACTCTTAGAGAGAAAATAGATACGTTCAGCTCTCAAGCTGTCTTAGCACCACAAAGCTCGTGTGGGACTGAGTATTGTCCTAGGAGGAAGAAAGACAAGATTTCAGCTGTCTTTAACTGGCCTGCAAATTTATTTGAAATTTCCTGGGTTAGCTGACACCAGCTTCTCCCAAGGAGGTGATCGTTCCTTACTCTATGGAAAAATACTGTTTTCTCTGGTCAGCTTGAGTTTAAAAGTTGACAACAACTACAAAAATTCTTCTGTGCCCCAAAAGGCAGTTAGTCCTCTGCTAACAGTGCAGCAAGAGTCTGATCCTTTCAATGGAGAGGAAGAACGTGCTGGGGGGTGGGAGGGGGAAGATGTGTTTCTTTCCTGGATGGTCGGGTACTCAGAAGATAAATGTTATATCTCTTCCCCTAAAACCACCTAAAAGTCCTGCTTTCCACCCCTCCCATCCGCCCCCCCCCCTTTTCCTTTTCCCGGCCCAAAGCAGAAGGAATCATTAAAATATCTTAATTCCCATACTTCTCATTTGACCAAAAATACTATTTCTTTTAATTTGCTACTTCAAACTTTTTTTTTTTTGTTTGTTTCCCAGATAGCAACTTTGAAATCAGGCTTGAACACCCAAATCTTCACCAATTTCCATATTGCTTTAAAAAGACCTACTGTTTCCGTGAAAAAGCTTACTAAGTAAACCATGAATACTTTTGTATCAAACTTCTGCAAGCAAGTCACCTCAAGTGCTCTGTCTCCACACACACCCCCCCCCCCGCCAATTTGGCTTGAAACTGATATATTTGTTAATTTTTTAAATTATCTCTGAAACATTTTTGTAATATGGAAAGTTGACAAGTAACTAGAAGAATTTGAAGCAGGAGTTCTATTCATGTGATTAGTAACTTTGTTGCAGACTTATGTGCAGTTGCCAGTGAAATCATCTTGAAATATAGTGCTTGGGTGTCTTCTCCACCAAAGGAGACTAAGACAGAGAAAATAAGCAGTTTTGTTGTTTGTGAGATTTTTTAAGCCTTTATTGCCATACGCTCTTGTTTTTCTTCTCCCGTGCTCTGTATAATTCGTTTTGATATATAGTGTGCTACAAACAAAGAGCCTGAGTTAGTGTGTTTGTTACAGAAGGACTTGTGATCTGCATTTAACAAGAATTCGTGAGTTGTAGTTGACTCCTAGGTACTCCCATAACAGAGGGACCAATCGATTAGAACTCAGCTGTTTATGTGGCTCTTGAAATACTATATCAACGTTAAATTGTATTTACGTTGCTTTTATTAAACAAATACTGCTTCAGAAAGTGAAGCTCTCGTCTGCTTCCCGCTGAACAGGTTTAAAAAATATTTTCTTCCTTTTCTCTAAAGCCTTACTGTGCAAACCACGTAGTTCTCCCCACTGTGATCTGTTTTGCAAAAGTAGCCTATTAATTGAGGATGTTTTTCAGTATTGCCAAAAGGTCACTACAATCAATTATGGAGAATATTTGTAAAGAAGAAAACTTGCCTATAAAGCAATATATCCTGAGTTGTCTAATTTGTTCACTGTAATAAGGCCATGCCCACTTATTGATTAATCAATCTTTGTTGTCTGTTTGCTGATTATATCAGGAAGTCTCTTAATGTAATGGAATATCATATACAGAGTTGGATCTGGGTAATATATTGCAAAAATATGTATTTCTAATATTATAGTGCATGTGTTCAACCTCAGGAGATGATTTTTCCAGGATAGACCATACTGATTCGTTATAGTATGCCTAGGACTGAAAAAGGAACCATATTTGGATTTGAAACATGATTGAGTAAGGTCACCAACACAAAAGTTTTTCTGTTTTGATCCAATTTGTACATCATTACCTGATGTATTTCATTCAAAAGTCTTATTGAAATGTGATTATACCGCATCAAGGAAATACAATGCATGACTATAATTGAACAAAATCAAACTTACACTGTACGCCAAAAATCTGGCTATAGATAAATTCAAAATGGTTCTCAGGTTATATTTAAAAGTGTCTCATTTGGCTAATTTTTAGAATCATGAAAAGGAAACCAAGCGTATTAAAATTAATTTATCTTCATATTATTTCAGATGCTTCATATAATCAAGGTTTTTATCATGTCACAAATCTTAGTGTGAATTGTAGGGCACAGAGCAGTGGCAAGAGTTATGTACACAGGAGATGTTGTAAGTTACGGTGTAATTATCATTTTCTCTGTTAGCATGAGCACGTCATTTCCACTAAATAATATGCCTTATTTTGCTGTGACTCCATGATTCATTTGTGTTCTTTTGTACAGTAGTTAATGTAAATGACCCACATTAAACTGCCCCCCTGCTCTCTTTGTGCGTATTTAAGCATTTAAAATGTCTCAAAAATTCATTATCGCTCTGTAACAGAAAGATGAGAAAAAATGTGTGAAAAAGTCATAAACAGGTAGCATTAGAACATGTCTATAAATTAACTCTTGACAGGTGTAAAATACCTAAGATTTAAGCTTGAACTCATGTTTGAATTCAAATAAAATAATGCTACCTTTTAAATTGAGGAGACATAATGAACTACTGATGCTGATGCTCAGTGTTGGTATTACAAAGCAAAAATGTGTTTTGAAAACTCATGAATTTTCCAATAAGTAAATACTTGATAATGACAGCATCTGCACTTAAAATGCTCAGTAGGACCGGAGAATCAAAGGGAGAAGCACAAGAACACAGAAATAACTTTCCATTAATCCTTACTTCAGTATTTAACGTGCTAAAGTTTAAGTGCCTCTTTTTGCTGTATAAAATGCTCATAACATGATTTAGCATGATACAGATCTCACCGTAAGTAGTAAAATGGAAAGAATAAATATAAGCCCTAATTCTGCAAGCATTTATGCACACACAGCTCCATTTGTATTACTTATATACATTAAAGTTTACTGTGATGTGTAAGGAGTATTCAAAAGTAAAGAACAGTTTTTATAAGACATATCAAAAATGCCAGGCTTAACATCAACAACATGTGCCATGTCTGCAGTGCTTTCAAATTACAAAACAATGTTTTTACCAGAAGGGTACTTAAAGTCACAAGTTCAACTAACACATCCATTGAGAATGTAACAGTTCTCTCTAAAAATTGTAATATGTATATTGATTCTCAGTGCATTCTGGAATGTGGATTCAGCTTTTCCGGCTCTGGAAATCTAATGTTCAACACATGGCCACCTGCACTTTTACCATGGTAAAATTTTTGTGCCTTTCCCCAGGGAAAAATTTAGGTATCATAGATGTTTTCTGGTTTACACATGCTATGTAGATTACACCTTAAATACGTGACATGCAATTTAAATCCGGACAGGTTTTTGGCACTGATATTGATGACTAGAAAGATATCGTACCACAAATTTTAAAGTTATTTATGTGGTAATCGCAGTTGTTGGAAAACTGCATCAGGCCTGCCTCTCTGAATCAGTGCCAGCCAAAAAAACTCAACTCCTCAGTACGGACCCACTTTGAGAATCCTGCAGTGCTATCACGTTCATTTATCCCAGGGAAACTGAAGTGGTGAAAGGGTTGTGTAGTTCTGCTGTCATTGCTGTCAAAACCAGGACAGAACGTCAACATCTCTATAGAGGAAAGAAATCCTATCTCTGAGGTTTTAACACTAAGGACTGAAAAAAAGAAGTTGAATAGTGTCCCTAAAATGCCCCACTGTGTGCTATTACCACAAAATTCTTCCAATGTTTAAGTGGGGACAGAAAATTTACGTAACCAATGTAACGCTTTGACTTTCTTTTTAAGGTGGTTCACAAGAGCACCCTTATAAAATAAAATATGGCTTCCATAGCCAAAATACTGTAAATGTCAGTTTCTTAAACATAAATAGAGCATAGAAACATTATGCTTTGTATGATATACATGGAGTAGCCCCCATAATTCTTTTAAGCAAAGAATTGGGCTTTACTTCATTTAAACTATTTATCTGTGTTATCTTAAATAAGAATAGAATTTACTGCCATGATATGTTTGGATTTTCTTTCCTTTCTTTAAGCTATTACACTGTACGCAGTTCCATTATACCTTTTTATGTTACTACCTTGACAATGAGAGCATGTTGTTCCATGTGGGCAACAGTGTCTAAGGAGGTAAAGTATGTTGACATAAAACAGCTTGTAGAAATGAATGTTTCTCTGCATATGTATGTAGGAAATATACATACAGCCATTAGACTGATGAAGAAAGTTGGGTACTTTAGAAAAGTTTTCTAATAAAGAGGAATCTCATTCACTCAAGTTCTCCTCTTGTGGATTTCCATGCAAGTGTAGCTGGGGCTGTTATCCTTAGCGAAGTCTGGCATAGGTTGGAGGAAAATCAGGTTGAATCTGTGGACACTTGCACGTTAACGTAAACTGAAATACAAGTATTCTCTTGTATTCTCAGCTTCAGTGACTCAATTTCAAGGTATTAGAGAATCTATGAGCTAAGTGCCAAAGGTGAAAAATAATGGTCTATTTGTGACTGTGGAATAAACTGTCCAGTGAAATCTACATGTGGATCACTATGATGTTGAGTGATTTGACTGATTTATTTATCTAGTGGCATACAGCTGATCTTGAAACCAGTTCAGTCACATACACATGGTGATACTTCAGATGTTCTTAAAGGTCTCTGTGTGGGTAACAAGATACCACCACTGTCCAACATGGTGGTGATGGCAAATGTGCTAGAAAGATGGATGAATGTTAACAATATTCACATTCACCAGTGTGCTACTGTAGAAATGAGAGTGAACTTAGATGATCTTATTGATAGTGATCAGCTGAGAAGGAAGTGACAAAAAAAGGGATGAATTGTATTCCACATGCAGAGGAAGGCTACCTTCTAGGAAAAGGGGTCCATGAGACCCTACAAAGATTTTGTGGAAGATTTTTACCTGTCTTGCAATAATCTTATTGAAGCTGGCATATGCTGTGGATTCTGGAGTTACACTCACTTCAATATCATTCTCCCAACTATATTTAGGAAAGTGGTTGTAGTCCGAGGCCCTAAGTTACGTTGATGTTTTAAATCTATCAAGACCTCAAATACAGTTTATTGGTGTTAAGACAGTGGCACAAGTCTCCACAGGAAGGAAGCTTTGTTTTCTTTTCTCATTCTTTCCTCCCTTTTTTAGAAAAAACTTGTTAACTGTAAAAATTGGGGCCCAATGAAATAATTTAATGTCTTTCTAACAAATTTACTCATGATTTGGTCAATATGTATTACTCAGAGAAAATACGCTATTTTCTTTGTAACGGCACCCTAAAGATATTACAAAGATAGTAAAAAAAGTATTTTTCATATTTCTTGTTACATTAAAGAGTTATAAAATGTAGCAATGCAAAGGAAAATAAAATAAGTTCATCTGGGAAAGGTAAAAAAACTGTTCAAGATTTTAAAAACATATACAACTAAATTATAGAAGACATATCTAGAAGGTCAAGAAAAGGAACAAAAAAACCCCAACCCATCCTATATTTTTAGGCTTCAGAGTCATGACACAGGGCAATGCTTTTTATAGAGTGAAATATTATTCAACAGGTAATTAATAAAAAAACTATCATAAAAAGTGGCTCAATTTAGAAAAAGCACTTGGAAATCAGTATCCTCCATGGCCTCTAGTCCATTTACTGAGTGTTTTTGTGTGTACTACTGGAGAGGTTATAAAGCAGTCTCCTAAGGTTTGGCTGTTGCTCACCCCAGGTTCCTGTGTGTCTTGCTGAAGCATCTAGTAAAAAGTACTCACGGCGAGAGGCCATGAGATTAAACGAAATCTAGTTTGACCCAATATAGTAATGCCTTTGGCTTTTTACTTTTTCAGAAGAGTTAATTAAAGGTAAATGACACGAGATTATTGGCATCATAGTTAAACTTGACAGGTTTTGATAAGACAACAGCCTGAGCTTGTCATATTTTTTCTGATTATAATTCATCCAGATATAACCTCAGCAAAGTAAGTTGTGAGTTAGATCTGAATCAACAGTAGCAGTAGATTTATTGATCTCATTTGTCAATACCTTTGGATAACTCCTGAAAGAACTCTAATTATCTTAGAAAACAAAGTCCTTGCAAATGGAAATTGCATGATTGATTAGTTGTCACTCTTTCACCTTGCAGTCTGAACCACAAAACTAAGGATTCTAATTCTGAAGTTCAGCCCTTTGAAAGAGGTCTTTGAGCATGGATTGTTGTTTCAGAACATCTCCTGAAACACCAGAAGCTTCCAGAGAGAATTTTAGAATTTCTTCTTTGCCATATAAAGAAATTAATCTCAGAAAGACTTAATATAAGTGCTACATAGTGGTTGACCTGTGCTGCTACATCCAGACACGGGCTTACAGTTTATATCTTTAGACAAGAGAATACCTAATTTTGTCCAGTAAATTTTTCTACACTATATGTATTTTCTGAAGCAGTAGTACAACAGGAAACAAATGGTTTTGTGGACAAAAAAAGAAGACGAATAATTCTTTACCAAGACCTTGGGGAGGTTGAGTAAGGCAAAACCAGGTTTCAGAACCTGTCAAGATGTTTAGGAGAGCTTTTTTTTGTTGTTGTTGTTGCATGAAGACCTAAAGGAAAGAAAATCTATTTGCTGGGACTCCATAGAGGTGATCAGGCATTAAGGCGACACTTGCATGTGGCCCCTCATAGACCTGCACCAAATTCTTGAGGATTTCCAATAGGTTCATAAAGTAAAATATAACTGTATCAGACTGCCATTTTCTAGAACTGCATACAGAGCAGGTATGTTTATACTCAGTGCGATGGTTTTCTGAATAGCCCGTTAACTCTCCTGATCTTTAATGAGAAAAGGAAGCACTGTAGACTGCCTGCAGGACTTATTTCAAGAACCTGGGTAGGCAGGAAGATAGGGATAGAAACGTGGACTTCAGTTGGAGATTTCACTGAGATGATAGAAGGTTAGATCAAGCCACTGATGACAGCAGAATGTTGAATTCTCAACTGATCTTGCCATTAGAACAAAATCTTTTGTGCTGCTGACATGATAAGAATAGGAAGCAGACAAGCAGAATTATTAAATATCTATGGGTGATAGACCAGTTTTCATCGCTGGTTTTGGAACAATTGAGTTCCACTCAGAATAAAGAATACTCAGGAGTAACCTCATGGTATCTTGTAAACCCACTAAAATATCAAATACAGTAGAGGTTAAAATGGATTTTTTTTTCCTCATCTGCTGCACATATTAACATCTTTTAAAAGGTTCGCTCTGCCTTAGTAGGAGTTACAATGGAAGATAACACAATTACTTTTAAAATCAGAATCCACTCTTTCTATAGTAGCTGCTTTATATGTCTGTCAAAACATGACAGAAGGGATTGGCTTCTTTTTATAAATTAAGAAAATGGGATAAATGCAGTTGGAGAGATTCTCAATTGTCAGCTTTGCTAGAGGAAATGTGGACCCCTCTCTCCCGTCCTACAGAGAGACTCATATCACCCCACAGCAAACTGTCCCAGTGTGGGCCACTCTCAAATGCTTCTGTGCTATCTTTTTCACTTTGCACAGGGAGGAAGGACTCCTCTCTGAGGGGTAGGATGTTCCCAGTTGACAGTAAGGTGACAAACCCACTATTTTAATACTTAGACCAAACCTCAGGTATTTGGGGGAGTAACTGCAGACCCTTGAAATGCAGTCCTGGTAAGCTCAAAAACCATACAGATACTTCAGAAAATGGTACCATAGGATTACGTGGTTATTAATCCTAGCTATAGCTAGAACTAATTACAGGAGTTCCAGACAGGGAGGAAGGGCAGTAAAGCTCATGGTCTTTAATTAATGAGGGGTAACTAATTCTATAAGTGCTGAACAATTTATTGGTTTTGACTGATGTAAAGCATAGCTTTCTTTGATGTAAAGCCTGAATTTAGAAAAGAGCTGACATGTAAACTGTGAAGTTTGTGAGCTACAGGAAATCTTCTTTTGGCGCCCTGGCTCCCTCAGCCCTGTCAGTGCACCGCTGTCAGCGGCGCAATAAACTGCAGTTTAGCTGCATGTAATCTATTTGCAAACAGCAGCATTACAGTCCTTGATTTGTGTGGCCTTTTAATTTCTCCCTCCCCACTGTGCCCCCCTCAGATGCAGCAGGCCATTAGGATTATTAACCTCCGCCAGTTTATTAGCCTGGGATTAGCAGCGGTTGCCGTGTGAGGAGCTGGTGCAGCACAGCTCTGTAGAACCCATCGGGCCTACCTGAGCCTGCGGCCGAAAAAATTTGTGCCTTTGCCCTTCAAATTCTGATCTTGTCCTAATCTCTAGGTTTAGAACTTTGCTTAAACCCTGAGTATAGGGTTTAAATGATCTGTAATGGCAACGCCAGCTTGTGCTTGTTACCAAGTAGGTAAGTTACTTGGTAGACAAGCTAGGGAGGCTGCCTGGGACCAGAAAGGCCATCTCCTCCCTCGTACCCACACAAAGCACTGCTGGGGTCACAAAAGGCATTTTCTTTTCCCTCAGGTCCTTGAGAGGATGGTGGCACACGGCTGAGGTTCACAGTCGCCCTCCTCCCTGCCCAGGGCCTGAGCTGGGTGGCTGAAGTGAGACTTGTGGGACTGGGTGCTTCAGAAGGTTCTGGAGGCTTCCCCGTGGCCCTCCACCCGTTCCCTCATGGGGCAGCCCCCAGAGGAACCCACAGATCGGGCTGCACCTGAGGGACCCTGTGGTCCATGGACCTGGCGTGTGTGGGTGAAGCAGCTCTGTCCAGCAGGACTGTACCAGCGCAGGGCCTGGGATGGCTGCTCCTCAAGAAAGGCGGTCAGACATCATTCCGTGTGTTTTTTAACTGTTTTTTCCTCATGATTTGCTTGTTACTCTTGAGCGAAGTCAGATGCTGTCATCCTCTGCCTGCTTTCCTTCTTTGGCCTTTATGACCACAAGGGACGGCATGAGAACACTGCTTTGCATCTAGTACAGAAGTAGCCATTTTAAAGCACAGGACTGTTGCCTGGTTGAGTTGAAACTCCTTTTCTTACATGGGGAAAGAAAAGGGAAACAGAAAAATGTGTCAGCATGATAGCCCCATGTCTGACTGGGCTAAAGCAGGAGCGGCAGCAAAGTACTCGTGTTGGCCTTGTGCTACCTGTGAAGGATATTTTAACCTGGTTCTTCTGGTGTTAAAGTCACGTTCCCTGTGCAGGCTGGCCGACATGCCTGGGGAAGCTTCTGGCCAGAAGATCTGCAGGGGCCAGGCAGTGGCCAGGCACCCCAGCTGAGTTCAAACCTGGAAGTGTTGGAAGCGTGTGGAGATGGAGAGAAAGAAAAACACTGACCACCCCGGCATGCTGGTAAGGAAAGAAAACACTGGAAGGCTGTTGAAATATTCACAGAGGATTAGCACAAAGTTACTGTGTTTAGCACAGGTGTTTCTGTAGCTGTGATGCATTAGGAAAATTTACAGTGTTCAATGACTCACACTTTCTCCCATGTAGTGTGGTAGTTTATTTTACTGGGCTAAAGTAAAAAGTGAAGAGGAACACCTGCTGGTATTTTGGTTTTCCTGTAATGTCTAAGCTTTGTGAACTTTTGTTTAATCTAGGCGTGCTTCTTTTTCTTTTTCTTTTCTTCTTTTTTTTTTTTTTTAATTTAATCTGAATGCATTAAAATGAAACATTTTTACACATAATGTCTACAAGGAAACAGATATCACCAGAGACATGTAGAAATATTCTGTACTCTGCCTCTGTGGAATTGCATACCATGTTACTATTACTAGAAAACTATGGGCCTAGGTTTCAGTACATCTACCGTCTCTATTTCCTTTTCCTTTCTCTATCAATTCAAAATGGGGGGATACAAAAAGCAGGTAGAGCTGGTTATTGAGTGCTAATGTTCATCCTGTGCTTTTTGTCTCACTAGGTTTGTCAATCAAGTATTAATTAGTATAGCTTAGAAAATGTACTGTTGTTTTAATGAAGCTGAGCTACGCCTGTATAGCTCAATTTATCTTCAAATAAGATGGATCTGGGGAGGAAGATAAAGAAAATTAAAATCAGTTGTCTTTCTGTTTTGCAATGGAAGAACTATGTGTGGAATTCTGGATATTGTGTCCTGTTCCTTGGAAAGGCTGAGGAGGGATATGACATTGTAGTGCATAGGCACAATAGGATGGACTCGAGCATTTGAAACTTCTGTGCTCAGACTTCCAGGAAGAGGTTAGGACAGGTTGGTTGTAAGTTCTTGAATGCAGAGTGGAAGGATGACCACAGCTATTAAGATGGATCTAAAAGCATGCCCTTTTGTGGATATATCTGCAGATATACTCTTTCTACCATATCATAAATCAGAGAAGAGAACTAGGTTAACTTGAAAAACAAAACTAAAATTTTGGAAGGATTGTGCACCAAGAACTGAGATTAACTTTTCAAAAGCTTTTAGCTTTATTGTTAGGCATCTAGTTAAATGGCCAAATTTTCAGAATGGGACTCTATATACTGTAATTTTCAGAAATGTCTGTTCCAATGTCCTGTAAAGTTGCATATGGTCCAAACTAGTTGCACTATAGAAGTATAGCTAAAAAAAAAGATCCTCCAGACTGTTATGAATTCAATATTGATATTAAATGATTATTTAGCTTGTCTCTCATGATAAATTTATCAATAAAACTTTAAGGAGCAAAATCGAATTCCATAGCATAGATGCAGAAACTTAAGATCACCTTGTTATTTGAGAATCTGCTTAAAAGGAGTAGACCTGGATTCTTACCCTTCAATAAAATAATTATTCATTTCTACAAAGGCAGTGATGAGGTTTTTCCCCAAAGTGTAAAGATCTCTGTTTCAGTGGAATATTCAGGACTGACATTTAAGGGAAAAATCAAGAAATATTATTAGAACTTGACAACTGAAAAATTTATTCTCAAAATCCCTGAGCCTCCATAATGTCCTTTTTAAGAGTAAAATTGTAATTTAGGGGGCCTGTATCAGTTGTAACTCGTTGACTTTGTATTTAAATTTTTCTCTCTCCCTACTTTCCTTGTTAAATCTCTTCCTTATTAAATTACTGTTTATGTTGTAGAAGGAACATATTAAAAATGCAGACTATGTGATGTGGGTGAGTTGCTGTAGCAACATTATCTTTAGAATTCCCTGTATTGTGTGCTTGGTTTTTCAGCTTTTTTTTTCATCTGATATATATTGCATGCTTATTTTGAATTGTTTATTTGAAAATAAGCATTTCGTTATGAGTTTTAAAATATGACACATCCAAAGAAAGGGAAAATCTTGAAAGAACCTTTATGCTTTGCCATACTTAGACTATATTTCCTTATTTTCCAAGGAAGACTGTAATTGCAAGGAAGAATTGTCTTCTGTTACGTGTTCTGTGATCTGCAAAATGGAGATCTTTTACATTCTTTGGAACCTAAGACTTACGAGATTTCTAAGGTCTCATAAGAACGGTAGTTAAGGATTTGCAGAAGTACATTCCTGCTGGCATTAGAGGTTTGACATCTATGTATTTCCTGTGTCTTTAAATAATATTCAAAATTGGGCATTTTCTTTTAACTCTCATTCTCTTGAATCAATTAATTCTCTTGAAGCAGTTAAGGACACTCAGCACCTTATTTTTTAAGACTATGTAGAAGCTGGCCCAGATGTACTTATTCAATTGCTTTTGATTCTTGAAGATCTAAGAGCATTTTGTCTATTGATAGGGCCAAATACCTAGAGGGATTGTTTATGGTCTTCTTTGAATAGCTTATAAGGGACAGGCAGGCACTTGCGTTCAAATACATTCCACATATGTTCAGTAACCTTAGTTAGATTAATAATGCCTTTTATGGAAAAAATGCAAATGGAAAGAATTTTATCTGTTAAGAGAAAGAAGTTTTCCTTGGGCTTTTTTTTTTTTTTGGTCTACAAAGCAAGAGGCAAACATAACAGATGCATGCTACATTAAAGGGGAGCAGAAACATACATTAAGTTCCTTATGTCCTTTTAATGATGCAATTGTGAATTATATTCTTGTTGCATTTGTAATTAGAGGGCAGAACAGATGGTAAAGGCTTGTTCTAAAGTAATGTGTCTATTAAAATTATCCACGTTGCTAAACTGATTGTTGACTATAAGAGGGTTTCTTAGCCATTGAAATATTCCTTGTGCTAATATGTACTTGATTATTACAGCTCATTGCATATAAGCACACACAGAGTATTTATATATATACACACAGACATAAATCTATACCCATATTAGTTATATGTTGTATATGCCTTTAAATGTCATTGATTACAGTTGTGAAGGAAAATGAAGCCTGATTCTATAAAAAGCTTTCCATGTGGGTAGATAAGACTTGCTATTGTATGGTCATGTATTGTATTGTTTTGTTCATCTCCAATTTAAGCTGCAGCTAAAGTGCAAAGATTAATTTATCTGATGAGGTGTTACTATATAGGACATGATATAGACAACTATGGTATTATTTTCATTAATCTGCAGAAGCTTTCTTTATGTTTAGTCAGGGTATTTGATTTACCATCTCTTGTTTATAGATTCATCTTATTTTAAGGTCTGGAGATTCCATGCCAACTGTAATGTTTTGCAGTATAAGGCATGCACAGAACTGATGCTATCTAATAATTCTGGATGTTATAAAGTCCTCTCCTGGTACCAAACTCCCTAAGTTTTAGGGAGTTAGGAAAGTGTGAAAAGCATGAGAGGAGGTGATCCTAGTTTTTTGCAGTTCTTATGAATAAGCTATTTGATGTATAAACCAAAATTATTCTGACAACTTTGTATTGACTTAAAACGGGTTTCATGCAATATCCCCAAATATATTTAAGGGGTGATGGCTCTTCTCTAACCTCTTCATACGTAGAATATCTGACTCCTTGATTGCTTTCTTGATCTGAAAGCCCACCTATAACAATGGGTATAAAGGAAGCTCGTTAGGGTATTTAATTTCAAACATCAAACTTCAGTGAAATTCTGTATCACAGTGTGATGCTGTAGCTCAGGATATGTGGATGTATGTGCTTGCATGTTCTTAAGATCATCTTGGCTCCAGACAGAGGAAGTACAGTAGCTGATATTTTCATCATGCTGCCAGTTCCAGCCAGAGGTGGAAGGAAGGCCACAATAAATGTCGATCCCATACACTCAGGAGGAGAAATCAACTCATGGCATTTTTTTAAAAACAGGATTTGACAGGCAAATGACTAAATATATTTCCTGAGTGACCCAACATTTCTTCTTAACGAGGCAAGTTGTCATTGACTCTGCTTGTTGTCTATAAATTCTGACTGACTCAATCTTCATAATGTCAGACTGGTCAAAGACATCAGTAAATTGCATGAATAAAACATAATACTTGGTAATTGTCCTTAGCTAGTAACATACTGTAATTTCATTTGTTCAATAGCGTTTGTCTAAAATAGCATTTCCTGAATTGGCTATTACTTTTACCTTCCTAAAATGGATACCATAACCTCTGTAAACACTTCATCAACTTCAATATTATGCATTACGAAGTGCTAACGGCATACCTGGTGAAAGTAAAGCAGGGACATTGTCTGCTTGCCTATATAGAACTGGACTAAGTCTTTTGGTAACGTTGATCTTCCTTCTACCGTAAGTATAGTGTCTTTCCTAAATTTGACATAGAAAGTGGAATCTACCACTGGTATCTTACCTTTGGTAATGTGACAGAGAATGCTTTGCTTGGGAACTGATAAGAAGTAGTTCATACCAACATGTTCTCCTTCAGGAAAGCAAATTAATCATTTTTCTCTATCTTTGGAGGCTTCAAAACATGAGTTTCATGCATCTGGCAAATAAAACAATAAGCACAGTTTGCTATAAGGAAGGTTGACACTTGGTTTGGTCTCCTTGAAAGGCTTGAGAGGTGGGCCTGGGTGCACCTCGTGAAGTTCAACAAGGCCAAGTGCAAGGTCCTGCACGTGGATCAGAGCAATCCCGAGCACAAATACAGGCAATGTGCACTTGCATCCCAGAAAGCCAACTGCATCACAGGCTGTATCAAAAGCATGGCCAGCAAGTCAAGGGAGGTGATTCTGCCCCTCTACTCCACTCCAGTGCAGCCCCACTTCAAGTACTACATCCAGCTCTGGGGACCGAAACATAAGAAGCACATGGATCTGTTGGAGCAGGTGCAGAGGAGGACCACAAAAGTGATCAGAGGGCTGGAGCATCTCTGCCATGAAGACAGGCTGAGAGAGTTTGGGTTCTTCAGCCTGGAGAAGAGAAGGCTCCAGGGAGACCTTACAGCAGCTTTTCAATACCTAAAGGGGGCCTACAAGAAAGTCGTAGAGGGACTTTTGACAAGGTTATGTAGTGATAAGAAAAGGTGTAATGACTCTAAAGTGAAGGTGTTGAGGCTCTGGAACAGGTTGCCACAGATATTGTGGATACCCCATCCCTGGAAGGGTTCGAGGCCAGGTTGGATAGGGCTTTGAGCAACCTGGTTTTGTGGAAGATGTCACTGGTCATGGCAGGAGGATTAGAACTAGATGTTTGATGTTTTTAAAGTGTCTTCCACCTCTAACCATTCTATGATTCTGTCATTCAGATACTGTAGAATCACTTTTTCTTTGCATCTGAATCACATCCCCTACTATGTCCTATTCATAGAAAAGCCAGAAATGAAAGACCAAGAACACTCCTGGCAATGCGTTCTGGCTTTGGGGATATATCTGGAATCATGTGTGGATTACGAATAGTGGAGTACATCCTTGAGAAAATCAAAGTTAATTTCTGTGTTTTGCATTCTTAGTTTTTAAAAAGGAAATAAAAAAAAAAAGGATTATTGTCAGTGAGGCACTAAGTCCATTGATAGCATTTCTTTCTTACCCTTAGACCAAGTCTCTCATATACAAATATTTCAAATTACCTCTGCCAGATACAAATGTTGTGAAGCAGGCATTTTATTGAGAATACATCATGCTATCATGCCCTCTGACAGACTGCTAGGAGGACAATTTTTAACATCAAACAGTGTAGAAGAGGTAGTCATCCTATAAGTTCCACTTATAGCTACTTCCTAATGTGCTCTTTATTCTGCAACTGGGATGTTCTTGCTTGCTATACACTGAGGTGCTTTTCTATAATGTACATATCCCCTGGTTTTAGAAGCATTCCTCAATGCATTCCTTTCCAGTCAGGCAGAAAAAAAAAAATTCTAACCCCAAAGAAAAGAAATCAAAGCTAAATAGATAGCAAGCCATGCTTTTCCATTGAAGGACCTTCGAACAATGAAAATATAAAGTACGAGAGAGTTTTCTGTTGATTATATTCAACTTATTTTGCTGGACCAGCAAATGCAGAAAGCATCTGATCAAATTTCAGCAGTTCATCTTATATTTGGAAAGAAACATATAATCAGTGCACATCCTGCAGCGAGAAAGAAACATGAAACTAATACTAAAAAAGCAACTTTATTAGAGAGACCTGTCAGCCAGATGGAATAGCCATCACTTTCTCCTTAAATGTGCATTTCACACCACTGTAAATTTACAGATTCAGAGTCACCATCTTGGGGTCTCTGGTCAGATTCTTAAGGGGTGTAAATTAATCTAATTCTATTAGTTAAGGATTTGACTCATTAAAAATTAACTCAGTCTGAGGAATACTTTATTTCCTCCCAAAATATAGCATATTTTTTTTCTGGTTAATAATAGACTACAAAATTTAGACATGCTCAGATAGAAGTCTAGAAGATATAATGTAATCAGTTTCATCTCCTGCTCCTCCCCCCCAAAAAAAGAGTTTAGAGTAGGATCAACTAAAAGTCTTTTTATTCTGAAACAAATATTTATGATATTTCCACAATATCAGGTATATAGTGTCTTCCATTAATTTGCAGTCATTTAAAAAGTGCTAAAAAATAATAACAATCTTACTGCTTTAGCTAACTTCACACATCCGTGTAGGTGAGCAGATGCTTCTGAGTTTGCAGAACAAAGATGACTAATAGGAAAGATCTTTTTTAAAATAAATGGTGTAATCATGCAGTAGCATTTGCCTAAGCATGCTACTCTTTCACCTTGAATTTCTAAACTTGATCTATCCAGCAAAGTATTACACTGTAAAACAATGTGTCTCTATTGCTTCATTATTGAAGTTGTATTAAATACTACAAAACTCTTTTGATCAATAATAATATTGGACTTTGTTCAAAGTTTGGATAAGTTCCCGTGGTTTGACCATTCCAGAGCATTAGACACGGAAAAAAATTAGATTACATTAGAGATTAAATAAGCAATTAGAACATAGAATAAGTAGAAAAGAGCTAATGCTCAGGGAATTGGAATAGACTCAATGATTACATGAATATCCCTGATTTACAGGTGTGTTAAATCTGTTTCTGTTCCTGTTTCTGTTCTTGGTTAATAAGCCATAATTTTCATAAGAAATTCAGAATCTCTTAGTTCATCCTTCAGGACAAGTGGTGCATAAATCAATTATATCCAAATTTGGTATTTGAAAAATTAAGTTTTGATTTAGGTACCTATATATCTATGAAAACATCCAAGCTGGTAACTTAGATTTCACACAATGGTGCACTCATTTGCAAAGCAGAATCTTCCCTCCTTTACTTTTGCATTTCCCCTCTCTTTTTCTCTTTCTCTCTCTTTTTCTCTCTCTTTTGAAAAATGCCTATCTCCCCTCGGTCATGTAGTTAAGTCTAGAATGGCCACCAGGCAAAATCTACATTCACTCTTTCTGTTGGGAGAGAAGATAAAACAGAAAGCATTTGGCTTACAATACAGGAGGGACAGAAAATTTATCATCGTTTTTAAACTTCAGGCAATGAGGAGAATGATTGACACGCTAAGACACTAGTGGGTAAAACTTGGCAGAATTTCCAAGGGGTCAAAAGTCAATCCATCTGTCTATTACATTGCTCTTGGCTTGGATGTACTCCAGCATTTAAATAGCCCAAAAGATTTTTCTGGGTTGGTTTTTTTGTTTTGTTTATTTGTTTGTTTTCTGCTGAGATTTCCAAAACTCTTTTGAGGCCCATCTGTCTCACTTATGAAAAAATACTTCAGTTATTCTTCTAACATTATGAAGGATTAACCTTAAACAATATGCCTAGCTGCATTTCCAATTGCTGAATTGACATCTTTCACCCACCAATTTTGTAGAAGGAGCAAAATAATATTTTGTCTTCAGTTAGAGATATTACCTTGATAATATAAAGTATTTGATAAAATACATATGGGTTGAATCAAATGAGACATCTAGTTTTAGATATAGTAAGTTATGTTTGATCAGTATTGCAGCCTGAGGAGAAATATCATCATTTTGCATAATGCAAGGTATATTCTATGACTTTTTTTTTTTTTAAGTACTGAAGTATTAATGAGAGAAATGCAAATTGAGCAGGATACAATTAAAGACAATTCTTTAATGTGTGGCTTTGGTCCTAAAAAGTGGTGATTGTGGTGCTGTTAGTAAAACAATTTTAGAAAACCACATTTTTTTTGACCAGCTCGCTGTGTCTCTCAATGCTGATTCTGTTACGAAGCGGGATCAGAATTTGAACCCTGCTTAACCAAGCCTTTTGGTTATAAGCAGAAAACTTATTTCAAAATTTATTGCACATCAGCTGGTCTGTGAAAAGTATTCCCTAAGTGGGTCCTTGCAGGAGACACAAAATAATTTGACTCGCCCTTGCCAGGAGAGTGAGTGGCATGACTACAATTTTCTTGCAGATGAAGTGTAGACTTGCAGATAAATCATCACAACTGTGCCAATGTGCTATAAGCCATAAAAGCATGGTTGGGTGTTGTCATACTAAAGGATCTTTTCCCAAAGTTTTCTGTTAATTTTGTCCATCTAAGAAGAGGACAAGAGGTTCTTGTATTCAAGAGGTATCTTGTGTTCAAAATAATTGAACGAAGATAAATTTATCCTATATGCTAGTTCCGGTAGCGTAGTTTAATGTAATTCTTGGGGTTTTTTGTTATCATTGGCTTTCATAGTGTATAATAAGGGCGTATTTCTTCTGAATAGTCTGCTGTAGATTATGATTATGTTAATGGAAATGAATGTGTTTCTGTCCCTGAAAAGTATGTAAGTAGTTAACCTTTGGACTGCTTTTGAAAAATTATTATGCAACAAATTTTCTGAAGATCCTTAATATACACTTAGTTTCTCAAAGATCGATGGTATTCCCTTCCTTCCTTTCTATGGAAAATATGTAATTCCTTACGCAGAGTGAATTCACGTAGCAAGGTTTGATGTAGTGACTTGTCGCGTGTTGTATCAGTAGTTTTATTTATTCCAAGTTATTTTGTGAAGTGTACTATAAGAAAACAAAAAAAATCTCTTAAAATTAATAGATATAAACAATTAATCAACTTTTTTCAACAAATCAGGTGGGCTAAAATAAAAGCTGAGGTTCTTATTCAATAATTTGACATAAAGGGAAACATCAGATACTGTAAGGCCTGTGACCAAGTTCTGAGAGTTGATATGTTTGTATGGAGTTAAGTCTGAGAAAGACAATGGAAATCACAAGAGCTGTATTTGCAGAAGGAACAGGAGTAGAACTAGATAATACTTTCCATTGATTTGTTTCTAAAGACTAAGTTGACATCCTCTTTTAGAGACAGAAACTCTGGTTGTACTAGCATGTGATTAGACCCACCAAACCACTACAAGTTCTGTACTTGACTTTCCCAGTGTTGAAACAAATGGTTTAGTAATATTTCAGAGTTATTTTGTTAGTTTTCATATAATTTTTACCATGTTTAGCAGCATGCATGTAATTGCAATTCTAGAGGCCTAAAAGTGAAGAAAAACACTATTGTGAACATATTCCTAAAATTGTGAAAGAATTTCTGAAACAATTCTTAAGACTGTTAGAATGTAATTAGTTTTATAGTCAAAACGTCTGATTTAGCGTAAATTGGTGGTCGGTCATCGGTCTAAAGATGTGTGCACCTTTTGGCCTTCTGGCTAGTAGAATTTAGAAAAAAAATATCTTATTTGGGCAGGTGGAGAAGCAGAGCAGGAAAAAGAAAAGTGTGATTCTTTACATTCAGGATTTTACTTTCAAAAGGTTTCCCTTGAAACTACTCAAATTTCAAATGATAGCTGCAGAACTGGGAAATGAATTGGAAAGCAAAGTTTGGACTAAATGATCACATGATAGGTAGAAAAGTCAAAGGTCTGTGATAAATGTAATTTATAACAATGTTCTACAATTTCCCCCGTCACAGCTGATGTAGCCTGTCAGTAACTCACACTGTATTATGTGGGAATGATAACTCCGTAGTTAAAGTTGGATTCTACTTTCATTTCACAGCAGGAATTACATCTATTATATTGTACAAAAGAAGAGTGTATCCACCAAATTAATGTTCATGCTCTAACTGCTGAAAAAATTGATTTTAAAATCAACAGGTTTGAGTTTTGATTAATTTTGATCCCTTTTCTGAGAAGCTACACTGTGCTTTCCATTGTACTGGCAACGTGCTGGGTACTGTATCAGGAGCTCATATAGGGTGCAAAAACAATAGTGTTGCTCTGATAGGTGCAAATAAAGTACTGTTACAAGCACGTCCGTTTCCTAAAAGCCAACTCTACACTAATACAATTTTTGATTTTGCTATTGGCTTCTCTATCAGCTTTTCCATTTTTCTTTACCATGAGAAGAGACTCCTGCTACAATTTTCCCTTTTTTTTTCCATTGAGAATGCATGAGTTGGGCATACTGACAGGAACTATACTCTTTAAAGATATCCTCAAACAGCTTTTAAAGACTGGAATGCCTAATGTTTACTCCACCTTGATCATCTTCCAGCGTAGTGGGAATCCAGGTGTCTTCAACCTGTTTCCTACATTGAAAAGTCATCAGTACTCTTAAATACCTTCCAAAAAAAGCCTTTATGTTATTGCTGTACCTAGTGCTACTCTGATAATGTCATGAGTCAATGGAGGAATTTCCTCGTGCTACTACAGACTGTAGAAAGTTAGCATTTAGTGCACATTTGACAGTATTTTACGGTATGTTTTGGCAAAAGTGTTATTTTTCTTTTAATTTACTAAATCACTTTCATATAATATGTTTTCAGGCATGATAAATTATGGGTGGCTGCAAAATCTTATTAACTACTCCATGGTCAATGAGGCACATTTAAAAGATTCTGAAAGCTACAGAAAAATAAAGATTATTTAAAATTTTGTATTAAAAATATTTTAATTGGAAAAGCTATCACGTGTGACTGAATCAATGAGTCAAAATTGTCTGTTACTTGAAAAACCCCTTTAGTGCTGCTTTTCCTGAGAAAAATGTTTCCTTGAACAGTGAAAGTTAGAGAAAAGTACACTGCATGGGAGTAGATGACAGAAAACTGGGACTCGTGGTGAATGAAATTTAAGAAATTTAGTGAACCAGAAACCTCTACATGTCTGAAGACAATGAGCTGACACTGGTAGCACGCCTGCCTTTCAAACATCAAATACAACTATATATTTTGAAGGGAAGGTCAAGAGAAGCTGAGAGACATTGTATGAGGTAATACTGTGTTTTCTAATGCTCCATAGTTTCTGTTGTTTATATTCCTAAGTTCTTCATCCTGAAACTGACTCATTTAAAACTACGTGTTGAAATCATTGCAATTTTCAGCAGAAGTACCGAACCCTGAGCTATTTGATTCCTAGGTTCCAGGTCTCAAGGAGAGTAATTTCCTTTCCCAGTGTTTATGACCTCTGACAATGTTTGGTGGTTCCTACCATGCTTAAATCATTGCTGTCACAGCAGTTTGGTGATCTAGTGAGAGAAGATCATCACTATTGCTTTCTTGTAATAAAAACCACAATGGTATAAAATCCTTACAGAAATCACTGAGAAAATCTCAGTATTCAGAAAGAGGGAAGAAAAAAAAATATCTACAATAACATAGTAGTGTTATCCTGACTTCTATGTCAAAGTACAGAATGTTGAATGTCAATTTGATATGCGGTATGCTTTCATGTGGAGTGATTATACTTTGGTAATAAGGATTAGACAGAAAACTTCCTTGACATGACCTTTGTGATATACCCTCTCCAGCAAATCTCTGTTGTTTAATGCTTTGTTTTCCCTTTCCAAGCTTTTATTCTCTCTTAAACTTATCTTAAACTTATTAAAGTTACATCTTTATTTACTGTAAGATGTGATCAGCTGTGTAAAACCAAAAATGCACTTATGTTAACTAAAAATCCCAAACACTAGAGCTTATTTACTGCATAGCCAACATGTGATGCACATTTTTCTGCAATGGCAGTTAAATAAGTAGTTATCAGTGACTGAGTCAAACGGTGCAATATGACTCAAACGTAACTGGTTGCCAGCTCTCAAAGATATATATATATCTCTCAAAAAAAAAAAATCTTAAAAATATATAGATGAGATTTTCCTGATAACATAGCTGTAGGAATGTTCCGTGTATTTCTCCTAATCCGATTGACTTGATTTCTGAGAAACCATACGCCTTCCTTAATGGAAATTAAATAGAGAAGAATGGTCCACTGACTAACATCCTAGTAAATCAGCTGGGAACAGGAATTACTTTATTGTACAATAATCTGTCTAGGTCCATTTTGAGCTAAAACAGTACTTTAAAGTCTGGGAGGTAGAGAGATATTAGAAAGTGAATGGCTTTGTGATTGAAAAAAAGTACATCCCAGAAATGTGTGGAGACCCTCAAATGTTGTCAAAGGCAACTTTGAAGGGGTTCCAAGGATCTGCAGATCTTTCCAAAGATAATGGCTAATGGAGCTGCAGTAGAAGGTCCCTCAGGAGCTGAGGGAGGCTTTCCTTACAGCTTCCTTAGCTCAAGGGGTAAAGGACACTATGGATGGGCATAGCAGATGGCCTGGTGAAAGTTAGAAGAACAGTGGAAGAAAACTGTAAGTGTTTTTATAAAGTCCAGGAGATGGAGTCTGTGGAATTCTGTGAATATCAGGGACAAAGAGAGATTCCCTAGAAGAGGGTTATCTGCTGGGCACGTGAAAGGAAAATGGTTTCTGCAAGAATGATTAGGGCCACAAGAGGGCATTACAGGGAGAAAACAGCCTGATAAGGGTTTTCCGCACATGGGCAAGGCTAAGCAGAAATCCATTCTCATGTTGTTTTTTTGTGGAATCAAGATAGTAATCTCTGCTGATTTCATTACTCAAAACAATTAGTTTTTCCAAAGAGTATGATTCTGTAACTTTTTTGTTTTGCATATGATACTACTATTGCAGATAATTTTTTCCTATTATGAAGTACCAATAAGGATAGAGTAGACTCAAGAAGATTGGTGGACATCATTTTGCTGTTCATCAGAACATTCAGAGGTCTGACAGTTTGTCAGAGGTCACACTTAAGAACAGAGGATAAAGTTCTAATGCAGAATTTGCCTATGTAGGTTAAATCTTCTGCCATATAATTGATGAAGTTTTTGTATTGTTTATGACTAGGACTTCCTGAAGAAATTCACAAATTTCTGTTTCCTGGTCTGAAATTCTTTTTCTGCTTCCTAAGCCGCAGCTGTTGAGTATGTCAATTCCCCACAGGCATTCTCCATGTTCTTGTTCCCAAGTCCTGCCAACTATACTCATTATGATCATGTGCTTCTTAAACATTCAGACCATCTTACTTTGAGAGAACATTTATGGAAAATAGTTTGGAAGTGCTGTGGCTGTATCTTCATGGCACTAATTTGTTGCTTTTGCCTATGCTTACAGGGAGTCAAGGTTATTGTTGACAGAAAGAGCTCAGGTGCTTGGCTGTACCTTGTCCTGCTGGAGTTATTTATTGGGAACTAATTGTTTGGCTTCTGAAGTGTCCCTTAGCAGTGAGATATACTTTCATTACTGATGCCAAGGCGCTAATAGACAGGACTGGGAGCTAGAGGTGGTCTGTGAGAGTTAGAAGGTCTTAGAGGTGTTCAATAACCTTAATGACCAAGGCAAGTCATGGGAATGGTCTAGAATAAACAGGCCATTTTGGTCCTACCTGCAGTCAAATTATCAGATATACCACACTGTGAGCTAACATGATTGCTGAAGTGGGAATGTAGCATTTTTTGTTTTACAAAAGTCATGTACAGTTTGTGAATTTTTGTGAATTGTGATAGTGTTTCTGAGCTGAGTAGAATGCTGTGGAATGTAGTGGAGTGAACTGAGCAACTGTATCATCACTGGAACAGCAAACTCTTGGGCTTTTAGAGAAGCAGAATTATATTCATGTTGTTAAAGATGTCTCTAAGTGGTGTCTATAATTTTGAATTCTACAGAGAATGTCAATAAAAATCCCTTCCCACTCCCAAGTTCCTGAAAATGAGCATATATTAAAATACTCTGTTGTCTTTGGAGTCTTTGTAAACAATCATGAATTTTTCTGTCTCCAGTTTCCTCCATGCAAGTTTATATTTATGTTCTGTTTTCTATTTTGAGACAATTGAATTAAAATTTACTTTGTTTCATAATTACAAATGTTTATTTTGACTAACTGACAAATCTTGCTGGAATTTTGTTACCAGAGTTATCATTCACCAAGACACACAGCAACAAAAGGGTTTGGATTCTGCCTAGTTTCTTTGAATTTTCTTCTTTGGAATTACACAACATCTATTTAATTTGAATTAACTTGTCTCTCTCTGTTTCTATGTGACTTAAGGGTTTATTGATTCTTTTTCTAACTTTTTCCTGCTATAATAGAACTAAGTATACATAGAAAACACACAGAAAAACTAGAGAAGTACCTTTCACTCATTAGAAGTTGCTACAGAAACTTCTCTCTTATAAAGTGGCCTTCATAGTAGATGGTAGGAGTTTTTTAAGGCTTCTACTAAATCTTACTTCATCATGGGAATTATTATTGCCCCCTGGAGGGGAATTCAGCTCAAGTGAAGTGAATAAAAACAAGATGATGTTTACAGACAACAGCTACATAGGAAGTTGTCTGTTGTTTGGGTCAGGCCTTTTAATTTGGTTTGCTTTACTGGGCAACTGTGAGCAGGATAATCAAACCTAAAAATGTAAAAAGGCTATCACCCCCACAGAGTGAGGAAAATACTAACAAAGAAGAAATTGTAAAGGTTATTCTTTGCAGCAGCAGCTGGAGATGAGCATCTCAAAATGGCCCTTTCTGATAATCTGAACAGTTAATTGTCATCTTCTGCTGGTAAGAGCAAGTGTAGGGAGGATGCCCCATCATAACACCAAGGCTGCTGAATCTCCTCCGTACCCTGCTTCTTCATGTTGGTCAAGAAGGACTTCGTCATGAAATACCGGTCTCATTCCTGCTGAAGAGTAGAAATCCCCCGTTTTCTTCAGGGGCTTCTGACTGAAGTTTGCCTCTTCTTCCTGTCCTGATAAGATAAGAAAAGTTCCAGATTTCCCAGACATTCTGTATTTCTTTGGAAAGCTCAAGATAAAAGGAGCATATTTTAGTCAGGAAGAGTACAAAAGAAACAGCATGAACTGAGGATGAGTTTTAAATGAAATATGCTTGGCTGACATTCTGAAGTGTTATTTGAATATCCTTTCTTTTGCATGTAGGGCATGCATCTGAAATATGAGCTTCTGGCATTCAGGGCATTAGAAACAGAGAGATTAGTAGAATGTAGGAAAATCTCAGATTTTAGTTTAAATTGGGGACATATAAAAATGAAGTGTAGAAAGTCAGGTGAGTAGGAGGAATGTTTAAGAGATTTACAAGTCAACTTTATAACACTTGATATAATACACGTTTACATTCGCTCTCTTTTTAGCTCTTGTGGATAGCAGTAAGGTCTAAAACAGCTGCATGTCAAAGCAAATCTAATTTATTAAGATTTAAGGATCATCTCTGAATGGATTTTCTTGAATGAAAGGCTTGAAAGCTTAAGGAACTGAGAATTAAATTCAAAGCACAGATGAGCTTAATTGTGACAGGCATCATAAACAGTCCTGGGGATTTAGAACAATACGGGACACATTGTGTCCTTGTGTGAATGAATTAAGAACTGATCCTATTTTGAAGTTTGGTGAATGGAATTCTTGAAAGAGCAGCTGAAAAGCTACATATTATTGGGATACACTAACTTGATGGGAAATATTTTTCTTTAATTGATTAAATTTACTTTCTCTTTTTCAAACTGAAGTTCTGTGAGGCAGGTTGCTAATTTTTGTTTTCTTCTCTTTTGTACAAAGGAGGTAGAAGAAAATCTATAAGCTAACCTTATTAAAAGAATATTTGTAGAGCCGTTTCCTTAAATAGACTGTCATATTTCAGCTGTGGAATTTGAAGAGCTCTGTCAAAAGCTGTATTCCAGAGAGGCCTTGTGTGGCAGGTAGAAATCTGTGCTTATAGTTAATCATCTTCAACAACTATACAATTAAAATGAAAATATCTGCATTTAACTGAGTGTTCGAATACCAGCTCTGCTTCCCTTAGCCTGAGCTTTCCCTCTTCTCTCAAAATAGTGGCTCCCTCCTCTATTTTTCTTGTTTGCTTTCTCCTCTTGCTTGTGAATGTTTAATATTGATCAGTCTGTCCTTCACGCTGGGATGTCTGCCAAACACCTCATGCTAGTTATTATAGGATTAGATACATTTTGTCTGTCTGGAAGAAGAGTTTTCAGTTTCTCTTGTTCCCTGGTATCCAGCTTACATGGGGTTGCTTTAAAGTACCTTGCTCGGGGCCAAATCACTCCTGCTAATAACAAAACCTACAACAGGGCCACCAGCAGGGCAGGAATTTTCATGTGGTTTAGAGAGATGAATATTTTAAACACCATCTACCTGGGAAACAGAGAGTTGGAGTGTAGTTTGCCAGCCTTACTGTGCCAAGGAATAGCAAGCATCCTGTTAGCAGTCACCCTTAGTTTCTTTGCTGCCTCACCATTTACCTTTCATATGCTATGCTGGTATATGCAACATTTCATCAGCCTCCCAATTACATTCTTCTATCCTTTGTGGAAGCCTGGTATTATAAAAGTAAGAGATACAATATCACCATTAGCTCAATCCCTCTGGTGTTTCTCAGCAATGCTTCAAACAATATTAATGCCATCTAGGAGACCTTTCCATGTTTGCTTGAAGCCCTTCTAGGTGGGCCCCTGACCTGGACTGATCTGGTCTGCACTGATTCGTTCATCCTGGTAGAAGAAACGTGGCAAAGATACTATTCTGCTTCAGCCTGATAAGAGTTTTATATACTCCCCCATTTTCACAGAGGAGTAGACAATCAGCCTGTTCAAGTTACGGCTGAAACTTCCAGTCTTTGGGTCAATAGGTAGAAAGTAGCACTACTACTCTCTGACATGAGAGCGTTGGCTCTCAGCCAAAGTCTAGAAGACAACATTACAGCCTTGCCTAAGCACTTAGCTGCTGCTCTGTCCCATAAACGTTGAGGCATTTAAAGCATGGACAGTTCTCCTTGTAATTAAAGGCCTTGATGTGGCAATTGTCTGCTATATGCAGTATCTTGCTTTATAAATGCAGGAAGGTCTATTTCTGTATCCTGGCACAGAGCTGTCAGAAACACTTCTTTTTATTTAAAGCCAGACGATTACATGCAGTGGCTTAAAGACAACTTTCTGTCTTCTTCATGCAAACAGCAACCCATAGAAAATGTGAATTGAAATGCAAATGTTAGAGTGCTTTTAAATATTGAACTAAGTAACTAGCTTCAAACCTTTCAGTCACTTAAGGAATTAAAATATGATAGCACCTGCTACCAAACCCGCATTTCATGTCTGGTTTCCACTACCACTTGCAGCCAGATGGACCTTAGAGCAAAATTGTACCTGATATTCCAGTCAAATCCTTGTGCTGAAGAGCTGTGCAGGTGACAAAGCGTACCAGTGTGACAGACTACAAGAAAGGTACCTTGCACTGTAGGTGTTGCATACCGTTATTAAAGTGGTGGATGAGCCTGATTTTTACCCTGAAATTTTGTGATTTTTCTTGTAGACATTTTTGCTTATGCTCACACCTTTTATGGCCCTGTAATGATTTAGCAACACGGACTAACCAGCTGAGGAGGTTTGTGGCCCCAGGCAGCACAGGCTGAAGGCAGTGCTGTAGCAGCATTGTCCTTCCTAGGTACTCCCTTATCAAGGATGGCTGGAGCTCTCCCAGGCAAAGCAGCAATGACACCCTGGAGCAGAGATGCAGGTACATGCAGAAAATGTTGAATGAGATGTGTGCCTTATTCCCTTTCCTATCTCCATCCTCTTCTACAACCCACCTCCCGTAAACTGCTGCATCATTTCTAGGCTCAAGCACAATATAACACATTTACCTTCTGAAGTCCCCAGAGAGCCAGTCAAGAAATAAGACATCAACATGCTTCCAAAAACTTATTACAATATCTCTATAGCCTTTTATGGACCCTCCAATTCCAAGTGTATACAAACAGGTGTAGTACCACTGAAACTGATTTTCATCAGTTGAAAATCTGACCCAGACTAATTTCCCTCACTATTAACTTTTCTTTTTTAGCTACTTTCCTTGCAGAATTATGTACAATATTGCAATACTACTGAAATGGTCTGATGCTGAAGCTGCTCCCAGGGTCTTACAAATGTTTCTGACTCATTGTGCTCAGGCTTTGGAAAACAAAAATAATCTGAAAAAAAACCCCTCTTTCTGGAAGGTTCTTATTGCAGATTCTAATAGCAGGGGTTATTTTTTTAAGTGGGTTTTTTGTGTTTAGGGTTTTTTTTAATAGTATTGAATTTCTTTCACAACACTTCAGATTAAAAATAATTTCCTGTGTTATGTAAATGTTCGTTAATAGAAATTATTTTTTTCTTCCCTTTATTGTTGTGGGTTTTTTTCTTTTCTATTTCTAATAATTTATTCTATCCTTTTGATCTTTCATTTTAGCTACCTATTATAACTTATATCGATTTTTGATCCTTTTAGGTCAAAAGTGCTGTTTCGTTTTCTGGACTTCTTTAATTTTAAAGATTCACTTCATTTCTCTTTCTTGTAATTTGTAGACACAGCCTTTTAAAGTTTTGTATCCCTTTAATTTTCCTTTCTGTTTCATTGCTTATGAACCTCTGTATCTCTTGGCCAGGATGTCAAATAGCTATCTAAATATTTATACAACATTCTCTCAGTAAATATTTACTCATTTTATAACCGTGAACGAGTTAGTCATCCTATTTCCTCTCTGGAAGGTATGGCCTTAATTCATTGGATGTAAGGAATATAGCATTATGAGCGTTTTGATCAAGCCTACCAAAAAGTTGTTTATGAAGATAGGAACTAAATCCAGAGTTTATGCAGAGTCTAGGACATGAGTAAGTTTCTAGGGGACAAGACAGTGTGTGAACCTTATCTTTACTGCATTACCACCTATGTGCATATGCTTCTGTTTCGGTACTGTATTGTAAATTCCAGGGGGCTTATACTTTTTAATTTGTTTCATCATTGGCAGTTACTGGGGAATAGCGAAAATATTAGAAGGTCATTCAATAGCTTACCTCATGATAATTGTCCATGTGTACATTTAAGCGTGCCTTCAAATCACCTTCACTGTGAGTTCATCTTCGGAAAAGAAACTCTTCTAAAGTCCTCAAATTTTAAAGCTGGGCTAAGCAACTTGCATGTGCCTTTGCTCTGTGTGTCAGTGCTGAAAATGAATACTTAAAAAAATTTCTCTCACCTTTTTTGTATTTATTAATATGCACACATGTGTATATACTCAAGTTTTTATAGTCTAGTCTGTATATTCTTCTGTCTGTAGTAAAATGAACCTGAAAAGAGAATCAAGCATACATATCTGCCTCCCTGTTTGCAAACTTTTAGTAAAAGTGCTTACCAAATTCAGGTGCCTATAACAGCATTGTGGAAGAAGACAATAAAATAAAATGACATTTATCCACATTAGTGGCTTTCGCAAGGTGCCATTTGAAAACTCAGAATGTGTTTTCCATGAAAGGATACGCTTCTTTTTTGAGCCCTGTGGTGCCAAGAAATAAGAAAATATCAACTACTGAATCCTCTCTGTGTAGAAAATTTGACTTGGGTTTGTAACTGAGTCCTTATCATCACTGGGTACTAGTGGAGGCATCTTGAAGAATAAACTTCCACACTGGGTGAAGAAATAACAGAAATATTTTGTATCTGTTTTACATTAAAAAATATGAAATATGTTGGCCTCGTGAAAATGATATATGAGTTGAAAGGTGAAACATTTATGGAGTTCACTTGTGGAGTAAGAAAATGTTTTAAGCCTATTGCAGTCAACAGGGACAAAATCTATTCTCCTTGCTTTATGACCAGTCCCAAAATAAAGGAAGAGTAAACTCTGTTGTGTTATGTGTGGAAGGAAGGAAGGCAAAACATACACACATCCCACGGATTTTAGTGAGTTACAGTCCATATTTACATTATCAATTAGTGTGGACCAATAGAAGTGAATCTGTAGAGCAAAATGCTTTGTGCAATTTGTAGAACAAACTTGTTTATGAGGAGACCTGCAGTTTGTAATGTAATCTTATTGGCCGTGGTCCAGTCTGTGATACACACATATGACTTCATACGACTTTCTCAGTGATCTGGTGATGTAGCCAAAAGCAATATAACCTTAGAAATCATAAAGAAGATCAGTATTTTTGACAGATGTGGGCAGAGTAAAGTGATCTTACCTCTGTCATACTTGCTTTAGCCACAGGCTGGCCGCTACATTTGCCCAAGCATGTGAGTGAAATTGAGCATTTAATAAAATACTAATTAAAGTAAATACTGTAAAAGCATTAACCTCCATAAGGTGTTTAAATTGAATTCCTGGGTACTTTGGCACGGTTCCAGCTTTCAATAAGTTCCGATGTAACTGTATCAAATCACCAATTCAAAGGCTTTGATTTTAGTTTATGGAATATTCCCGTTAATAATGATACCTTAGACATCCATTAAGTCTGGAACATTAATTTTATGGAAAACTTCCAATGCAACTCCATTAGATTTTTTTTTATTATTTTTTTAAGCTAAATTAGCAGAATAGGCTTTTAACATATGTCATAAATAGCTATATTTAATGAAAAGATTACCCAAATTAAAACCAGACCAAAATAGAAAATACAGCTCCCTCTGTTTAAGTCATGACCTTCAGAATCCACTTAAAAGTTACCAGTTAAATGAAGCCATGAGTGTTTCAAACTCCCTGTTGGTTGATTGTTGTGTGGGCTAGGAAAATAGAGGATCACCTATGGAACACTGATGTGCTTTTTCCTTTTTCTTTTCTGGTAGGTGATTTTCCTTAGCTACACAGATTGATACAATACTTTTGAAAATGCAGTTGTCATATAAAAGTGTAGTGTATGACTATAGCCATTTAAAATACTATAAAAATCTATACAGCATCCAGATACTCTTCTGTCTTCAGTTTTCATATTTAGATCACGTATAGGATGATTTCCCAAGTAGGATGATTTCCTAAATCAGTAACTGTAAGCTGGTGAGCTTACCTATCATCTTCACCAATTTTGGACCTGCGCGTCACATTCAGGAACAGCCTAGGGGAGCTGAGACATCATGTGCTCTCTCTGGCGTAAGCAAGCACATAACCATCAGTCAACTCGGAGCAGAGCTTCAGACTACACGAGCTTCTCGTGATCACTGGGAATGTTATGGGATATGGAGAATGCTGGAGTTACCACAGCGGTGGACTTAATGAGGCAAAGGACACAAACCCACAGACAATCAGGTACCAGTCTCCCATCTAAACCACCTGGCATTTTCCAGTTAAAAGCTCATCCATAATGAAGGCATTCAAGACAACCTGAAATGTTTTAGTCCTGTCAGGTTGAGACAGTGTTAAATTTCCACCTGCCAATATCAAACACATACAGAACTAATGTCACTAAATCAAATTCCTCCAAACTGGACTTCTCTGTTCGATTTCAGTGAGATTGAAACTTTAAGCTAAAAATAGAATATGTTCATTTCATATGTATGTGTGTCAGACTGTGAGAAATTCTAGTTAGAATTTTCCTTATAACCTGAGTAAATCAAGAAATATTTTAATGTACAGAGCAGATGGGGCAGAATTAACGTTGGACTTTTGGCTTTAACTCTGCATTCACTAGCTTTTAGCGATGATGTGTTCTCAGCTCTTGCATGTTCATTTTTCAGTCATAAGCTTTTAATACTATTCATAGATATAGAATTTTTTCTTTTTGCATAATGAAACATTTTTGTCTATGTCACATTATGGTGTGGTGGTTTTTTTGTTCCTTTTAAACAAAAAAGTTTCATAACTCTGATCTCTGTCCCTTACCTTTTTGTCAGTGCTTTGATGTGGAGGGAGACAGGTATTGAAGCCACTCTGCCCATACAGTTTTGGAGATATTTATCATTTTTTTTCTGTTATGAGGTGGAACCAGAGACATTGTTGTTGAGTGCAAAGCAGAAGTAACAATAATATTCACTGGATTATAGTTCCTTCTTACACAAGTAGTAACTAAAGCACAGGGACTATTACTGTGTTGAGTATCTTAATAGCTTTTTATTCATTCAACTGTATTAATATTTCCCAAGACCAGCATCAATAATACTTCTTATGAAAAACATCTCATGGAAATATATCCTCCCTGCTTTGAAATACTGCAGTGAAATAAGGAGTTTCTTTGAAGTATGGGTTCCTTAGAGGGATATCACCATATAGGGATTTGTATTAAAATAAGCCATTGAGGTGATCTACTTGTAAGCCACTCTCACTAAAGATAGGGAGTCAAATCTGCTACAAATTGAATAAGAAATTGGTTTGTTCAGTCTGCACTCCATGATTGTAACTATACTTTGTGCTTTGCATTAACTGATAATTAAGATGCACAAATTCATTAATCTGCTCCCTTGAGAATTTTCAGTGTTCACCTACAATTCTTGAGATTAGGAAAGGGTTGAGAATACTGCTTGTCTCTCATACAAATGCAGACTGAGCAGACTCTTGAACGTGGTAAAAAAGACCCAGGTTTTAGCAGGCAACATTAGTTAACATTAAATACTACATGTAATAATTTGAAGTTCTTAAGCAAGGTTGGTAAGCGTGCAGGGAATATGTTGCTTTTATTAGTATAAAAATCCACAAGGTGTAAATGCTTGTTTGAAGAATTACATTCACTTAAAATGGTGACACTAGATGACTGTAATTCTGACTCTGCTCCCACGTACAGTGGCTTAGATAAGACTTTCATGGTCCAAATAAACTGTTCAGGAATATGGCAGTAAAGTCTCACTAGAACAACAACAAAAAAATGTTTCTTATAGGCATTGGATAAAGTTTCTAGCTAACCTTTCAACTCATACCAAAGATAAATATGTTGTCCAGACAGGTGACTTACCATATTTGATAATTTTTAAAAATGGGGAAAAATCATTCTGCAGAACTCACCATATCTGTTCAAAACATCATGCCTGTTAGGATTGTTCTTTCTAACTTTTTTTTTAAGATGATTTACTGCAATTACCTGTTATTTGTCAATTGCTTTAAGTTTGGCAAAAGGAATACACAAAGCAGATTTTTGATCTAAGTAAACAAATATGGTGAACTTTCCTACTGCTGTGGTTGGAACATGTAATGAATTAACTAATGAAAGTATGAGAGTCGAATTTGACCTTGACTTTGAAGTTGTATTTAGCACAAGATCATTCAAATTTTGCATTTTATGTATAATTAATGTCACAACATTTCTAAGAAAGTAACACTATTATTCTAATTGAAATAAGAAAAAATAACGAAGTTGACTGAAATGTAGGCCTTTCAGTCACTATAAGGTTGTGGTCCTGAGAGGTCTATCCCAGTTTTTCCAGAACAGGGGAGTTATCTGACTCCTTATGATTTGCCCAGGACTTTCAAAAATTCTGTGTATGCATTCCTGCATCCCTAAAAGCACAGATATAGTTTTCATCTAAGAAAATAATTTATAAAGCTTCTACCTAATTATTTTCACAGTTAACCAAGATTCCAGTGTCTTTTTAGATGCATACAGAAGTTTTTCTTCTCAATAAAAGAGACACTCAACCTACATGAGACAATAACTCTTTGATATTAGAACATGTTGCATCTTAGCAATCCTAGCATTGCCTGAAATTTCTCTAACCTAAAGTTTTTGATTTTACTTCAACAGGAGGCTTGATCCAGGTCTCAAAGGAATTAATAGGAATATTCGTTAACTTAAACAAGAGCAGAGTCACGGCCAAGGCCAACAATACTAATTTGCTTCAGCTTCAGGCAGGCTTCTTCCTTTTTCAAGACCAAATCTTCACTCCACCTTCCAAGAAATTTAATAACCACGTATAAAGTTTGAAAAGTTAGTTTCTCCTAAGCATATGGGAGCCTCTAATTGGGGTGGTGTGCAAGTCCTATCCTCAGACAGAGTTCAAGGTCAGCATGGATAATCCTTATTTATCTGTAAATGGGATTGGTCAGTTCTTTGGGCTAAAACTTGTTACAGAGTATTTCGTTATATTCTTTTCCTTTGAGGAGTAGCTCGACATTTTTGGCTTATCCACAATATCTTCAATGACTGGTTTGCATTTTTCTTAATATAATTGCTAGACAAGCTACATCGCAGAAAAGAAATTACAAAAACTTTTTCTTGCCAAACTTCCAAATATGGTTAAGGTTTGTTCTGTTTGTCTGTCCCTCTCTTTTTCTCCTCTAGCTTTACTTTTGATAGACTCAGAGATTCATAAAACAGCACATTCACCACGTGAATACAAAAATCTTAGCAAGCTGACAACAGATATTCTTTCCCTGTGCTTTAAATTTCAAGGTCCTGCTTTGTTACTTTTTTTTTCCTTGTACTTTATGTATCTCATTAGTCACCAGTACAGAAATTTACCAGTATCACAGCTTTTTCATATGAGCAGAACTCTTAAGACAAATACACTTTATCTTCTCACCAAGTTATCCTAATTCTCAAGGGACAATGGTAAATGATCGGAAGGACAATTTCTTCATTTTTACACCATGCAAGAATTTTTGTTAAAACATTTTAAAAATACACCTTAAGAGTCAAACATGGTATGATATTAAATGTTTTAATATGTGGTCATATGTACTTTGATAAGTGTAAGTATAAAATATTATTTTTGTAGTCTATGTGAATCTGTAGCGATGTCATAGTTGCCCGATTGTAATTCGGTGAAATTTAAGTTCCTAAGTTATTTAGATGCTTCTGAAATTTTCTGCTTTTCACAGCATATTATTAGGAACAACATTTAAAAGGTATGAATGGAAAGATCTGTAATGCCAATGTCTTTGGGTAAAGATAACGAGCCCTGAAGTAGTTGTGAAAAAAAGCCAAGAAGCCAGAAGGGAAAAAAAATACAAGACGACAGCCAAGAGGGAGAAAATGTAGATATCAAACAAAATGTCTGGCAGCACGCCCAGGCAAAATTTTCTATACATATCAAGGTCAGACATCACAAGTTTTTCTGACGATAAATTGTGTACGTGAAACAGGAAATATCTAAACAAGCCA
>JAOTQQ010000052.1:20739009-20766911 GCA_026546715.1 Gallinago undulata | reverse complement strand
ACATATCAAGGTCAGACATCACAAGTTTTTCTGACGATAAATTGTGTACGTGAAACAGGAAATATCTAAACAAGCCACAAAAGATACTTGCTCTCTCTTTCCTGCTGATATTTTGAATGCATTTGGACAGTGACTGAAGCAGTGTATACCAATTAGGTACTCACAGATGATGAATAACACTAGGATTGGCAAATTTGAGCAGCAGTCAGCAAACTCACCACAGTCAAGCAGGAAGACCCTAAAGAAATATGAAAAGAAAAAAGTGCCACGTGACCAGAAAGGTATTGCAGTTCCACGGAGGGTAGTCCTGGGCAAGAGCCTAATAAATAGCAAACCAAAATTTTCTTGGGGTAGGAAAATCAGATCAGCTGATTTATGCTCTCTCCTAGACACCTTGCTATATATGTTCTATTATATTTAATGTGTGGAATTACAAATTTTTTTTTAATACAATTGCCAGTGTAAAATTTACAGAGATGCCACAGAAGGTGACAGATTAATAAGTATTCTGTGAATTGGCTGCATTCAAGTGTGGCATCCTTTTTGCTTAGTCATGTGTTTGTTTAAACTTTTATTTTCTTATTTTTCTAAAATTAGAATCTGAGACTTAATATGGATTTCATAATGTCCCTGGCTTTTAGAATCTCATTCCTTGAAAAATGACGGGAAATTAACCTTTTTTATTGCATACCGGTTCGTTCCACCTCATCTCCAAATTTGTGGTACCCCTTTTCCTTTAAGACTTCCACAAAGAATCCCTTCAAAGGTTGGAATCAGTCACTGAAGTTCAGTTGGGAGAACTTGCATGAATCAGCTAGGGAACAAGGCAAACAGTGGCTCATGCTGTCAACCAGCAGTAACTATTTGTAAGGACTGGGAAGTATTGAAATTGTAAGAGAGGTTCATCTGAACATTTATAGCCTAGCAACCAGTTGATAGAGACCCGATTTGATTATAGTTTGCCTGAAGTAAGCAATCATTCAGTAGGATTAAACTAGATTATTGAATTAAACAATATAGTCCTCCTTCAGTCTCCTTCATTATCCCCTTGAATCCTCTGTGAGTTCCCTCTGAGGTTCTCTAGTGTGCTTTGCTTTTCTTATTCCTGACTTTTCTAACATAATTTAATTCAAGTGAATATTTTCCATTCTGACTCTCCTAGTCTGAATTTTTGGGAAAGTCTCTGACAGTTTGAATGCTTACTTAAACCTCCTAAAATTTGAGTTATCTCAGAACATTTTAGTCCAATCTTTCCTGAAGGTCTCAGGACACCATTTGTCTTCAGTGATAAAAATATACACATAAAAACAATATTTAAAAGCACCTCTCAGTTTTTGATTAGGAATTTCACTCTTTCAGGTGCAAACAGAATATTAGCATATGTTGCTATCTGTTAGGTAAAATAAAGGCAGCTTCACATAAGGTCAATAAGTAAACAGTCTTCTTGGTGTGATAGAAAAATCTGAATTTAGATATGTTATAGCTTAGAGTACCTCACACATGCTCTGTGAAGTTAGAAAGCAGGTTAGGGTTCTGAAAGATTCCCACTGAATATTGCTGAAGGAATGGGTGGGTTCTTGCACAGCTGAAGAGCAGAATGCAGCTACAGGGAGCACTCTAAATAAAACTGAAACAAATTCTAATGGTGGTAAAGACTGAATTATGCAAATGAACAGAGAGTGTGAAAATCTGTCTACACTAAGTTACTACTGGATCTGACTTTTTAAGTATCAGTCATCAGTTTGTTTCCTGCTGGCAAAACTATCTTGATAAATGCAATACTTACAGTCTTTTCTTCAGCTTTTGAAATCATGTGAAATGTTTAATTACAGAAGTCATAAGCACAGCTACAGGACCAGTCTTTTCTGTTTTATACAAAAAGTGATGCATAAAGGGACAGCCACAAATAGATCTGTAATCTGCAATACTTTTTAGGACATTGCTCCTGTACTTGCCTTTATCTGTGAATTATCTGTGTTACTGAACTGTTTCCAGCAATGAAGGAGTTAACCCAGTCTGCAATTAAAGAAAGGTAGAAAATTGGCCCAGCTGTAGAATATAAAAGATGAGGAAGAGGCGAGGTAAGTTTTCCTTGGGGAAGCAAGGTTGGAAAGAGCAGAAGCACTGTGGTCTGGTTTCAGGAAAAAAACAAAGAACTTTTGGCTTCTGAAGGACAATCACATGCTGGAGGTAAGTTTGATTGTTGAGAAGGATTGAGTATCTGCTTGGAGGGCAAGGATTTGTGTTATTTGGCTTTTGGAAGAGAGTTTTGGCAGCCATTTTCTTGAATAAGCTGATTTGTTTACAGTTTGATTCTATGTTGTTTTTCAGGATAGTTAAAAACAAGATTTCTGTTACAGACTTCTAATGTGGCATGTATAGGCTCTGGAAGAGTAGTTAAATGCATGCATTCAAAATTTTATGGATACCATATACATGCAAAAAGTCTGATACTGAATACTTTGTGTCTATTATCAATGCAGGAGCCGTGTGTTGTTATTTAAGAGCACCTAGTGTTCAAAATGCAAACTTGATAATTCAAACTATTTATGGTATTAGTGCTGTGTTGTGCTAAGTATCTTCAGAAAATAGTAGGTGCTTCAGAAATGCTTATAATCTGTAGAGGACCAGGTGTAAATTAAGAGCTTTGAAGTCAGCTGAAGTCACTTAAGAAGCAAAGGTTCAAGGGTAGCTAGATCACAGTTTTTGTTTCAGGAATATTTATTTTTTAGATGTAACTTTTTACAAGAAACCATGAATTTGCTTTTTAGAAGAAACTGTAAGCAGTTGTTTTGCTGCCTGTTGGGCTCAGAGCTTGGTCCTGGTTTGCTTGTCTGGGACTTTCCTGGATCCATTAGCTCTTTGGTGTCTTGGTTCCCCATCTGCTGGCTTTGCATTTCCTTCTTTGTTTTGGCAATAGTTGTTTTAAATGTTTTCATAAAATGTTGAAATGTAAAACATTTTTTGTCAAAAATTTATCAACCAGTTGAAATTGTAGATTTTTTTTTTTTCTGTTTCTGCAGGTGTTGGTTTCTTATGCTGTAACTCTCAGGTCTGAAGGAGTCTTAATTAAAAACAGCTGGATGAATTATTAAAAGGCTAAAAGGCTAATAATCTGTCATGTGGCCAAAGCTTCCTCGTGATCCTGATTTTCATCCCTGCTTTTAGAATGGTACACTTGCGCATTTGACCTCAGGACTACTTTGGCTTATGATCTAGTGGAGATCCCCAAGGTAGCTGAGGGTATAGGAAACACCAACAGCACACCTGAAACACAGCCCTGAAACATCAACTACTGTTGCATGTTTGCCACTGAGCTGTGTTACAGGTGGCTTCTTCCAAATAATAGGGTGGCTAGCTTGGGTATACTTGTATGGCAGTGCATGCTTTCTTCTAGGTAGATTTTTAAGAACATCCATTAAGACTTCAATTGACTAAGCCTCTTTATAATAGAGAGGTGTAGTCATTTATTTGGACAACTTTTTGACTTATGGTAAAGCTGAAGAACACAAGTAGCTTTTTTATAGTAAATTCAAGATGAAGTCTGTTTTTAATATTCTCTGGTCCGGAGGCCCTACTAGGCAATGAGGGTAGGACTGATTGTTGTTCAGAAATGTTGAACAGCTCCATAACTAATCAAAACTTATCCTCTAATGCTTAAAATTTAAATTCTGAACTATTGCTAAATTCTGTAGCATGTATCTCTTTAGTCTCTGTTACTCATTGTTACTCATATACGTATGAAATGGGAAAGGGAGCAAGTAGACATAGTAACAGTAGTGTTTTCTAGCACAGCTATTTATTCTACAGAAAACACTTGCTCACAAATTAGTTTTTTCACCCTAATTTTTCTGCAGAATATCATTCTTGTTTGGAATCTATGGACCGAGTTTAAGTTTTACAAGTAAGAAAACTAAATGTAGGAGTGTCTTGGATTTCTTATTTTATGTTAATAACGTGTCGTCTTTGTGACTTTGGAAAAGTCGCTTGACCTACTCGAGCCTTATTGTGGAAAGTTGGATAAAATCCAAAGCTTCAAAAAGTCCCAAATGCTGAAGTGCAGCTTATCCAAGTGAGTACTGTAAATTAGGTGCACAGGTGACCATTGTAATTGATCAGCATTCCAATGTGCTGATTTGTTGAGCCAATATGGCATTGCAGCAAATGCATTAAGAATATTTTTTTTTTTACAATGGTTTACATAACACTCCTGTAAAATAAATCTAATATCTTTGGAGCCAACCCTTTATGCTTTTTCTCCTCCCCAACCCTCCTTCATCTCACAGATAGCACCAGAAATACTTTGTGCACATGTTATCACATACACAGAGACATGATGTTTTCACAGGCATAAAGGTAACATTTTTCTCCAGAAAAGTACCTTCATGTACTGTGTAAGTGCAGGACATATGCACCAGTAAAAAATAGCTGTAAGATGTTGTTGACTGAGAATAGCACATTTACATGTGAGGTGAGCAATCACTCTTGCATTCTTCTCCTCTTCTTTTGATTGCTATGGTTCTTTAGGATGGCAGTAGGGAGGCTCAGCAAGGAATGGAAATTTTTTTTTCAGCTCTGTTCCCTCTAGCGTTCGATCTGAAGCTTTATAATACTGTTTCGTTATCTTTGTGGTCTTAGAATATTTTCAAAACGCTGAGAGTTTGAGACTCAAAAAAGAGCTATGTGCTGTATGTGGGAATCGTGTAGCTCACTCAATAGACAACAGGAATGCAAGTATAAAGCAGAAAGTATTTTAGCCAAGAAAGAAATCTTGAATTTTGCACTTCCTAAGACCTTGCTCTGTTCCCGTAACTTGCTCTCCTTGTTCTTGCTCTTTAGGAACCCGATGGAAACAGTATGAAAATAAGAATCTTTATGCACCTACAAAACGACGGAGGTGAAGCCTTCATACGCGCCCTGACGTTTGCAGTGAGAAATCTCCTATGTTATTCCGATGTTAGCCCAACTTTGAGTAACAGTTTGGTTGCTCTCCACAGAGGAAGTACAGATGGTGACTCCTGGCAGGCAGTGTTATTTGGAAGACATAATGCTGTATGTGTCCCGGTTGTTAAGCTAACTGACAGTTTTTACGCAGCGCGGGCTGCTGAGATTTTAAAAATCAGAAAATTACCATTTGCAAGTCAGAGGTCAGCTGGTTCTCTTCGAAGACTTAAATATCCTAGTCCTGTAGCAATGGTGCCATATGTTCCTCGCTGCTTGTTGCCTTGAAATCATAGCGGTGAAAATCAAAAGCCGGTTGTCTGTTGTAATCAGACTGCAATGAAATATAGTTGTGCTGTCTGTGAGCCTGTTAGATATCCAGGATGTAATAGAGCATGGAAACAGTCCAAACCTCCCCTAATCAGTACTGGGAAAGTCAAAGGAGCTTTCTAACTGTGAATGATCTATCTTGGTAAAAAAAAAAAAGAGGGAATTTGATGTGCCTGTTAATAGTCTGTAATTGAAAGGGACTTCTGTCAAGGTTGAGGTATTCCAGAGGGATACTGCTGGTACTGGGGTTAAATCCATTTTTGTGATTAAAACAAGGCAGTAATCATCATACTAAGGACACTTTCAGTTGAAGAAATTGTAAATAGCCTTTTGGATAGAGCAAACTAATACAGAAGGACTGAGTAAAATTACAAACATGAGCACAAAATAACTAATGGGATTTGTAAGAAAGAGAAAGATGACCCGTATTTGAGTGAAATTATCCTTTGTGTGGATATACCATTGGAAGTAGGAAGGTGATTACTAACAAATACAAACATTAGTGGATAATTGTGTGGTATGTGCTAGACCTTGTGTCAGTAGGAAATACCATCAAGTCTGTGAGCAGTGTTTCCTTCTATTTCGTCTTGCAGCGTGCTGGTCCGTGCTTTAGCGCACTAAAGATGGAAGAGCACAGTATCATTGTGGCTGTCCTTTTCTGAGAGGGAGAATACTGGTGGTGGATACCATTCCTCATCCTTTTCGTATCCTGGGAAAGAGGAATGCTTGCCTTGTGTCCTGCTTAGCCCAGAATAAAGAGAGGCATTATGGGACCTAGATTTTAATAAGATGAAGGCTGTAGCTCTTAATTAAGATGATAAAGAAATTAGAACAGATTAGTTTAATGTTTTCAAAACTGTAACTTAGACTGTAGATATGAGAGAGCATGAGTTTTATACAACTATTTGGAAGGTATAAAGTTTAAAAACCACAAAGGACAGAAATTTAAGATAAAAGGAAATCTGAAATGGATACCAGAGGAAGATTAATATGCAAAATCTATTAAGGATGTAGATACGCAAAATCTATTAAGGGTGTAGAACAGCTGCTTAAGGGACAGGATAGAAGAATCTTATTCAGAAGAATTTTAAAATGAAATCACACTGGCACAAAAACTAACTCTATGCACACAAGTGTGTGAGCAAGACAATAGATGGATTAAAAATATGAAATACTGATTATGTTTAACCTCTATGGTGTATGTAGAGAATTGTCATCTTAATTTTGAGATTAGTCCTTTAAATTAATTTAATGATTATCTTCACTATAAAGATGAGAAACTACAATTTGATAAAGAAAAAGTACTACTTATGACATTAAATACTGCAAATGTGTTTGTTTTTTTTTTCCCTCTGATCTGTTACGGAATATAAAAAGGTAGAGTTCAAGGCACATGTTCTTCCATTCAAATATCTTTATTTACCATGCGAAAAGAGGGAAAAGACGTTTCTCTCCTGCAGTGGCCAAGGATGCATCCAATCAGCAAAGTCACAAATCGGTGATGCTTTGATAATAGGCTTATGTCAAGTAAATTGGGTGTGGAGAAAGCTGGTTGATTAAGCAATAGCTGAGTGCTCAGTATTATTAGCACTAAAGTAAAGTGGCTGTTACTTGAAACAAGAATTAGTTTCCAGTGGATAGTGTTGCTTTCTGTAAGTTGCCTCTCTAATTGAAGATCTTATGTCCAAATTTGGGGAAAACTTTGACTGATTAAACACAGCCTCAAACTTGTCAAAAGCCATGTGAGACGTCACCGTATCATGAGATAGAGTTCTAGGCTTGCAGTTTACATTCTAGTTGCTGTTTGCTAAAAGGCTTTTCCTTTTTATGGGAAGTATTATATAGCACAGCTTTTTGATGAGCTCCAAAAACCTTTAGGCAATGTATTTATTCTCCTTTGCATTGATCCTGATGACTTCTACCTATGATTTGGAGAGCCTGGTATATAATCCAAACTCTTATTGAGTTGAAATTCCATAAATAGATTCAATACTAGGTGTAATACAGCAATAGAAATTTGTAGTAGAACCTTAAAGACTTAAATAAGGACACTGTGATGTTTTGAGAAAACCTATTCTAACATTCAGTTGTTGGTAGATAATTTCCTATTGTGTAAACTTTGAGGAATATATAGATTAAGTTAATCACTTGATGATCTGTTGAACATGGATATAGAGAACTCTGGGCAATGATTAATGAGGTGAAATTTAACAAGTCTAAATGCACCTAGGACTGACTAATGCAGGCCACAATGCAGGAGTGGCTAGAGAAGGAGAGGCTAGTGGCTAGTCCTACAGAAAGGGATCTGGGGGTGTTGGTTGCCAGAAGGCTCAGTGAGAGTCAGCAGCGTGCCAACCATTAGTCAAAGAGGTAATTATCCTGGTGATTCCGGGTGATATCCAGGTGATTATCCTGCTCTATTCAACTGCTGCAGCGTCACCTTGAATACTTGTATGCAGTTCTGGGCCCCATAATTTAAGAAGGATGTGGAGGTCCTTGACGCAGAGGAGAGGAACAAAGAGGAGCAAAGCTGGTGAAAGGGCTGGAAGGAATGTTCTATGAGGAGTGGCTGA
Organism: Gallinago undulata; assembly: GCA_026546715.1. Lineage (NCBI taxonomy): Eukaryota > Metazoa > Chordata > Aves > Charadriiformes > Scolopacidae > Gallinago > Gallinago undulata. The sequence goes on along the minus strand of JAOTQQ010000052.1, from coordinate 20,759,067 downwards.
GGACTTTGGGCTTGGAATTCTAGTTTGGAGAAAAGGAGACTGAGTGGTGACCTCATTGTGCTCTGCAGCTTCCTGAGGAGGGGAAGTGGAAAGGCAGGTTCTCTAGTTGTCCAGTAAGTGGACATATGGGAATGGTTCAATGCTGTGCCAGGGGAGGTTTAGACTGGACATTAGGAAGCATTTCTTTACTAAGAGGGAGTTCAAACACTGGAACAGGCTTCCTAGAGAGGTAGTTGATGCCCCAAGCCTGTCTGTGTTTAAGAGGCATTTGGAAAATGTCCTTGATGTGCTTTAACTTTTGGTCAGCTTTAAGGTGGTCAGGCAGTTGAACTAGATGATCGTTGTAGGTCCCTTCCAACTGAAATAGTCTATTCTATTCTGTTTCTTTTATTCTGCAAAAGATGCTTGTATTTGAAGATATATTTTTTTTTTCCACCAGCCCTTCATTTTTTTAGGCTAAATAAGTCCAATTGATTGTTTTTTGGTATTGATTGCATCTTCTGAACCAGTGACAACTTGTGTTAATGTCCTCTGGGCTCTGCTTTTGGGCTGCATTTCCCTTGATAGACAATTTTCCAGTGGAGGCCTTATCAGTGCTGAGGAGAGCAAAAAGCCATTGTGCATCTGGCAGGCTATACTCATGTTTATATATCTCACTACAGTGACTGCCCTTTTGCAACAGCGTGACATTTGCTTCTATTCCCTGATGCAGCTAATCAAATAGATGCTTCAAGAAAACATTTGGGTCACAGATAACATAGAAGAACATAATTAACTGCATTCCATTTACAGTGTCCATGGACATAGGACCTTTAGTTTTTCAGGGATTTTTTTTTTTTATGTAGAAGTTGTTATGTAAATAACTAGACATATTATAATTCCACCCTCTTACTTCTTTCCTCTTAATGAACAAGTACCTTTTTATGTTGGGTACTGTCTCTGATCTATTTATTGGAAACAGATTTAGATCTATATTAGAATAAATAATGATGCATAATTTATAATATTAAGGGTACTTACTTAAACTAGAATAATCTTGCATTATAGGCTAGAGGATGAAAAGGGGCAGATCCAAGGTGAACTCAAGGTGTTGTCTGGAGAAGGGACACACATTTCAGGAAAACATTGGGGACCACTACAGACATCATCCCCAATTGCTTCTGGAGTTGAGGAAGGGTTGAGATTAAAGAAAAAATGGTATCATTTTGTTACTACTGTGAAATTATGGAACTAGTGAAAAATTCCATACTACCTGTGCAAATGTAAAGGTTGAAGTTCGAAGCTAGTGCTCTGCAGGTACGTACTAGTGCCACATTCTAGCCAAGGACTAATATTCTATTTGTGGTATATATTGTAATGTTTATCTGAGTAGCTCAAGCATCAGTAGGTAGTTCAAACTCAGTGTGCTGTGTATGTTCTCTCCTTTTATTATTATTTTTTTTTTCCTCCCCACTTTCCCATCCCTTAAAGATCTCTTCCCTTTCCCCCCATCCTCTCTTGTTAGTGTCAGTTTGTCTGTTCTTATGTTGGAGTGGAATGGAAGTCGAGACTCTGTCTGGTCATTGAAGTTAGAAACAGAATTGTTGAACTGTCTAGCAATGTGTTATCTGAATAAATGACTTCCATCTTGTATTATTTGTTCTAAGCTCCAAGTAATCAGTTGAAGAAAACATGCACCATATCAGAAAGTAAATGAGATAAAAATCTATTTCCACTGGGCAGTCAATGTGCAGAAATACTTATAGGTTGGCTTCTCCCTGGCAGTTACTGATTTAGTTTTCTTGAAGAACTGAGTTCAGAACTGGGTTCTTGATATGTTTATTTTTATCCTCCTTTGGCCTTTTCATATAACTGGCTGGCAGATTATGAGATTTCCTAAATGTTCAAATGATGGGCTCTGGCATTGGAACTGAGCATAGTGTGGATCTGGTGCTTCTTTTCTACACTGAGTTATAGACCAGCTTCATTTTAATCTGATCACATAAAGGACTTAATGATTTGCTCCACTTATTAGAGCAAAGAACAACCTTTGGTGCATTTAAAATATTAATTATACAACTATCAGAACATTCCCTGGGTCCTAAATGCTTAGAAAATTGGTTGGAACCAACCTACCTAACAAAGCAGTCTCTCATTTACTTCACATAACTTAAAAAAAAAAAAAAAAAGCGCAAGCCATTGCTTTTATAAAGCATTTAATACGGTTTATGATAGCAATAATACCCTTGAAATTGGTTATATGACTGTAGTTTGCTATAGTGTTAACTACCCTTGTCTTCAGGTTGGTCCATTAACTGAAAATCCAGCCATTAACTTATAATGGGATGATTTCTTGAGGATTATTACCTGATTCTTAGCTTGGAGATTAATATTCTTGAAGGATAGTGAAACAGTGACAAAATATAATGAAAAGTTCCCGGTTCAGGTTTTATATAGTAGTGATCTATTTAGACAAGATGCCTTTGAGGCTTACATGTAGTTTATTTCATTTTCTGTGTCACTAAAGATGGAAACATGTAAGTAGCACCGTTCATTATGAAAAAGAACACATGTTGGCCCAGATAATCAGAAGCAGATGAGAGACAAGGAAGATGATGCTAAACGTGACAGTCTAATAACGGGGACTTCAAGCTTGATCCTCCCTATTCTTTCAGTGGGAATTTTGCTTGTGGTTTCAGTGGAAAAAGATTCAAGGCCAAAAAGACAAGGAGTAAATTGTTGTATCTTTCTGAAAATACCCAAAAGACATAAAGAGGCGGGGAGGTGTCATAAGCAAAAGCTTATTCCAGCTACTGTAATCTATATCTTTGTAAAGAAAAAAAAAAAGTATTCAATGAATTGATAGAGCTATTCATTTCAGAAGGTGGAAATCCTACAAGAATTCCCTAAAGTATGTCCTTAGCATACTTCTGTGACCTACATTTTCAGTCCCAAAAGTCATCTTTTTCTTTGAGTAATACAATGCCAAATCTGAGAGAGATTTATTATTAATGCGGCATTATTAATTAACTCTGGAATCCACTCCAACAAAATGTACAGATATTAATAAAATTATGGTGTTGTCTCTGAAATCACTTTACTGTTACAGTTGCATCAGACTTCTGAGTTTTCTTCTCACACCCGTCTTAAATTTTGTCAGTTCATCTGTTAAGAATTGTCAGCCAAAATGATAGAAAATTACGGAGTATTGGTGGGCTATATGAACACTTTTAAAAATAAATTCACAATAGCTTCTAGTAGTGATCTCTTGAGCTGAGATGTGCTTTCTCTACTACAGATTTCCCAGTCTGAAGAAAGCTTAGAAAAAAATTTTTTCCTCCTTTGTACAAGGTATCTATATCTTGATTACCTCGTTGAGACTAAAGAGAGAAACCTGGCAACAGTTTTTTTCCTTTGAAGAAGGACATTTGAGTTCATTCTGCCACCCCTACACGAACAGCTATTCCATAGGTGCAGTAGCATAGTGTTAGGAAACAGTCTATCTGCCCAAAAGATAATGCAGAGAGACTGCAATTTAGGCAACGTTAAGAAAAATTAAATCCTAAATTTTCTGCTTGGAGAAGACGCTAGAAGTGCTGTTAATACCAGTGTAAGTAAATATTACTGAGAGGGAGGTTGGCATAATTTAATTCCAGCAAAAGATTCGCAAATGAAATCGGAAAAAAAAAAAAACAATAGCTGCAAATACCAACATATCCCACAAGCAAATATCTTTTCCTCTTCCCGGGTATCTGGGAGAGAGGCTTGTCTGGAAGCACACACTGAGAACAGAAAGACCAGCTAGATGGAGCAGGGAGAGGAATGCAGTTCCAGCTTACAAGCTCAAATAGTCAACCCAAATGTACATTGTTATTTAAAAGTAAGGGCTTGGCTGTTAAAAGTGTGGCTTTCTTCCACAGCGGTATTCAGAAATGTGTGGAAAAAGTGGTCTCCCTGGTGAAAGGAACCTATTAAAGTTGAAATCAACAAGCAGAACCTAGCTGAAAACTTCAGAAATAGTGACATTTCTAGGCCTAGTTGTTAATTATCTGAATCTACCATTTCAGAACAAACACAGTGTTGCTTTTACCTTCTTTTTGAGATTCATGAATGAAAAATGTTTGTTTAACACCAATTCTGGAACTTCAGCAATTGTAAATGAAAAAAGGTAGTGTGAAAAAATAAGTGCACCTCAAATTAAAATACCGAAGTTTATATCATTGAAATTAGAAGTCTTAAGTTTGGTTTCCTGTGTTTAGTCTTGATTACCTCCCTGACACCTCTCCTTGCACACATCAGGAGTTGCTCTGTCTTCTTGAGGGTATAATAGTAGAAATTCTCCTGCCTTCAAGGACTTTTGAATTGCTACCATTCTTTTCTATGTGCTCTCTGGGGTGAGGTGGTCTTCTTTAGCTATTCTCTATCGTATCATTTTTAATACGAGCTAAATCAGGAGAGAGATGTAGTGGAAACTTTGGAACACAAAAAAACCACATGTTGACAAAGAGCAGTTTCTGTGGGTTTTTTTTTTTTGCTGTTCTTCATTCTAAGCAATTTTATAAATTGTACTTCAGAATGAAAAGGATAAAATATTTGCAATAATACCGAGGGGAAAAAAATTGTGTCCCTGTCCTTCAAATCTTCCCCTTTCTGCAGTTTGCTTCTGTTATAAAAAGATGAGAAAACAAAGAAAAATTATTAAAATCAATAAGGATTATTTTTCATTTTAATGTCATGGCTCTTGAATAAGGTCTATAATACATTTAGTTTCCTTTTTAAACACCTTATGTTTATTCCTCATTTGATTTGGCTTTAAGACTATGGTCTATTTCTGTCTGGTGTGTTATCAATCTTTTTCACAAATGATATTGGTTATATATATCAGTACTGTATAACTTCCTATTGTTTCAAAAGACAATACTGTTTGTTTTGAAAGGGATGTATCTGTGGTTTCATCAAAAACTTAGCGCACCCAAGTAGAACTGCCCACCTGTGTTTCTTTTCCAAGATGCCAAATTGGAAAAAAAACCTTACAAACTATTTCACTACCAATTGCTTTCTAATTTTTTAAGTTGTAAAATTAATAAGCCATTTTTTCAAGGACAAAGTACTCTGTGAATTTATGCCTTGAGAAAAACACTTGGGATATACAATAGATGTGCCATGCAATGATTGCCACTGTCACAGCCGCTACATAAAAGCTGATATCAAATAAATTACTAAGTTTGCACTTTGTAAAGGGCTGTGAATACTTAATTTGAATTCTCAAATCATGTTCTCAGCATAGTGCTGCTGACTTCACATCCCACTGAGGGTGAATGCGGTCTATTTTTTTGCAATGTTTATTAATTTCCAAGATTTTAAGTTGTGTTAATCGGCAGGATTTAATTTTTGAGGTCCTTTTTCTCCAGTCAATAAATCAGGAAGAAATGGAAGTTGTGTGGACTGCCAGCACTCCAGTGGTGTACTGTCTGTCTTTACTGATGAAGTGCATAACTGAGTTTCTCCTAAAGTATCCCATTTCCACAGTGGCTGTTTCACTGACTGATTTAGGGATTCACTCACCAGAGCTTATCAGATAAAAGCTGAGATGAGCTACGTTTCCACAGTGAAGTAGATGCTTGATTCTTTATTAACCCCTTGTGGCACTAGGGCCATGAAACAATGTTCCTGGCAGTGTCCATACTAAGAGGGCCAAATCAACCCTTAGCAGAGTTCCATTTACTAAGTGTGGCTAACTATTTAACTACTGCTTCCATATGACTGTGGGATCGTATATTTGGTATCACAATAACTGGTGTTTGGCACTCTGATCTCCTGATGGATAGCAATTGAAGTAATGAAAAGTACTGTATGCTCTTTTATGCATATAGCTTTTAATGCTATTATGGCTGAAAAATCACTGTACCGTGGCTGATACTACCCTTACCCCATTCATTATGGTTTTTTATATGTTTGAAAGGAGGCTAAATCTTACTTTTAAAAACATACATGTTTGTCTATGCTTGCTGTGTATTTATCTATAGTCTGTGCAGAATCTAATCAAAGGCTGCGGGCACGTGTTATTTCCTTAAACCTACTGTATTCAAGAAGTTACGCTCTGTGTGTCAGCAAATAAGAATCTCAAAGTATACTGCCTACCTGAATTATAAACAGTAAGTTTGTGTCAACATCCTATGTGTTGGGTAAGAGTCTGCCAGGGGTATGGTTGCCTAATTGTCTGGAAACAGATAAAGATCCATGGGATTATATGATTTACGGTGGCATATTAGGTTTAGCCAGGTCCTGAGCTGGCCACTTACTGATACTTTAGCTCAGTGACTTTCGTTCACACAGAATTCTCCCTTTGTGTGCTTTTCTTTCTCCTGAGGAATATTTGTAAATAATTGAACAAAGTTTAGGACGCTTTGCCTTTCTTTTATACTTTGTGGAAGAGAATATATAAAATCGGTTGCTTGAATTCTTCTGTCCTTGTTTGTGATCACATACTAACCCTTGATATTGAAATCAAGGCACAGTGTCAGGGGTGATACTGGAGAGCATTAATAGACAGTGCACATAGTGTGGTAGCCCAGCTGCACACAAACACAAAACTGAAAAGCATCTGAAGAAGGCCTGACTTCATCCAAATTGGCTGAATGTTCTACTGCTTGAATGAATCAGCTAGGAACCAATAAATCCACTCTTACTGTGGTGTCAGCACTTCAATCAAATTGTTTTTTGTTCATAGATACCTAATGCTAGGTCCAATAAGTGGTTTGCAGTGGATTATTTGATCAGCTGTAGTTAGTGATGAACCCTGCTTTGTCACGTGGCAACTGGTATTATGATACCATCTACCTTGCAACCTGAGATACATCACTTATATAGGTTTCAAGACACGGTAATGAAGCTGCTGTGGATCTTGCTAAGCATCCATTAGGTGTGTGGATCAAAACTTCCAGGAATTGGAGGAGACAAAAAAGTCGGAAACTATTTCGTTGGGTGACATCAGATATCTTTTGGGCATTGGCAAGCCCCCCATTCATGTAGCTCAATATGAAATGCCACTCAAAGTTTGAATTTATTATTATAATTAAAAAATATAGTCCCTGGCAAGTGTATAAATTTTCTGTCTTGTGATGGGCTCCAACATAATGATACTTAGAAAAAAACATGCAATACCACTTGTTGTGAAAAGGGAGGTATTACCTTCTATTTTTACAGATACAGATGAACAGATAAGACTTGCTGCTGCAGCTGGATACACATAAATCTGTGGAGCCTGATGGAATTCATCCCAGCATAGTGAAAGAGCTGACCGATATCATCATGGGACCTCTCATTTTTTCCAGTAGTCTTGGGGGTCTGGAGAGGTCCCAGTTGAAGCTGGCAAATATGCAATTTTCAAGAAGGGAAAGAAGGAAGACCATGATAATTACAGGCCTGTCAGTTTTACTTCTGTGCCTGGTAAAATTACAGAGAAGGCTATTCTGGGAATTATTGAAAAACACTTGAGAGACAATGCATTGGTCGGAGCCAGCACAGGTTCATGAGGGGAAAGTTCTGCTTAACAAACTTAACGTCCTTTTATGACAAGGTGTCCTGGTTTGGCACCTATCTAGTTGACCAAGGGAAGCCACTAGATGTGGTGGTTTTGGATTATTTTTTTTCTTTTGCAAAACTTTTGATACTGTCTCTCACAGCATCCCGGAGAAAATGTCTAGCACACACCCAGGCAAGTCTGTATTGGGTGAGAAATCGGTTGACAGGTTGGACTCAGAGTTATAGTAAATGGGGTTACATCACGTTGATGTCCAGTCATGAATGGGATTCCCCAGGGCCCAATTTCAGGGCCAGTACTCTTTAATATTTTTATAAATGATCCGGGTGCAGGAATTGAATGTACATTAAGTTTGCTGACAATACCAAAGTTGAATATAAGTCAACGGTGTGCCATGGCAGCCAAATGGGCCACCTGTGTCCTGGGGTGCATCAAACACAGCATAGCTAGCCGGTCAGGGGAGGCAATTGTCCCACTCTGCTCTGCACTGGTGCAGCCCCACCTCAAGCTCTGTAGTTTTGGGTGCCTCAATATAAGAAGGACACCAAACAGAGTGTGGCCGGAGGTGGGTGACCAAGATGGTGAGAGGTCTTGAGAGTAAGTCTTAAACCAAGTGATCTCATCCATTCCTTGTTGTTCAGCTAGAAGAAGAGAAGGCTAAGGGGTAACCTCATCACAGTCTACAACTTCCCCAAGGAGGGCAGCGGTGGGGCAGGTGCTGATCTCCTCTCTCTGGTGACCAGCCAATAGGACAGAACGAAATAGAATAAAGCTATGTTGGGGAAAGTTCCAGTTATATCTCAGGGAAGGACATTAGGAAAAGATCCTTCACTGAGAGAGTAGTTGGTCACTGGAACAGGCTTTCTGGGGAAATAATCATGGAAACAAGCCTGTCAGAGTTCAAGGATTTTCTGGACGATGTTTTTAGTGGTGTGGTTTAGTTTCAGGTAGTCCTGCAAGGAGCAGGGAGTTGAGCTTCACGATCCTTATGGGTCTCTTTTAGCTTGAGATACTCTGTGATTCTCTATATCATCTGAGGAACTAGTGGAAGTATAGAACAGTTGCATCCAACTCCCAGATTTGTGAAGTTGTAAAGGAAGGTGTATTTGAGAGACAGTTGTGGTTGCATATATGCAATATATTTGGAGAAATACAAAAGTACTACTTACCTTTTCTTGTTGCTTGTCTGAAACATCAGTGATAAGATGCTTGCAGAAAAACAAGCCAAATTTAAATTCAGTTGCTCCCCAAGTCATTGAAGAAACATATATTTGGAGATCTATAGATTTTTTTTCCCCAAAAATAATGAAGCAGAGATTTTTAATAAATTTCTGTGATTTTTTTTTTTCATTGTAATGCACATTTATAATACAAACTTGTTGTATTAAACGTCACTTTGCTAGATACAGTAACTACATTTTTCATATAGTTAATTTAAGCAGAATTCTGTCTGATAAACTAAAGCTGGTTATAAGCAGCACCTCTCTGATACTTTTCCACTTTTGCCATGTTTTAATGCTCCAAAACATAAAGTGTTGATTTTTCAAGAAAGGTTTGAGGTTACATGGAATACTTGGACATGCGCTAATGTTTTAGTTCAAGAGTATGTTCGATGTTTCCTTGAAAGTGAAACAACTGTTTGCTACACGTGGAGACTGACCAAGGAAAATATGCTCTATTTATTAGTCTTTGTGGCTTCTTAGTACACCATAGCACTCATGTCTCCAGTTCTGACAGTTCTGGTCATAACTTGAATTTGAGGTAGTTTTTCAAAAGCTTATAAAGACCTGTGTCTGACTGACAACCCTGTCAACAGGGTGGTTGTTGGTCATCAATAGTTTAAGATATTTAAATGAGGCTCCAGAGTGTTCTGTGAGAGGTACACCATTTCCATTCTTTGCAGGAGGACTGAAGAGTCTTGTTTAACCGGACTATGTGCGTGGCTGTGTAGCAAATCGTGGTGTTTAACATCACAGGCATAGCAAAAAGCACACGCGGGTGTTAAGAATAAATAGTATTGAAACTATTAATGTTAATCAGATCTAGTGATGCTCTGTGAAGGGAGGGTGAGGAGGGCAGAATCTTTGTGAAGAGGTTTGGTTTTTTTCCTAGTTTCTTAACCTTCTCAGACCTTCATTTAAACTGCTTGGAAAAATATTTATTATCATAAATTCTGATTGTTATTACTTAACCTATACTGATGCTAATCCATGAAATGTGAACATAAAATAAATAAGGGCTTACCAAGGAGAAACAACACTCACTTAGCTTATCAGCTTGGACAATAACAGTCAGAAGTAAAGATAATAAACTTTCTTTGTTTCAGCAAAGAAAGGGCTAAAATAAACTCCTTTCAGGTTCTTTTTTTAAAAAAATTATTATGATTTCCAAGGAACTTTACATATCATTTACACCAATTGAAAAAGAAGGGAAGTATCTTGTCTATTTTGTTTCCAGCATCTCATCGAATAGTATAAGAAGTCTGTCCTGGAAAATAATAGTCTTAGTCTAGTGCTGCATCAATTGGTTTCTTTTTATGAACTCTTACAAACTGTTAAGATGGTGCATTTAACTGTTGAAAAAAAAAAAAAAAAAGGACTATAGAAATTTAATTGATTATTTTTCAAGCTAACTTGGGTCCTTTCATAACTCTAATTTGGGCTGAAGTTATAAAGCAAGTTGTTTGTGAGTGGTGGTAATAAGAATAAAATTCATCCTGCTCTCCCTCCTTTCAGTACGGACACTGTAACGTTTACTATAATACAGGTACAGTCTCCCTTCAATATTGCACTCCTGTTTGCCCAGGAATCTTGTGTCTCCTGAGTGGATGCAGTGATTTGAACAGACTAAGTAATTTTGAAACAATGTAAGGATACATGTGCCTGTTCTCTTTTTGTACTTTTAACTCAATGGATAATCTGAAATGCATTAGCTTCAGTAAAGACTGTTGAAAAGTAACATTATAGAGGTGTTTACTCCTCCCCTACCACTTGCTTGTGTCTGTTTATAGTATGCAAACTTACACTGAAGCCAAGAAGAGATACCGAAATTATATTTGTCAACTCCAAAATACTTGAGTGCCACGTATGGTGGGAATTAAATAAGGAGAGAATCTGTGTATTTATATCCCATACCACAAAGTATATGCATTATGATTTTAACATGAACAGAACTAGCAATGAATATTCAAGTTTATCAGTCATGTACTAATTAAAGCTACTTAGTGTTAGACATTGACGTGAAAGGCCAAACTAGCTCTTTCTAGTTGTTAAAATAGTTTTAACATTCCACAGATTATGTGGGTGTCTCAAGCTGAGAACTTGTGCACTAAAAGAAGTATAGCAACAAAACCAAAGGAAATTAATGTAAAATGACCCATATTAAGACATTTTAAGACACTGTTAGAGCCTTATGGTGACTGAGAATGGTCTTTCATTTATCTAACCTCACAAAACTATTGCAAGCATAAACGTTTTCAAGTTTGTTTTTTTCAGAGAGCACTAACGCACAGAGGAATCAAGATCCAGATTTCCTAAATTACTTGCTTCCCAAACACTCTAGTAATGCAGGTCCTGCTTATAATGTTAAGGGATGCTATTTTGCATGAATCTACATGATAAGATAGAAAACTTTTCTGCTGCAGAGCCGTAAACAAAGTTTGGCTCTTATACTTCCTACTGAGTGCAGGGGCTGAATTAGTGAGGGTAGATCCTTAAAGACAATGCTTAAATTTAGGGCCAGTTCCTCATCAGCTAAATCATCTGGAGTCCATGTGCTCAGCCTGCCCGCTGCCTTAGCTTCTGCCCCTGCAAAGAGGAAATTCTGATCATCGTATGGGCAGCGTTGTGAAGTTACCCCTTCAGCCTCCTTAAGGGCTTTCTCTAGTGTTCAAGGCTTTATGTGCAATTTGGAAAGCTCTTAAACTGTTCTCCCCCTCAACCCCAGGCCATTCCTACTGATCAGGACTGGTTTGTACCATCGACCAATTTAACCACTTAACTTGTACGCATTAATAGCATCGTTTCAACTTCTCCCCTCCCCACCACCACCCTCTTTCTCTGATCAAAGTATGTTTATTCTGGCAGAAATTCAGTTTTGCCAGGGTCCGTGTCAATGTAGGGTGTCCCAAGCTTTCCTCAAACCGTTGTTTATAGCCTCTCTGCCAGTTTGGAGAGCAGTACCTTACTTTTTACTTTTTTTTTCCTTTTTTTTTTTTTTCCTTTTTCCTTCTGTAGTAGAAGATAATTTAAAAAATTGCTTTAGGCATTTTCCTAAGATTATGATTTAAAGTCTTATAATCTCCTGAGGTCCTTGAGAAATAGGCCAGTCTCTGATAACTCTTGAGAAGTTGCCAACTTGCCAGAAAAGTAGGGAGAAGGATAGGATGTGTCTGCTTTTCTAATTAGCTTTTTTTCATACAGTAACTTATGTAACCCTATTTTTAAGTGACAGAAAAATTAAGCTAATCAAAAAATTATATTTTCTGCTGCATTTTATATCATTGCTTTCCTGAATTATTTCAAAATGATAGGGAGTAGTTAAACTAAACTGGTGTAAACCACAGTGGTTACAGTGTAAACTATAGCGTTTACTATATGTAGAGATATCAGAAGATATGTTTAAAAGCTGTGAGGAGGGAAAAGGTAACTGTGAAGTTCTGAAACGCCTATATAGAGACCCGATTTGAGTAAACTTAAATCATCTACTGTCAGCAAGTGATTCCTAATATATTTTTGACCATGGCAGTGTAGGACAGAGTACTCAATTTTTCATTTAAATGAGCTTTAATTCCTGATTATGTATCTGGATTTGTACACTCTTCTGTAACACGCTTTCAGAAGAATATCTTTAAACTAGCAGAAACTGCATCAAATTTCTTTCTTGATCTTTTAGGCATTAAAGTTTGGCATTAGCATACTAGAAAAAACCAAATGGTCTCACTAAGGACGCTATCCTGTCACAACAGCAAGATCACATTTGCAGTTGAGAGCAGCTATCACAGTTTTAAGATGCTACTTTCTCATGAACTTTGTCACTTTTTCCCAACTAGAAATGACCGTGCTAATGTCTGCGCTGACGCGGTTAATGTTATGAGTATTCCTTTATCTATCACACCGCAAAATCAGCTGCGAAGTACAACTAAGCTTCAGCCCTGGTTAAAGTCAGAAGGGTGATTTTGTGCTGAAAGGCATAAGAATTGCTATTGGCACATCTGGGCATTGGTAACTTCTAGTTGAAAACAGAATAACCAACTGAGAAATGGTACAGTCTGGAGTCAATGCAGATGTTTCTGCGGTAATTGTGAGAGTAAGCCCATGATGGTGGCTGGAGCCAGGTTGTGCAGAAGTAGCAGAATTAATTTGGAAGCAGGTCGAGGAGGTAATCAACCCTCCAAGAGCCATTTGCCCTTTGAGCCACAGAAATGGATTTGGCGTGTTGCCTTGCTTGTGGATTACATTATTAACCGGATAATGCACGGATTTTTCATTACTGTAGTATTCTTGTCATTTTTATATACACATTTTCCTTTTGCATCCTCATAATTAAGTGCACGATGGGGGGAAAAGGTCTGTCTTCTGTTGTACTGCTTTAACGATAAATCTTGCCTCATTGTCCCTGCACTCACACGTGCAATTATGTTGTTGTATACAACTTTTCTCTTTCTGGCAGCTATGAGGAATTTCTACTCAAGGGGGAATTTCTACTCAATCTTGACCATTTGTGAACATTTAGTCTACCAGATAGCCATGCTTTCCCTCTAAGGAACTGTCTCTTTCCGTCTGTGGTTGTAAGTATATGCCGATATTCAGTCAAAGACTGTTAAATATTTCCTTCCGTCCATTTAAAAAAATAAAATAACTTAGCAGCCAGATGTGTTTGACACTGTATTAAGAAACATGCACCCAACCCTAGCAACTTCAGACTTCAATAAGCCAAATTAGTTGAAAAATAGAAATTAAACTGGAAAAAATCACCTAAAAACACTACTAAACATTTGTGAACATTATCTTGTGCTTTTTGGATGGAAGTACAGGCAAACATGGGTTTTATATTGATTGTTAAGTATTACTGAAGTATCTAAACAGAAATAGGGAAGAAAGTTTCCAATGACTTTATATGGAGAGCTTTCTAGAATTCAAAAAGCCAGTGAACTCAACTGAGAGAATTATACATGCTCTAGTGTTGATGAGATCTAATACATAAGAAAAATGTATTTTGGCAGTAGGATTAAATGCTGTAGGCAAAACCCAACAGAATGAGCCAGTGGTTATAATATGAATATTCATCTAAGGGTTCCAGATGAAAGGTGCCACGTTCCTTAATCTAGTACAGATTCCTTTATCTTTCACTAAAGAGAAGAATAAAAAGTTCCACGTGCACTTGATCACTGAACGTAGATCTGCTCAGATGATTGCTGAGCTTGATTGGTGCTTGGTTTTATGAAATTACATAAATAAACATGGGAATTCTGTCCTACTACCCAAGGGAGAAACTACCACCATAAATACTAGTGAGTCTTGTCTAAGGAAATAGCCAGTGAAGGCAGAGGATTGAAATGGAGAAAGACAGGACTATGTGAGTGAACATCCATTGCTTTCACTGTTGTTGTGTATCTTCCACGATGGAGTCAGGAATTCAGTTTCTGGGGTCATTATTTCCAAAATGTTAAAAGTAAACAAAGAGGAAAAACTACCACCATGAGGCATTAACACACAGAAAAGACTTTGTCACGTTTGAGCCCAGTCAGATAGCTTTTCTGCCCTGGCTTTGTTCCCCTGGCTGGGAAAGCGCATCTTTACAGACAATTTGAATAGAAATGCTTTTACTTTCCCAAGGACTTGCTAAAGGCACTTTGTTCCTTTTCGACATCTGCTTGATTGGAATGTGACCTCAGCCTTCCAGTACCTCATGCTCTCTCCTGGTGTGTTTTGGTTGCATTAGGCACAAGCAGTTGTGGGAGGTGTATTATTTCTCAGTGATGAGGTGTGGAGCAGTTTCTCGGAGGAGAGCGAAAGAGCAGAAGCAGCCAGTTTCTCCCGACCCTGTGACCCTTCAAGTATTCAAATCCGCTGGCTTGGGTCCCAGCCCTTTTGCAGCTGGAGTGCAGCAACACACAATAGGGCTGGAATGTCTCCTGTGAGAATTCCATAAAAATATAAAGGGGTAGGAAAACAAAAAAAATGAGATTAATGTAAACTGCGTGCTACAGCATTGAATGAATCCTCTGAAATGGGAACGTTGCCAGGAACAATGTTGTTCAATCAGCTGACAGCCTTTCTAAAGAAGGCTGTTATTATTTATGTGTGTATTTGCACCTGAGGAAAACCTGAACTGATGAAAAGGTATGCGTTTGTTTGATATAAAATGTGAAAGCGTCTGTCTTCACATAAATATTGTGCCTCTTAGCTGGGAGGAATAGTTAAATTGTCATAGGAAGTGCAAATATCTTCTGTAGTGTTTATTCAGCAGTTTGATCAAGATGTTGTATTTTTATTTTTTCTTGTGTCGTTTCTTCTTTTCTCATAGCTACCAAATATTCAAACTAATGTTTCAAGTTCCAGTAAAAGATGTTAGTAAATTCAACTCTTTTCCTTGTAGGGATTCATGTGAGCTAGATCTCCTGGCTCCTGAGCAGTTTTTACGTGTTATGTCTGGTTCTGCAGACAGCTTTCCTGTCAAGGTAAACTGGGCTTCAGCATGTAAAAAGGCTGTTTTTACATGGCCTAGCACATCAATCCACTTGGTTTAGATAGTTAGAAGCTAGATAACAGTGATTTTTCTCAGAAATAAAATATTTAAGAACTTCTATTCCAAGAACGTATAGAGATCTGTTTCCCTTTATTTTTTTTTCTATTAGAGGTTGTGGAGTAATTTGGAAAGTTGATCCTACAGCTTATTTATTAATTTCTGGGCTAGCTATATCCAAATACTTCAGCATTTGAACAAAAATCACAGAAGTAAAGTGGTTCCAGCTTCCCTCTTGGCAGACAGAATGCAGAAATGTTGTGATGTAAACATCTTCCTTAAATTTCTATGGTCAAAAAAGTTTACTTTTCCTTTCCTGTGCAAGAAGGGGAAAATGCTCATTTCCATTTCAGCAACCCTTGTGATTAGTCTCCTACCTGACATGTTCCCACCAAATAATATTCAATGTATGTATGACTGCTCAGTGTTTCTTAGTCTTGTTGTGTTTTTTCTATACACGTGGAAATAGTCTTCGCAGCGTTTTGAGCTCCAAATGAGTGTTACTGACATGTAGTATGATACTTAGTTTATGATTTAGCTCGATTGCTTGAAGAATATTTGTTTTTATCAGCTCGGTGAACCCATCTCTGACCGAAATTTTGTCCATAGAGTATATGCAACTATAATACTGAGACATAATCAATAACACTACGAATGGCCAAACCCCTATTAGCAATAATGGCTGAAGCCAGTTCTTTATTGTAGTGATTAACAGTAGTATAAGTGGTATCTATGCCAATCCTGAATGGAATAGGACATAAAATGTCTTTGGAACTGCTCACCAGAAACTACTGAGCTGCATGGAAAGGCTTTTCGCTTTACAATTGTTATCAAAGAAGTAAGGGATTGGGTTGGTGACTGTTGGAAACTGAAATACATCAGGATTTCTGGCAAATTACCTCAGCAATGAACTACATGAGAGATTCTGTCAGATGATGACTCCTTGGAGTAAACTCTGAGAGCAGTTAGCTGTTTTCTTGGAAAATCTACCTAATTCTTGCAGCAGAACCTTCAGAGGTGAGCAGTCAGTATAGTGTACGAATGCTCAGCTGTAACTTGCCATATACTGTGAGTGTTTTGGGGAGACAGCAGTGACTCTAAATGATATTTTGTTTGAGGAGAATTTATATTCCAAGATTGAGAAGCCCATCCACAGGATGGGCTGATTCCAGAAAACGTTCTTCATCTTTGGAACCTATTTCTTTAGGGCACTAGTACTGGCTAAAAATTTTATGAATGTGGGCTATGGATTTGCCTTGTCACAGGAAACTGTTATTCTTTCCTTATCATGTATAAATAAATCATAAGAGCATTTCTTGAACAATTGTTTCTTATGACAAAACATTGTTAAATATTTGTGGATTGACAAATACTTTCCAAAAAGCACCACCTACATTTACTTGATCTTGGTTATCAAGTTTTGCTTCTTTTTGGAGAAAAATCAAACCGAAGGGTGTGGATTTCTATAGATACTCTATTCCTTTTGTCCCACTTCGACTTGGACATTTCAGAATATTGGGATTTATGCAGGCATGTATTGGGAAAGGAGTGATTATGGACTGAAGCTGTCATTCTTAGGAGTGATCCAAGTCATTGGGGCTGGATAACGGAGAGAACTCACTTGTCTCCAGATGGCTGTAGACTCTGCAAATTGCTACAGAATTTGTACTGAATAAGTTACTGGAAGATAGAATTCCCTTTAAGCATGGTTAAAATGGGATATTTGGAAGTGAAGTGTTAGTCTCTTGGGCAGGTGTCAAAGTCTTAACTGTGCAGTGACAACTTAAGTTTTTGGGAAACGTTTCCTGGTTTAAATTTTCAGTTAAAAAGGCAAAGTTTAAAAGGCTATTGTGGGATCATTTCTGAACTTGCAGTTTTAACACAGTATAACTTCACTGAATTTACAGTTGGGCAAATAAGCTGCAGTACACTGAAGTGATGAAAATTCTGTGTTTGGGCTAAGATTTTAAAAGGACTTTATGGAAAGGCCTGCCTCTGTTAAGCATTTTTCTAATAAATTGTACACTGTGTGTTTATTTTTAGACTGAACTCTTGTTTAGCTGTCTAAGAATTTTAGCTGCTTGTTAAATTGTTTTAATAAATTTTCAGTGTTTGGATTAGCATAATTAGACCACATAATCCTTTGATCTGTTCAAATGTGTTATAGCATTTCTACTCTGATTTTTACACTTGTTTTGAGCATTTTCTTCTCTTCCACGCAAGTAATTTGTTCAGATAATGCATTAAGAGTTGAAATTGATGTGCAGTCTGGAAAAATTCCTGTTCCATGATCCAGGGTGCAAAGGTGTCAGAAGGACAACAAAATGCTTGGGAGTCAGGAAATATGCAGCTTTGTAAGGGAAAGATTGGTTAATCCAGCAAACTTTGCCAAGCTCTGACTGGCAAATGGTGTTTGTTTCTCGCATCACGACATAGATGCCAGTCTTCAACTCTGTTATTACTCAGAAGATAGCACAATGATTTTTACCCTTGTTCTTTTGACCTGAACTATGTTCAGATTGTCAGTATTTATAGACTCTCATAAATTCCTTAGACTAACTGAAAGCAGTTTTGAGTACTTTATAGTCATAGTTTGAACAGTTTAGGGAATAATTATTGTTCAGATCTGTACAGTACCGTTTCTGGTTCCTACTTGACTGATGACACCTGATCGATGTATCTCAGGTCTTCTCTGTGCATGTTCACAGTATAAGGCCTGTTATAACCAGGGGACAGCAAACAATATCTTTAACTTATGTTTTTAGTCCTGGAGATTTTGCTGTTTGTCAGCTGTATAGCGGCTATAATGCTGTAAGTATAGATGTGTCTATCTGAAAGTAAAGTAATTTGTAGAGACCACAGATCACAACTTTGAAATGTGCTTTCTGTTTACAACTCTGTTTGTGAAACTTTCTTGTTGTTAGCTTTAGTTTTTAAAACTGCAATGGAAATAATGGGCCTGAAGGGGATGGAAAAACTTTTGGGAATATATGTGAAAAAGACTCCACGGTATTTGCTCAGCTTTAAATCTTGGTGCCCAATCCATAGACTCAGTATTTTATACTAAATGTGAGTAAGGTTTTGTCATACTTCACATTCTGATGATGTAACCACCTGCTGCATCCTACTAGGCTTTGTCACCCTTTATCACCCATATACTGTTTTCAAAACATACAGCTTTATCCTAGGCTGCTTCTCCCACAGCTGCCTATAAATAAATTGATGCTCGTAAATAATTTCGCAATGGTTAGAGGGCTAACGTGCTAAAATCACTGCCTCTTGCAATTACTACTATTCCCTTGGATTTTTCGCTGCACCCTGTCAGCAGTGCTCATTTACTGCTCCTTAGCACAGGGGATTAGCTTTTTTCTTGTTATTTTGAAGTGACATAGGCATCAGGTGGCAATGTTTTGAGACTAAAGTCCCTGTGCGTTACTGTATTATCAGAAAGAAAATGCTATTAAACAAATTTCTCTTTCAGAATGAAATGCAAATCTCTTTAACTAGAGAAAAAACTCAGTAGTGTTTTTTAACACGTGCATAGCATTGCTGCTCACTTATGCAAATAAATAATTAAACGACATTAACAGTTTGGCTTAAGGGTCACTTAAGGAGTTCCTGACTGGGTCACAAATATCCTTACTCATATGCTGTGCCTTTATTCCTTAGGTTTGTTTATTTTTGAACTCTACTGCAAAGAGGGAAAGTTTTACAAAGTGAGCCAGCTCCGTGTAGAGGTTTCTGAAAGCTGATGAGCACAAAAATGTGAGATGATTGTTCCCCCCCCCCCAAATCCACTGGGTGATGTCCATTGGGTCCACTGCTGATGGGCTCAGTAATGAAGACAAATTGAGCAGGTTCTTCTGTTCATTAGCTGCGTAATGTTTTATAAACAATAAGACAAATTTTAGAAAGTAGAATTTAAATTAACAGTATCAGACTAGACTTACAGTTTTAATTGAAAACCAACAAAGATTTTCCTATACAACTTCCTGAATATAAAATTTCCAATTGAAATTAATTTTTAAGCAAGAATTCCCTGGTGGGGCATATAACCCAAACACTGTATTAGAACCAGAAAATGGAACTTGTTCAAAAGCCTAAACAAATTTATAAAGAGCTAGTTTGTTTTCACTTCCAAAGCAAATGAGAAAAGTAAGCAAGCAGAATTATTGGTCAAATGGAAGGTCAATTTAAAACATTCTTTTAAGTAATCAAAGGTGACGTATGTAATATGAGCAAGGATAGATTTTTTTTTTTTACTGGTATGATTTTGAAACCTGGCATATTTCCTGTAATGTGAAGTCTACAGGTACCCAAAACTTGGAAATGTCCAGGGACATTTGGAACACCCTGGGCAGGCTGTTCCAGTGCCTGACCGCTCTCTCAGTAAAGCAATTCTTCAGAATATCTAATCTAAACCTTCTCTGCCACAACCTTAGACCTTTTCCTCTGGTCCTGTCATTATTATTCACTTGGGAGAACAAGGTGAGGGGAAATGGTTTTAAACTGAAAGAGTAGATTTAGATTAAATATCAAGAACAAATTCTTTACTGTGAGGGTGGTGAGACACTAGAACAGGTTGCCCAGAGAAGTTGTAGATGCCCCATCTTCAGAAGTGTTCAAGGCCAGGCTGGATGGGGCTTTGAGAAACCTAGTTTAGTGAGAGATGTCCCTGCCCATGGCAGGGGTGTTGGAGCTGGATGATCTTTAAGGTCACAGAATCACAGAATCACAGAATCACGGTGGTTGGAAGGGACCTCAGAGATCATCAAGTCCAACCACAAAAA
>JAOTQQ010000052.1:20706835-20727759 GCA_026546715.1 Gallinago undulata | reverse complement strand
AGGCCCCTTCCCTGGAGACATTCAAGGGGAGGCTCGATGAGGCCCTGGGCAACCTGGTCTAATTGGGGGTGTCCCTGCTGACTGCAGGGGGGTCGGACTAGATGGCCTTTGGAGGTCCCTTCCAGCCCAGATGATTCTATGATTCTATGAAAACTGCCTTGGGCCCAATATCTGGCTCCTTTATATACGCCACTGGCTTTCTAGTGAAAGGTCTGATTTACAGGAGGTTCTGAGCTTAGTAGAGCCACTGTGAGAAACATTTGTCTTACTCAGCAGTTATAAGCGCTTTCTTTAAATTCAAGAGAAAGCAGTAGGCTGCTTTTAGGCACCATCTGGTAGCTAAAATTGGTTGCCCAAGAAGCTGAACAGTACAGTTCACTGTTGCCCTTGGGCTGGAGACATTTAAATTCACACTGTTATCTCTCAGGGGAAAGCCCTGACTTAGAGTTAACAGCTATTTGGTCCAAGTAGGGCATTCTTTTAAGGTACTTCTGGCATCCAAAACAATTCTGCTTCTATCTTGTTGAATCTAGGTCACTATGCAACAAGCAATGCAATATTTAAAAGGGGAACAACCAGCTGGGACATCATGGAGTTCAAAGTACTCAAGTGAAAGCAGCAAGTGCTTGCTGGCAAGCCTTGCCAGCAAGACTGGTTTCTGCATTTCACATCACATGGGTCTCAGAGAGAAATGGGAAATAATCCTGAAATCGTGGTCTGGAATCTAGAGGTAGCTCTGTGCTCAGCATTTCATACTGGATAGTTCTAACCAGCACCAGCACGGGGAGTTTTAGATGCTTTACTGAGCATGTAGAAAGCCTAGAAGCCTCTTATGGTTTTTGAGTTCCTTTTGGGGCCAACTTCCTTAAGTACAGACTTTGCGTTGCCTAAATTGTAGGCAGTGAAGTCCTTTATTGGACCTGGTCCCATGCCTCTCTGTGAGATGGTCATGGTTTTATTCTCAGCAGAATCCAGGTGTGCTCACATCTGTGTATTAAATTTAGAGTCAAAGAGGTTATGGGAGAATATGTTCCCCGTATATCCTTTTTCCTTTACAGAAACCTCCCTCCCATTAATTCAATCCTCCTGAAAAATAGTGGATGAGGAAATGTATTGACACAATACTACTTATACAGTTATTTACAACTAACATAATTAGAAAAGTATAGATATCAAAATAAGCATTAAAATAAAGATTACTAAAATTATTTAAAATTAGATTCTATCCAGAGTAAGAAATATGCCCTGAAGATCTGATGGATGCTGGACTAGTGTCTGTAGACCCAATTTGACCCTTACTTGATTCCAGCATTTTTTAGACTTGTATTTCAGGATACTTGAGGGGTTACAAAGAAATGTAATACTGATTCTTTGTGAGAGCTGATAGAAGATGCAGATTATTGATTAGGAAAAAAGTGCTCATTGTTTCTGAAGCTGCTCTTTTGTGTTGATGAAACCTACTTTTACATTAAGCCATCTATTTTGAGGAACTGATTAAAAGCCATTAATATGTGCGAGTGAGACCTGACTGGTGTAGATCACTGCAGCTTCCTTTTTCCTCCAGTTGAGGGTCTGGTCTATGCGCTTTGTTATTGCTCAGCCATAAAATTTTGACTAGCTCACTGTTCGTTTCTGTCACAGCACAACAACAGCCACATCAGGTCAGACTAAACCTCCCAGCCCTCTGGCCTGTCATTCCCGGTGGTTGGTGGGGACAGTCTGGGGGAAAGACACAGCAACTGGGCAGAGATTAGCATTTGCCAGCAGTATTGTACAAGCCACTGATAGTTTGCAGTTCGAGGATTTTCTCTGGCTGAGGTGGTGGTGGTTGTACCGGCTGGTGTGGTGGTTTTTTGTCCTCTCACTCTCATACGGCAAACCTTTCTGAAAGCATTAAGTGACCACCAGCTGCCAGTACGCTCGGAAAGCTGAAACTTCCTGCCTAGGCCTCGGCCAGCAGTAGGCCTCTCTAAAGGCCTACTCCAGAGGGCCTGTGTATGGTGCTGAGTAAGGGCCTGTGCAGAGCTAGCTGATGCGTAGGACAGCTTAACATAAAAACGGAGGTAGAATTTAGACTGATTTAGCTGTACTTGTTTAAGACTTGCTTGATAGGATGAGCGATACCCCTGATTCAGAGGACAATTGAAACATGGAAGTAAATCAAGTGCTATTATCTCAGGGGGAGCCCATGTGACTTCTGCTTGCTTCTTGAAAGATCCTGTGGAGAAGCATTGCTGAAATGCCAGAGGTTAAAGTACAGTTTTCCTAGGGAGATGAAAGAAAAAGTAAGACACTGGTGAGAGTTTAGCAACATGAACCCTTGTTCTCACTTCAGGGTTACAAACCTTGTAATACTGAAGCCTTTTGACTGGCCCAGAGATCCAGTAAAGTTTGCCTTTTAAGAAGCTGGAATATATGGAGCTTGCATGACATATAGCTTTCCCCCCCTCTCCTTTTCTCAAATGCATGGCTGTAGTTCAGGAGCTGTGGATAGGAAGGAGAGATTCATTCTGCTTTTTATTTCTTTTTGAGAATGTATGAACTGGGACTCTAATCAGTACAAAAATTCCACTGAACACTGTGAAGCTGGAATCCTAATTCATACCTTTAGCAAAAGAAACTACAGTTGCTAAAATTCTGAGTGAATCATGTTTTATGCTTCTTATTCTTTAGCCCCAGTGAACATGCCCACTTGATTATGCTTTCACAACCAGGAATTTGAATGGTTCCTAATAAAGAGTCACATAATGTTATATAATGTCATGCATATAAAACATTCCCATAATAGTGTTAATCCTTTTTCCTCTCCTGCCTTTTCAACAGGTAGTCAGGATTGGCATCTGCTGTGAATACTTCACTTAACCTAATTCATGTGAGTAGTTTCAATGTAGTCAGAAGACATACTGTGATCTGTTAGACTAGGGATTTAAAGATCAGGACTTGACCCTTCTGAGCTCCAAACCCACAGACTAACCTGTAAAGAGCAGCTCTTTCCCCCTGTGTTCATTGACGATTATGTAAATGGTTGCTTAACCTAAAATTCTTTCTGAAGGAAAAGAATTTTTAATTTTAGGCTGTAAATTACTCCACTGTAATTACTTATCTAAAAACATACTTGCTGGGACAGAGAGCTTGAGAAATGTTAAAATCTGTCAGGAAGAAACTCCTCTCCCACCACAGAGGTGGAATACTCCTGGAGACTGCTTCCCCTGCCCTTTGTCCAGCTCCAGTGTGTTCTGACACAACATACAAGGATTTCTGTGCTGATGAGTGTGGGTGACCCTTGTATGTCAGATAACAGAACACTAAGTGAGAAAATGTGAAAACTCTGAGAGAAAGATAATTCAGAATTCTGCATTTTCTGAAGAAGCTCCTAATTCATAATCTGATGCTGAATTTTGACTTAACTGGCAGACATGGAATGTCATCACTTAAATAAGGTGATATGTGAAAGGAGACTTATAAGGGTCAGATGTTTTCTTTGTCATTTTTTGAGAAAGACAAATAGGATTGGTTAGCACTTGCACTTATCACTTGTGGCTGTCTATTGCAGTATTGCAAGCATATGTGGAACTCCTAAGTTTTGAGGTAGAGGTACTCCTTACTACCAGAGGGTACAGGGAATTTTGTCAGCTTAAGCATCATGACAGATCTCCGAAAACATGACATTTCTATTAAACACAAACTCAATCAAAGTAATTAATTTTTTTCTTCTAAGTAATTTATTATAAAGATGAATGTAGCCTAAGCACAATGGTCTTTTAGGCATCCCCAACTCCCAGCTATCCCTCTGATTTTCTTCATATCTACTTTTGAGTCTCTCCTCACATGTACTCTAATAACCAATCTTGGTATAAGCTGTTCTCTTGCACCTAGGGAATCACTGACAAATATAGTCTTGCTCATATAGAACTACTTAATCACATAAGGAGGAATTTCAATGTTGGGTTTTAAGCACCTCAGGAAATAGACTGCAATCTAATTTTTCTCACACCTATGTAATTCCATTAAATTGAATAAATTTTTTACTTTCTTGTCTTACTGGGGGATGAAAAACTACTCTCTGTCATTCTGTTCAGAAAATTCCCTGAAGTCTCTAGCTATATCATATATTGTTTTTATTAGCTAAATTGTATCTAGGTACACTTTTATTAGCAAGATTTTTAAAATGACCCAGTCCCCTTTTATTTGACTAAGTCCTTGTTGTTCCTGTGTAAGTAAAGCTCACTACAGTGCAGATTTGTTCAAACATACCTTACAAATTTCAGGTTGGGTTCCCTGTTTCACCTTACTTCCCCCAACAGCACAGAGAGTAAAATTGCAAACTGAAACTCTGCCTGAGGACAGTGGGAATCACAGTGAAAGAATGTGTTGAGTGTATATAGATTCTGCGGGGGGGGGGGGGAAATGAATAAAAACAAAACAAAAAAACTAGCAAAAAAAAAAAACCCTCTAGTTACTATGCTGACTTTTTAGACACAAAGATCCCTTGAGGGACAGTGGGAAACAGAAGGGTTAAGCCGGGAAATAAAATAGATGCTGCGGTCTTTATTTTCTGCATGACTCCAGAGGCACTGAGCCAGCTGTTGCAGTTTCAAGCAGTCCTGTAATTTGCCTCTGGGGTCTGGCAAGGAATTAAGGAGCAGTAACCAGTCTCCTATGGGGTATCCAGTCTTAATAACTAGCATAAGCATAATTTGAAGGCCAGATCCTCAAAGTTATGTAAGTGCTATGTGAAATGGACACTCAAATATCTTTTTTTTTTTGTTGAGGTCCATACTGTGTGCTCTTAAATCTTTCTTAAAAAAAAAAAAAAAAAAAAAGGCAGCACATGCAATATTGAAGAGAGGTTCACTATTCTAACACTGGTGGAGGGTGATCATAGAGCCTGATGCAAAGAAAGATATTTTCTGAAGAAAGCTTAAACATACTGACAGCGTCTTCTGCAGGGACCTACTTGAGCCCTTGGTGTCTCTGTTTACTGTCAATGTCTGGGCTGGTGCTCTTGTGAGAAGAGAATACTAATGTGTGTCCTGATGTGCTGGAGCTTGGTACTTGTTTCTTCCCCCAAGTTACTTGATTTCTGTCACTTGGGAAAAGAGCTTTAACGTGGCTGCTTTGAAAGTATAGCAGCCATTCAGAGCAAAATGACAATATCAACAATCTTATTATTTCTCAGGTCTGTGTTGAAACAGGGATGTTTAAACTCTCCAATGGCATACAACAACACAACTTGAGTTGTGGGGTTGACACGATGCAATCCAGAGCAACCTGGACAAGCCCAAGAATTGAGTCTTTGTGAACCTCGTGAGGTTCAACAAGGTCAAGTGCAAAGTCCTGCACCTCGGTCAGGGCAAACCCTGGTATCAATGCGGGCTTGGGCGATGGAGGGATTGAGAGCAACACTTGTGAGAAGGACTTGGGAATGCTGCCGGCTGAGAAGCTGGATGTGAGCTGACAATGTGCACTAACAGCCCCAAAAGCCAAGCATACCCTGGGGCTCCACCAAAAACAGTGTGGCCAGTAGGACAAGGGAGGTGATTCTTCCCCTCTGCTCCTCTGTAGTGAGACCCCCTGCACCTGGAGTAATGTGTCCAGCTCTGGGGGCCCAGCATAAGGACAGGGACCTGTTAGAGCAGGCCCAGAGGAGGGCTACAAAAATGGTCAGAGGGAGCACCTCTCCTGTGAGGACAGGCTGAGAGAGTTGGGGTGGTTCAGCCTGGAGACCTTATTGCAGACTTTCAGTACGTAAAGGGAGCTTATAAGAAAGGTGATTACTTTTTAATAAGGCCTGTTGTGATAGGACAAGGGGTAATATTTTTAAACTAAAAAAGGGTAGATTTAGATTAGATACAAGGAAGACATTTTTTGGCAATGAGGGTGGTGAAACACTGGCACAGGTTGCCCAGAGAGGTGGCAGATGCCCCATCCTTGGAAACATTCAAGGTCAGGTTGGATGGGGATCTGAGCAACCCGATCTAGTTGAAGATGCTTATTGTAGGGGATTGGACTAGATGACCTTCCAACACTAACTATTCTATTATTCTAAGTTGAGAAGCTCTGGAAGATAGCCATTTTTTCATTATAACCAGAAATGATAAATTACAGTAACACATATGAACTTAATTGCTTTGGGTTTAACTTTCAATAATATAACTATTATACAGTACAGGGGATATGAAAGATGATACATCCTGCTATAACCATAAAGTCAATAAGTAACAGTTTTCTTCTGCAATAATTATTTCTTGCAAAGTGCAGTTTATTATTTTAGGCTTTGGGTTTGTTTTTTAAAAAATATGTATTATATATACATATAAATGCTGCCTTAAACTCTGAGTGGAAGAGTTTGAGGCTTGTAATGTCCCTGTGACAGGATCAGTTTTGACTCTGTCATTTTGTTGCTGATAAGGTGACTTTTTCAGTTGACTCTGACTGCTCTTGGTATATAAGCACCCCCTCCTCACTTCGACCAGATTCTCATGTAGCTTTATTTTTTTTCTGCTTGTGAGGCATATTTTCCCATAGCATATCAGGAGCAGGCATGCTGAAAATTGGCTTTTCCAACTGGACACAACCATATAAATAGTTGACATCATCCATAGCAATTATTACTGCAAAATCTTGAAAAATATCACTTCCCTGGAGTTTGAAAAGTGAAGGCTTGCCATTCTCCTGATGTGCTCTGTATTTAACTACAAGAAATCCATCTGCTTTTGAGAACTTTGTCTGTATTTCAACAGTAGCTTAAAGAAAAAGTTAGGGTGGGAGTTTTTGTGTGCATGTTTTGGGATTTGGGGGGGTTTGGTTTTTTCTGGTTGGGGTGTTTTTGGCGTGCTTGGGTTTTTTTTTGTTTTGTGAGGGTTTTGTGGGTTTTTTCTGTGGTTTTTTTTTTAAGGATAATTTATTTTTTAGCACAAAAGAAGCAGGAACATCCACAATTTTGTAGCTTTTCATATTTGATCAAATCTCAGAAATACTATATTTTTATTATTATTCCTCAAGTTAGTTTCACTCCATATGATTTAATAGAGAGCGTATTTCAAGGAGAATATTGTCCCTGGAAACTAAATATCAAAATGAGTATCATTCTTGTCTGAATAATTTAACCCTGTAAATACTCATACCTTATCATTTTTGTATGAACAGTCTTCCAAGCTTGTGTGTGGTCACAGGGGGTGGGAAGAAAAGAGGCAGGAACAGTGGTTTGCAATTGACATCTGTGTTTCCTCAGTGTTTTTCCATTTTTCCCTTAAAAAGCAGGTCTCATGTAATACTGAACAGGGCTGTGCCATTTTCAAGGTTTGCCTTAGAGCAAGAAATCCTTCATGTAAATATGCCATTGGTTGAGGGAAAGGATTGGTGAACATATTACAGCAACAGAGTTTTAACATGGGATTTGGGGTAAATGTGTCAGTTTAATCATCTCCAAAATTGTTGTGCTGAGAACATAAGTATTTTATGACCTATGATTGCTAACATTTTAAATTCAGATTCTTATAATCTGACTTATTGCTTGTATAGATTATTATTCTACTCTTTGCTACTTGCTAGCTGTTCATTAAGTAATAGGACCAACATGGTGTTCTGTACATCATTGCTTAGTGCAATCATTCAGTTTATTAATCTCCTCCCATATTCAGAAAAAAGCATTTAACCTCTTTAGGCCAATTGAAAAAGTAGTCTGATCCAAATAACATACACATGCTTTGTTTTAGCTTCAAATGCATCAATTATTTAAAGATCTTTTTCCTTTCTTCTGCAATGAATATTTAGCCTGCTGTAAAATCAAAGCTAATCTTTACTCTGTTTTCCCCTCTTATCGCATAACAGACAAATGTTTCCTGCAGCTACTGTGTTATAGCAGAGCATCTGCCTCTCTGTGAACAAACTGCCAGATAGCCTTAGCAAGCAGTCAATTTATGCAGTTGACAGCTTTATTACTTTATCAGTTATTTGCTCAAGGACAATTTTATTATATGCAAATCATTGACATAAATTGGGGCAGAATGGATTTATTAAGGGATCTAGATTCATCTTTCAGCATTTGGTATGTGCGTTTTCTTTATGTAATGTATTTACTTCTACAATATTCATTTGTCTAAGAGCTGTGCTGTAACTATGGGATTTGTCAGGGTTGAGATAATACTGATTTGTTTGGTTTTGAACATGCCCAACCTTCTACCTGCTCTGAGTTCAGAGTGCATGAGGCAGCTAAAGAGTTTTTACTTGAGATAAGGGACTTAAAACCTCACACTTGTGATTTTACTGGACTTGACATTTTAAAGTTCTAAGATGGAAAATATTCAGATCCTTATGCATGGAAGCAAAAAACTTCTGTCACCTGGTCTGTATCACTGATCCAGAACCTGGTCTGTTTAATTCGATGGGCAACTGTTTTGTATATAGTAGTAAAGAAATCATAACCAAAGTTCTCATTTCTCAAAAAAAAAAAAAAAAAGGTGGTGGTAGAAACCACAGGGAGGGTTTGGGTTGGATTTTGGGTTTGTTGGGGGTAGTTTTGTTTTGTTGTTGTGTTTGGTTTTTGTTTTTTTTTTTAAATCTCATATACTAGCTTCATTCTTGCCCTTTTTGGGTGCACTTTGTGTACACATTCATGAAGTTGAAACATGCTTTCACAGAAACTCATAAGAGATGCCTTCAAGTTGGCTTTCTCAGTGCTGATACCAAGATCTGGACACTTCTGTGCAGCAGAGGAAAGTGAATGGGTTTGTGTACTGTGCATCTTCCTAGAATGAGACAAAAGAGTGTCTTCTTTTGAGGGTAGCCTTAAAAACTTATCTGATCTGGGTGTTCTCCAACTGTTCAGGGAAAGCTCTTAATATACTAGTAGTGAATATAGTGTATTTTCTCCCTTTTTCTTTCTTCTTTCTTTTTACAATAATTGTAAAGCAACATTTTCTTTTTTTTTTCTATGTATTGGAAATAATGGCAAATGTAAAAATTTTGGTGGGAGAAGTCTCCCTTTTTCTTGGATCTAGTTAGGACTACATGAAGTTTGTGGCTTGAGAAACCTGTGCTCAAATCTTTGTTCTGCCACGGAGCCAAGCATGAATTTTGCTTCATCTGCACTTTGATCCCCATCAATAAATTGGGAGTAAAAGCAAGGTTTTGGAGGAATGAACACACTGAAAGCGGTCGGATGATCAGGTTTCATGTTGATTGGGGCATAAAATTGCTAGATGTAAGTTTGTGAGACCTAGAAAACATAATAAGGAATCCAATTTGTCTGAACTTGGAGTTATAGAGCCATAATGAGTTATAGTGCCCTAAATGACTTTTGTATCCTTTCTGTCTGAAAAACTTCAACTGCCTCTCTTTTTCTACTCGCTTGCAGTCGGTAGAGCATTCAGTCATGTTAGAGCGTGCTGATAAGACATTCCCTTCTTCTCATGTGAAATAACCAAGGTTTCCTGATTTTCCTCTATAATAGAAGACACTCAATAGTTTCCTCAACCTGCTGCTGAGGCGGCAGGTTGAAAAAAAATAGGATCAAGGCACGTACTCTTAGGATGCATAATTTGATGAGTAGCAAAGGGGAGAAATTTAAGAATTCTCTGAAGTTTTGTGTTTAGAGAAAGTGCAGAAAGAAAAGGGAAAATAATTTTTAAAAATATTAAGGTCAAACTAGCTTTACTGTGTGTTACTTTCATTTTTAAGTTGTACCAAGACTTGCATTTTCAAATTTATCAATAGTACCATTTTTAAATTATAGTAGATACTACTTAATACTTCTTTCTGAGTAATGAATAAAGGCTACTCTTCATAGAATTTCTTAAGCTTATTTAGGACAGCCTATTTCAAGTTTCATATCAAAGTTTTGTGTAAAAGAATACTAGTCTATTCTAAGTTTTAAGTCCAGCCCAGATGTCTTGGCAATATGTCTTGTGCTCAAGCCATTTAATTCATTTTGGAGTTGTCAAAGTGATGTTTTAAGGAGTCTTTTAAGTTTATTTTTTTTTTCCTGTTGGATTATTTTGTACATGACAGATCCAGAATATGTGATTCTCATGATTCCTTATGGACTCAAAGCAGTATACTTAAACCACACATATTGGGAGAAAATAATTATTAAGGATTACCTTATTTTATTTTTTTTTTAACCTAATTATTATGCTTATAATACTACTTTTTTTTTAAAAGAACTGGGTAATGGATTTCTCTGTTAGATGAACCCGGGAAGATTCATCTAGGTTGTAGAAGATCTCCATAGGATTTACTGGATTTGAACTACCGTGCTTTTGAAGCTTGTGTGTCCACCTTAAAAAAAAAAAAAAGAAAAAGGATGGTTTCATTCATTTGGTATTTTGCTTTTAAACTGAGCCATAAATCAAATATATAAAATAGAAGATAAGTATATACTACACAGAATATGTCCCGAACTCTTTCAAAACTGAAAGTTTGAAAGATGTGGTTAATTCCTGCTGTAGTGCTCCCCACTAGAGGCCTGGCATTTCTATCTAAGGGATTTGTTAACATAATTCTTGAACTAGTGGGTTACACTGACAGTCTGCTAAACAATTATTGGTACTGTCATCAGTTCATGCTCTATTTAGTAGAAATAAAAGCATTTAATGGAAATTGATTAAATACATGATATCTTTCAGTGACGTATAACTTGTAGATTTGGTATGCTATTCAAGAATGGAACTGGATAGATTAGAGAAACACACAAGATATTTCATGGAGCACATCATGAGCCATAGCATCAATAATCTCATATTCCTCTTAGAAAAATAAACTCTGTGGAGGGACACGCTATTGATATAAATGTTCTGTTTCAAGTGTAACCTTAAAAATGGGGGGATCATATTGGCCATGTGATATTAGGGACCTGGATTCATTTCTGGCTCAGAGAGGAGCTTTCCTCTACTGCTTTTGTTTGAGACTGGGCCTACAATAACTCAGAGGATTTTTCCACGCTTGTGCTGAGAGCACTGGTGACTACATCATGGGGAAACACAGCTAGGGCACTTTCATGCACTACTTTTTTCCCTCTTTGACTGCTGAAGAGAGTCTTCAGGATGCTTTCCTCTTGAGTTTCCCTCTTGTATTCCCTCTTAAATAACCTATATATGCATCCAACACAGTCTTCCTGTAAACCTAGAAGGTGAACTTTAATTTTAGCATATGATTTGTGGATTGATGTTGGTGAAGGATTGTATGAAAGTATAGAAAGATTTGAGGTTCTAACTTTTATCAGTAAACTTAATTATATTCCAACCACATATAAATTTTTATCTTTGGAAAGCATGCTTTCAGAGTGTCAGTGAGCCCCTTCTAAAGTGTAAATATGTACCTATTTTTCTGAAATAGACTTTGGTTAGCAAAAGGTGATGTGTTGAAAGAAGCACTATAAGACCTGTATCCTCTGCTACTGTAAATCAGAAAAGTCAAGAGACTCATACTTATCTTAATATTAGGGCTAACTTTCTCAATCAATATGTAATAAACCTCAGTCAGAACCTTCCATACCAACATTTTTTCCATACCAAATCTATGTTGTCTTGCCAGTAAATGAGGATTATGCTTTATAAAGATTTTCAGCATTTTTATGTTTGAAACTAGTTTTATATATTACCTATGGACCTAAAATATATACTGTGCATAAGTACATAACATGTGCAGTGTTATTTTTAAAAAGTTTATACGTAAATGCGTATGGTTATTTATGCTTTCCTAATGCTTATATAGTGTATGCAAAATCCTCTGGTTCTGAAGGAGAACGGTCATCTTGTCGCCTCTTTCCCAAAACTTCATGATTCCCAACTCAATGTAATCATTCAGTGATACAAAAACTTTAAGTAGTGCCTGATTTCCTTCTTCTCATATTAATTCTGTATGTCAATTAACAGATTTCTTTAAAAATTCTTTCAAATAAACCTTACAATTCTGTGAGTGATAGCTTCCTGCTGGTGGTTTATGACAGAATAGCACTATATTTTCAGAAAATTCTTTCTGTTGATATACTATGACTCCTAATGACAACAGGAAGCCATCAATCAGATACAAGTTGTCTATATTTCACTAAAATTAAAATAATTTTTAAAAATTCCTATTTTTTAATACAGAGAAAGAACTAGGCCAAACAAGGGGAAGACAGATGGCAAGTTGGTGGAGCCACCCAGTCTAAAGTCTCTTAAAAATGTTATTTTTCAAACCATGAAAGAGGACATTGCAAACTATTTTAATTCCCTGTCAATAGTTCTTGATGTTCCAGCATTTCCTGTACAAAAAAATAAGTAAACAAAACAAAAATCAAACCCAGCTGTTCAGTAATCTCTCTTCTGCCTTCTTTCCTTCTTGATTGATAAGACATTAGTAGTTAATGCCTCTGAAGAGGAGTAATATAGTATTCTCCTTAATGTGGAGATGGTATAAATCGTTAATTCTATCCTAATATTATATTTATATATGTGTGTGTGCGCACATGAAGAGCATTTACAAGTAATTGTTTTCACTTTTGATCTAGTTTTCTGGTAACCCTCAAGTCACATACAGTCCTTTTTCATTTTATTTTTTTTTTTTATTCAGTACATTTTATATAAAGGCATTGAAACACTATAGAACAACCTGTGTTGAAATTGGAGGGAGAGATAGAAAGATAGGCTTCCTTCCTTAAACATTTCTAGATAGGGAATTATTACAAGCAAAACAGAATGAGACAGGTGTAGCAGGAGACTCAAAGTGAGGAAATGTAAATCTGACAGTGTGGAAGGAAAAAAAATAATCAATTAACCCATTCATGTTAAGCAGCGGTGAAAGAATTCAAGGGGATTCAGGTTCTAAGTTGCTTGGTGTCTTATTCTCACTATTGAGCACTTCTAGGGGGCGTCAGTGGCGCAAAATAAATGTGGAAAGTAGGAAATAAAGGAAATTTAAAAAAGAGAGACATACAGCTAATAAAATAAGAGTTGCTATCTAGTAAACGTAACAAGCTACATAGACCATTATTTCATCGGAGACTCTTTCCTTCCAGGACTCTTCTGAAGTGATTTCCTTCCAAACTTCAAGCTTTTCTTTAGAAGCACATTCAAAAAAAATTAATAAATTAGGACATGCTTTCATAAATGTTTGGTCAATTTGAACAGGTTGCTATGTAGTTGGAGTCAATAACCTGATTACATCATAGGACAGAACTATGTCATATACATACTCTGCATTTACACACATAATTCATGCTACTTACTTTTCTCCTATGCTTCCTTGAATTCTTAAAACATCTTTTAAAGCAGAATTTTAATAAAAAAATGGAACTGGCTGAGGAAAACAAATCTCTGACAAATCCTGAATTTATGAAGACTATAAAGGAACTAGGGAAGAAAGTATGATCTAGACTCTTAATTAATAGCATTTTTTCTTCAGTTTTGCTACTGAACCACTGGCAATATGCTAAGAATTAGCTAAAAGTTATTAGCTCCAAGATATTACACACACCAAAGAATATAGGTATTTTGTGGAGTGTAATAGTGATTCTGTATTCCTATTTAAGGCCTTACAAGTTAAACTGAAAATCATAAAAGTCAAGCTTGAATGAGAAGGGCAGAAAAGAACAGGTAATGAAATGCTGGATTAATGCAATGATGAAACAAAATGTCACTTAGCCATTAAATTCTAATAATTTGCAATTTCTGTAATGATTTAAGACAACTTGTGATTTATACAGATCTGATCAATACAGATCCCTTTGTATCACATCATCAAAGACATCAAAGTGTGTTTTGATGTCTTGGACTATTTCTAAGACTGTATTTCAGTATAGACCTCTCAACTCAACCTTGTTTGGATCAGTGTTTCCTGTTATGTTCAAAACAAGGTTTCAGTTCTGCCCAGAGTGGTTACTTCCATAAGCCTAAGGTAGGGCACATATCAGAGAATGGTTAGAGTTGAAAGGGACCTTAAAGATCATTGAGTTCCTGCCATGGCAGGGACACCTCCCACTAGACCAGGTTGCTCAAAGCCCCATCCAGCCTGATCTTGAACACTACCAGGGATGGGACATCCACAACTTTTCTGGGCAACCTGTTCTAGTGTCTCACCACTCTCACAATAAAAAATTTCTTTCTAGTATTTAATCTCAATCTCTCCTCTTTCCATTTAAAACCATTACCCCTTGTCCTATTTCCCAAATACACATTCCTGGATACAGTCCCTCCCCATCTTTCCTGTAGGCCCCCTTCAGGTGCTGGAAGGCCATTATAAGGTCTCCCTGAAGCCTACCCTTCTCCAGGCTGAACAACCTGAACTCTTTGATCCAGCCCTTTGATCGTTTTTGTGGCCCTCTGCTGAACCCGTTCCAACAGGTCCATGTCCTTCCTGTTTTGAGGACTTCAAAGCTGGACACAGTGCTCCAGTTGGGGTCATGCAAGAGCAGAGTAGAGGGGTAGAATCCACCTCCCACGACCTGCTGGACACACTTCTTTTGATGCAGCCCAGGATGCAGTTGGCATCTGCAGTATGCAGACCCTTTTTTAGAACTAAAGCCTGCAGTTTATATACTGTGTTAGCAATGCTTTCATGCACTAAATTAAGACATATTTTGGGGTTTTGTCCATCATATTCATTACAAGTGAATAGATTTATTTTATGAAGTGCCTCAAATAACTCTTTGTATTTTATATAATATAAAGCACCATTTTATATTAAAAATAAGAGGAAACAAGGGCAAGATATTAGAACTCATTCAAACATAAAGTGGAAAAATGAGATGTTTTTCTCAGAAGCCTATCATGTATAGGTAGTAATTCTTTATTATCAAATGGGTTTTGTGCTTTTGTTTGGAATTATTCCTTTGAAACATCTCAACTTTCTGGTAATAGAAGGACTTTAACAAAACAAGAGGTCTTATTACAGTTGAACTGTAAGAGTGCTTGGACGACTAATTCAGATGTGACATTTTCAGAATAATTTCTGATAAACTTCAGTAGCCTGATCTCAGAACAGCTGTGGGTAAAACTATTTTCTTGGGCTCTAGCTCAGGAAAGAAATTCCTTTCAAAAACCAAATACAACGTATTCAGAATACTCAAAATGCAACTATCTTCTAACTGTATTAAATAGAAAGACTGTGAAGAATAAAATTTTTTAGGAGACTTCATAATCCAGGCTAACAATTCATGATATGTTGGTCAAATATTCGAAACTTAAGTAGTACTTTGTTCTAACACTCGCCTCCACCACCTCCACTAGAAATTAACTCCATTGTATATATGGTCTGTATTTCTCCAGTTCAAAGGTAGTCTGTTAATCACTTAGAAATAAGCAGGTATCAGCTGGCAAAACTAATCTCACACACACAGTGCTGTTGTCATACTAGGAAGCTTTAGATAGAGTAGTGATGATTTTATAAGAGAACCTTTGCAGCTTGCATAAACTTGGTATGGTTACAGTTATGCAAGATACTGAAACACAGAGCAATGTCACCAGAGTAAAATTCACCAATTGTTAATTATGTTTGCTTGCTTAATTCATAAATATACTTCATGGATGGGGGGGGGGGGGGGGAAATTGGATAAAAGAACAGAATTCTTCACAAAGCAGCTACAATATAATTAGGCAAGATGGGACTGAATGAATTGCTGGCCTCACAGTAGCTATGATGGTTTCTCTTTTTTTCTCTCTGCAACACCTAACAAAGTAATTTTACAAGTCCTGAACAGCATTTTAATCATATTACAAAATCAACATGGTAGCTGTGGGAGGACATAAGATTTTCATACCAATTGCAGAACCAAATTATGTTGGTTTTTTTTCTTCTAAAGGTCAAGTTGACACACAAAGCTTAAAGGGTCCTTCTGAGGAGGCACAAAGGGCTATAATACCAAAGACTTACTATATTATAAAATCTCTGATTTTTAAAGTCTACAGGATTGTTTCCTGTACTGGAAAAAAAAATATTCTGGGCTAATACCCATTCATGATCTATCTGTTTAAAAGACATCCTGCCTTCCACTTCAGTCACTAAAGTGTTATCACCTCATAGTGTGTATGTACCTTCGACAGCAATTCATTATAACGTGTCAAGGATGTTATGTTATTTATCTGTAAAATCCTGAGCGAATGGAAAATGTGCCTGAGTCTTCTGGATCTGAAGAGAGAACAAAATCCTCTAGCTCAACTAGAAGTAAATCAGAGCTTTAGGAAAGCCCTGGAGGTTTTTCTAAGTTAACAAAGTATTGAATTTACTGAACATATCCACGTATGATTTAATTGGAAGCCAACTCAAACGATATCCTTCTCTTCCTCCCTGATCTCAAATGGTTAAATTTCTCAGTCTCTGGTAACCCTACATTTTGTTTTCAACAGTGACAAAACATTTTTTTCTATCAAGAGGGCACGCTTCCTTAATCACAAACTGCTTAAGACTTCAAACTCCAAATAGCTTTTAAGTTAAAATTTACTTTGCAAAGAGGAAAGAAGCACCACATTCAAACACATCACGCTATTTCAGAAATTGATCTTTAGCTGCTACTCTACAGAGGTAATTTTCCAGGGAGGTGCACATTCCCCTGGAACGTTATTGTTCAGTGGTGTGTCCCATAGTACTGCAGTGTGTATCCTTATTCAGCTGAGTGTTCAAAACAAAGATGTTCCTTAACCTCAGCAGATGCTTCCTAACGGTGTGATTTAAACAGGAACTTTGTTCAGAATTCACAAAATTTCAACGTCGGACATTTAAGATTAAATGTTTTCCAGTCAGTGTTTCTTGTATTCTGGGTTCATTATTTAACAGGCTTCTCAGGATAGCGCTACTCAAGGCTGCCATCTCTGTAAAAGGGTGAACAACAAGCTGGGCTTTTAATTATTTCTTTCAAGCATTGCTAGGTCGTATTTTGAGTCAAAATTCTTCATACGGATTCTGGCCCATCTCGGGAAGGATTTCCATTATGATACCACCAAATCTAGTCCGGAGTGAAGTAGCAAAGCAATTGGAGAGTGCCATGGATCCATAAGTGTGTTGACTGAGGTCGTTACCTTGGCTTGCTTCAGGATACTGTTGCGTGGCCAGAATAGTTTTGCCTGCCTCAAAAGCAGAGCTCTGAGCAGTGCTTTAGTTATGCAGAAACATTGCCACTTGGACAGATCTCCAGGTGCCAGCTGCTACCCAGCTCTGAAATGGTAACCTTTAAAAGTATGGGAGTATGAAAATAAAAACCTTAGCCTGTCTACTTATGGAAGCCTTGTAGGCATCTCCAGAAACTTGTGTAGTTTAAAATAATGGTGGAAAGATAGGAAGAAAGGAAACATCAGTTGAAAATCTTGTAAAGACTGTGTCAGACTACAAATTTGTCAAAACAAACTGGTATTAACCATTAACTTTTGAAAGAAATAAATCAAAAACTCTACAAAGTGTCTGCTATATCTTGCCTCAAATGTATGGCGATACAGCACCAAGCACTTCTGTTGGTATTAGTGATATTCAAAATTGGCCACAAAGCAAGTAATAGTGATCAGTGTCGTTTTTTCTTCAGGGATAGTCAACCAGGCAATTTCTGGGAGGATGTCCTCATACTGATCTGCTCACATCCACCATGCTGTTAAGTAAAATAAAACCAAAGACAAGCTCTGCTTCTGTTCTGGTTATTGCAGAGCCTCTGACTTTGTGCCTGTAAAGTCAATTCCTGACCAACAGTAAGCTGAAAGGAAATCAGTTTAAGAGATCAGAATTTATTGCTATGAGCAGGTTCAGAAGAACAACCTAATCCTGTAATAGCGTTAACAAAATATCTCCACGGAATAGTCACTGTTTTTATTTGGTTTTGCTTGTTTGGATTTTTTTTTTTTTTATCATTTGGACCTATTAAACTTTGTAGATGAACACCTACTCTGAGAATGTAGAGAGTGTAGGTCATACATGGGAAGGTTAGGAAAGGTTTGTCAGTTCAAAAGAAAAGTGTGGAGAGAGCAAAATTATAGACTAGCCAGATTAACTTCAATTTCTGTAAAAGTCCTGAAAGTATCAGCCTATTTTTGAGCACTTTTGAAACTAACAGAGATGAGTAATAGCCAGCATAGATCTGTAAAGAGCAAATCATGTGCAGCTAATCTAATTTTGTCTGTTGTTGTAGCAGGCTGTTTGGATAAAGCAACAGCAGAAGGTTTTTAGCTTGATTTTCATCCTGGCACACTTGCAACATCCTCATAACCATGGGGTATAGGGTCTAGCTCTCAA
Source organism: Gallinago undulata (assembly GCA_026546715.1). Taxonomy (NCBI): domain Eukaryota; kingdom Metazoa; phylum Chordata; class Aves; order Charadriiformes; family Scolopacidae; genus Gallinago; species Gallinago undulata. The sequence continues at coordinate 20,709,567 of JAOTQQ010000052.1, read as the reverse complement.
GTGGGTAAGGCAATATTTTAACATTTTTCAGTTATTCGTTGCTGAGTTTATTCTTCTGCTTTGACAGGACTCTAAAATGCTCTATCATGAATTTCAGTGATATTCAATATTTTTTATAAATGCTATTAAAGTTGCAGATGACAGCAATGGGAAAGGAGCTGACAGTATTCCCAAAAAACAGCGGAAGAATTCAAAATGACAAATTCAAGTTCTTGCTTAAAAATATATTACATTTGTCCTCATTGTAAAACGGTCTACTAGGTTTTGATGAGAATAACCTGCACCTTCAAAAAATGGGATACAATACAAAATCCTTCAGAAAAAAGACCTGGCAAATATAGGAAATCACCTATAAATCATGAGTGACATTGTCACAAGAGAATATGGACCTACACAATATATCACAATAATATTATATACGCAGTGCCCAGACTCATGATATACGGAGCCTGCAAAATTCATGGAATTGTTTTCTGCTGTACTTAGCACTGGGAAAGACTGCCTGTTGTTGCGGGTCTGGGTGCTGCACAGCAGGGAGGTATAAATTGGCTGGACAAACCAGAAAGGAAATCAGCATTACCTTCAGACTGAGAAGGAAGAAAGGAAATGGGAATGGTTAGCATCAATGGGGTGGTGTGAAAATCTTTTCCAGTATGTAAAGAGGTAGGGAACGTGTTTTCCTCGTCTAGGATGGGCACAATAAGCAAACCTGATCTCAAAATACAGTAAGGAAGACTTAAATTAGACAAAGGAAAACTTCCTGGAGACAAAGATCATCAAACATCTGACTAAATTATTTTACCCTCAAATCTCTGCTTATACCTAGAGTCTGTACCTGTTATGTGGATGTAGTAGTTACACATTGATACGTTCATAGTTTTGTGGGTCTTTTGAATACAAACCGAGTTCCTGGGTCTTTTATTCCTACTGTAATTTCAAATTCCCTAAAGGGCTCAAAATGTATTTATAGTATGTATAACTGTTTTGTTTTGCATCTCTTTAAATGAATGAACAGAAACTGGTTCCAGCCCAAAATCTGGATGCAAATACCCTGGAATTTTCTGGAGAGGATTTCAGCGTGGTATTCAAGCTCGAATTATGCATCCTAAATCCCTATCTGATTTGGAGCTATTTTGTGCAAGAAAGCATTTGGAATTAATTATTTTTTGGCAGTTTTTAATTAGGAGAAGAATCTGACTGATTACATTCTCCCCTTCAATTAACTAAAATAATTTCACTTCTGGGCTTATACCTTGCATGCCAAATTGCAACTAAACGTGCATAGTAAAGCCTGATGGTAGTATCCCTAAAAATAGAGGTTCAACACAGGAATGCTCTGAGAATTTAAACTGCATGAGAATGAACAATAATGCTCTAATGTTTCAGGACAATCTAAGATTCTTTTTTTCTCCTCTATTTGTTCCCAGAAGAACACTTAGTTTATGTAAAGCATGAATACCAAGATTTGTGTTGGGAATACTTTACATCTACCAATGGCTGACCCACTGGGATTTGTAGCACTGTTTTAGATTTCTGTTTCCTGCTTCAGATTTCCGATTCAGTTTCCTGAAGTTTCACCATCACACCAAATGCCGTTTCAGAGGAGTTCTGTTATAACACTTTTCTGCATTATGCACAGTTCTCTTTGTATACCTAGATTGGATTACATTGAATCACACTGTCAAATTAATTAAAAAACATGGTTTTGTCATAGGAAAAACATGTGCATAAAAAAGGAGCAAGTCATCAGCATATACTAAATATGATTTGTTGTTTTAAAGAATAAGTTATGTTTATATTAAATCTTCTTGGATCTTTTTCAAGGGGGAAGAAAGAATTTTCTATTTGTACACATAAATGACTTCAAATGCTGATGAATGAATGTAGCAATGAAAGTTAAGTCATCGTTGTCAATGCCGAGACAGAACCAAAAAATCCTATTTGATATCTAGTATGTTTTGTGGTATAGCACCCTGTTTCAGTTTCCTCCTTAATGTGTTGTTTGGTTTTTTTTTTAAGACTCATTCATTTTAAAGCAGGTTTCTCAGTCTTTGTAGTTAAAAAAAAAATGCAGTAATTGTCTTTAGGTATCTCTGCAGGTCCTGACATCCTCCCTTATGTCTTGATCATGCTGTCTCATTCTGCCCTGCAGCTGTAAGTCAGTACCTTCTCAGTCTTTTCACATAGCTAAAATTTCTGTCTAGATTCATCAGGTCAAGTCTTGGTTACTACGTATTCCTTTTCTCTTGTCTGTAAAAATGCTTTACAGAAGATTGCAGACAGAATAATTTTTCTAGCTCACCATTCAGTTTTTGCATCTCTCCATTGATTTTCCATTGCATCAAAGAGAAAGCACCTGTCCTCATTTTCAAGGCTGTCACCCTGCCCAACTTCTTCTCATTTGCTCACACCAGAGAATTTTATTCTTGAATCTGATTATCTTTTTTTTTTTTTTATTTGTCAATTTGACTAAAAAATAAGTGCTTTTGAGATCTGACTCACTGGGACTCCATACCTGGAAGGCACTTTCCAAGAAGTTCTACAAACTATTCTTTAAGCTTCCATCATCCCTCAGAAATATTTGGCAAGCATTAAACTGCCAGTAAAGAACAGCGTGGCGAGTAGGGCCTGAGAGGTGATTGTCCCCCTGTACTGGGCACTGGTGAGGCCTCACCTCGAGTACTGTGTCCAGTTTTGGGCGCCCTACCATAAAAAAGACATTGAGGTGCTGG
>JAOTQQ010000052.1:20674881-20693820 GCA_026546715.1 Gallinago undulata | reverse complement strand
AGGTTAGATATTAGGAAATATTTGTTTACTGAAAGGGTTGTCAGGAATGGGCTACCCAGGGAGGTGGTTGAGCCACCATCCCTGGAGGTATTCAAGAGACGAGTTGACATGGTGCTCGGGGATAGGGATTAGTGTTGGGTTGGTGTGGTGTGGGGATTGTGTGGGTTTTTTTGTTCGTTTGTGTGTGGGTTTGGGGGATTTTGGTTGGTTTTTTTAATTATTTGGGGGTTTTGGTTGGGTTTTTTTTTTTCATTGGTTGGACTAGATCATCTTAAAAGGTCCTTTCCAACATAGGTGATTCTGTGATTCTGAGGTCTGGATGCTACCTGGATAAATAAAAATCTGGACTTTTCCACAAAACCCACAGTTTTAAAAAAGATATGTAAAGAGACGTATCAGAGGGATTTGTCACTGAATTGGTGCCTTGGGATCCTAGGGATATTTAGAACTAAACAGAAGCAACTTATTCCTTTTGAATGTTTGCTCATTGGAACCTCAAACTTTCTAAAGAACAATACGACAAGTTTAACAATTCTTGGTACCCACCCCTAAAAATCTAGTTTCCTAAATACTCATCATTATTTTCCTTCAATCTTAGAAGGTATAAATTTCCCTTTAGTTACTTAGAATTCTCGTGAACTCTTAATGTAAATTCTTTTTCATGTTGGTTCATAAATATGGATTTGAGATGCAAGCCCCAGTATTAAAAGTTTGAAATATTGGTAGTCAGTTATAATTAACAGGACATTTTTGTTGTGTGCTAGGGTTTTTTTTTCAAGCTTCAGAGATGGGTTCACTAACTTAAACCTTGTAGACATATGTCTTTGAGTATCCTGTAAGTATTGAATGGCTTATTTGTGCAAGAAATAGAGTGAGCAGTGCTGCTAAGGCATTCCAAAAAATTCAGTGTCGTTCTTGAAATGTATTTGTGGATTGGTTCGATGGGCTGTTTGGTTCATCTCTGTTTCTGGGCTTGATAAATTATTTGCAAAATATATTTGTTTTAATTCTGAACTTCTTACTTTTTGCATAGAAAAGAAAAACTGGAAAAAATCATCTCTGAGGCTTCTGAGATTTCTTTCCCTTTCTCATTTCTTTTTTCTGCTATTTCCAATGTCTGATTATGGTTTTGCTGGCAGTAACTGAAATTAGCGACTAGTGGTAATTGCTTTGTGTGATCATAATACTTCCAAGATGCATAGAAGTTTATATCCGTGTCTGTTTAACTTACTGTTCTGCAAATTATCTTAGAATGTATTATGTTACAAAACAGCTTTATTGAACGAACTAAATTCCACTCATTTATTCTCTCTTTTTTGATTACAATATACTTCAAACCGGGACAGCTTCTTATTCTCTCCATGTTGGTTATGTGAAATTTATATTTAAATAGCTAAGACAGTTCAACAGTGTTTTAAGTGTGAGCACAGGGGTGAAACACCTCATAGGAGATCAATGCTTACTGTCAGTTTGCAGAGAGATTTACATGATGCAAAGCTTGCATTTGTTCAGATGATAATTCCTGGCTACAGGTGACCTTTCAGCAAGTTCCCCCTTCCCATTAAGCCTCTGTTGTTGCTTAAAATAAAGTGACTATTCGATAAAACTGAGCAAAAAGCCTCAGGGCAGCTCACTTCTGAAAAACAAACTGAACCCATCAGATAAAGCTGTCAGGGCTTGGGCTTTATCTAATGCTGCACACTCCTTTATAAATTGATTCACTTTTCTGCCAGCCCAACATGTCCATGAAATAGCTTGGCTGCTGCTACAAGTGCAATTATTATTCCGCCTGAGGTGATCTGTGTGGTCTTAGAGCCCAGCAAACATCCATTTGTACTCAAAGAGATGGTAGATAAAGTAGACACGAGCCTGCGCTCCAGGCAGGCAACGATGGGCGGCTTCACTGGGATGTGATGGTTGGAGACTCCTGGCTCGCGGGGAGTCGCGATCAGTCAGCAGACGTTGGCCAAGGCCACGGTTACGGCCACAGTCCTACCAGGAAAAGTGATAACCTTGCTACCTTGCTGCCTGCAACTCCTAACCTAGAGGAAACTCAGCCTGGTCGCTGACTCCGGAGGGGGGATCCTTCACGCCTATGGACACCTGCGCGTGTTTGCAAAGACAAATGGCACGGACCTATTTTCTTGTATCTGTATCACAAATACATGCAATTATGTGCATGCGTGTCACAGAACTGTAATCGCAAGACAGTTCTTCAATCGCTTGCAGTTCTATATAAATGAAAGGAGTAACTTTCTCCAGGAAATCTTTTCTTTCTTTTTCTCCCCCCCCCCATTAGTTAGTATTTAAGCTCATTACTTTCTTGGACTGGGAAAAAAAAGGAAATTTTTAGATGGACACTAACTTTCCAATGATAGACCAGGAAGTATATTATTTGAAGCGTGTGACTTCTTGATATCTGTGTTGTGGATCTTGTATTTTTATTTCTTCTCCGAGTGGACCTGAATAGACTTACTTCCTAACATACAATGGCATATAGGATATACCTCTATCTGCTCAGCTCAACAAAATCCAGCAAGGATTAAACATAGAATAATCTTGAAATGTAATGAGTGGAGATAAAAATAAAACAACTATAGAACAATAAATATTGTAACAAGAAATGAAATACAGGTATACATGTAGTATTTGAAACTATTTAAGTCAACTAAAAATGTAAAAAAACCCCAAAAACCAAACAACAAAACAACAACCAAAACCTGACAAGACTTCAATCAATAATGATTCAATTCAATGACTTCAGTGCAATAATGATTGCATTCAATCATTTTTTTTTTAAAGAAAACATGTAACCAATGCAATAAAAAATAAAGAACAGTACAAATACGCCACCTTAAATAATCATTATAGGGTATTATCATCTTACATGTACAATTAGCTGCCAGATGGCAACTGAAGTTACTTTTTGCTAAAAATTTAGCTTGAAATTGGGGGTGATGTGAGTGGCTGTGTAAAGTATGCAAGCTTTTCCTCGAGTGGAAGAAATTACCCTTGTTTGTAATTTTATGTCGTTGCACATTTTGCTAGTAAAGATGTTTGTATTACATTACGTTAGAATATTGATCTGATCAAATTTTTCTATTAAAATGGCTATTGTTCCAAATAGAAAATTAAGAAAAGTCCAGTGTGAGTGAGTTTCAGTATTTCATAGAGAATAAAGTTTTTTTCTGATTTGTTTTCAATGACAGTAAACAAATGGCTTTTTTTATCATAGGGAAATAAACTTAGGCTCTCTCTACTCCTTAGCCAAATGACCCAGAGAAAAAAAAGTAATTGCTTTCATAAAAACTTTTTGTCTAAATGGACTTTTAACTTAAACTATCATGAAAATGCAAAATAAAGAGTGCTCAGTGTTGGTAAGAAAGAAAGAACCTGTCTCTGGTCTACTTGGACATACTGACATGCGAAATACAGCTGGATGAATCAGTTGAGTGGGGCTGTACCTCTTCAAAGGAGAGCACTAAGTGTTGTTATTGTTTTGTCCTGCTGGAAAACGATCCCACAGATATTACTAGTAGCGACATTCTTCAAATAGGGATCTAAAGATAGTCTTTAAAGCCATTTTCAATTAATTTGATTAAAGAAGAGTAAATAAATATGGAAGAGTTCATAGACCAGGAGTTCTTACTGATGTTGTGGAAAATGTGTTGACTAAGCATTTTTGAAAAGCCAGTCACATGTTGGAAAGCATTTCATGTAACGCTAAGAGAAAGGAAAGTAAATATGTAGGCACTGGAAAATAAAGGCAATTGTTTAAAATGAAATGGCAACACAAGAAAATTTCTCTCTCCCCAGCCAAACCTGTGTTCACAGTCATATTTCCAGCCACCGACATAAGTGGTCAGATGAAAAAAATGTTTTATGTATTATTTGTCGAGCTTTTTATTTGCTGTTCCTGTACCGAGCAGAAAGACAGTTTCAACCTATGGGAAGTAGCTTTGTGGCTGAGCTTTACCATCTGTCAATAAGTAGCTAGAAACCACTCATGTCTCTTAGACATCATCTAAACCCATAAATGAAGGGTTGTTGAAGTAGTACAAAAATATATGTGTGAAAAATACAGAACAGTATCTGCATACTTTTGTTAGGAATGCGCTTATATGGTGTGTTGAATTGTGGCCCGAGAGCTATTTTTTTTCCTGTATTAACTATAGTACATTATGACAAGTGAGCTTGCAAATTAAGATATTTCATAAGCTTTTGATCGTCGCACAAATATTTGAAGTTTCTTTGAAGCTCCTGTATTAGCCTACCACGCTGTAAAACTCTGGGAGAGGATATGACTGAGCCGTAGACAGTTTAATGCTTGAATCTCTCCTTCAGGCTTGCAGTTAATGGTTTTGAGTGTAACTAAATGTATACAATAAAACAAACAGGGTTGGTATTGTTGTTGTTGGGGTTTTGGTTTTGTTTGGTTTTTTTTTGTTGATTTCTCTTTTTTTTTTGCTGATTTCTCTTTTTTTTTTTTTGCAATTGGCACAGAACACTGCTATTTAAAGTGTTAAAAGAATTCTGCTGAAAGAAACTGTAAAGTGGCAGAACAGAGCTTTTCCCCAGAGAGAATCTGCAATATCAAACATACAAACTGCAGGGTCCACTGAGTAAGAAAGGGTACAAGGAAAACTCATTTTGAAGAAACAGAGATCAATATCTCCTACAGCAGTACAGCAAATGCTGGCAAAAAGTAGCATCAAGAAGAAAGATGCTGCAACATTAAAAGATTTACTATATTACTTATAGCACAGAAAAGGACTGAGGTATTTTTTTAAATGATTGGTGAAGTAAACCCGGGGCTTTGAAAGATCTGGCTGTACAAGCATCTTAATATAACATACAGATGAATGTTAGTCTCACAATTTATCTTTGTTCGGTTACTCCAGAGTACAAAATAGATATACTGGTAATTAAATTAAACTTGTTTGTTTCTTTCTTTCAGTATTTGTTAGCTAGAAAACATTTTTTTATGACTTAGCAATAACAAGCATTGATTTGTGTGCCTTGTAATCTATTTGTTCTTACATGCATCTCGCCCACACCCACCTACGCTCTCTGCTTCAAGTAATCACAATGCTACAGTGCTGGGGGGGGGGGAACACAATTAATTTTTAGCATGTAATCGCTGTGAGGAGGTCATAATCCTTCACTTTTAGCCAGCTGTTTTCACAATTTCACACTGACAATTCTGGCATAATGAATGAAATGTATAAAAATCAGCCTCAACGAGAAATATTCCCCATTAAGCTGCTCGATTATAGAATGTATAGAGAGTGATTTATGCCCTACGCAGTACATACAGTTGTAGTCAATTTCACTTTAGACAAAAATGTTAAATGCACTAATTAAGGAATGAGCCAAAACCAGATGGGTTTGTTGCTGCATCAGTAAATACAGGCCGGTAATAAATGATCTGCAGATTCCGTTTTTAAACTATCCATGGGTAATTCTAATTAAATTGCCCTGATAAAAGTACACCAAAATACCATATTAAATGCAAAATATCTGATCCAGAAGAATTGCTGAAGTGTGTTGCAGCATGTTAGGCTCATTATGTCCATGGAAGCTCCTGGAGGTCGTTCAGAGGGCTGAATGCCTCCTTCCCCCTGGAGTAATCCCTGCCAGAACCGGGAGTGTATCCGAGTACCTGCTTCCCCCTGGGTAAAGACTTAACGAAATCATGCTGTGTATTCTTCTAAAGGTGGTCAAATAGAGCTTGGGTTTTGGTTCTTTATATAGAGATGAGGGGGAAAAAATGATCACTTACAGAGCGTTGCGGGTGACCATTTTGAAGTGAAGTTAATTTTGAGCTAGTTGTCTGAACAGAAGACTGAAAAGTCTGACACATGGACACACACCTCTTATTCTTATTTGGGAGATCAAACCTTGGATAGAACAATGAGGGCTTGGGTGTGCATGGCTCTCCAGCTGTAGCAACGCTCATTGACTGGAGGAAACCATCATCCCTCACTTTTGGGCTGTTCTGAACTGGAATTTCTTAGTGACAATTCTGACACAAAAAAAGTAAATATATAAGAATCATTCTACTTCCTATATTATAAGCAGGTGTTTGTTTCCTGCAGTCCATTTCACCAGGTTTTTTATTTGCCGTATTGCAGAATTCAGCCAAAACAGAATTGTTTTATCATTTTCTCTCTCTCCCTGCCCTCTCTGTTTCTCTTTGCTCTTATGTCTCCTCACTTGCTTTTTCGTGGCTGCGCACTCTCGCACATGCTCTCACGCTCTTGCTTTGTCTCTCTCATGTGTTCTTGCATTTTTATTGTATCATATGAAAATAAGAGATGAAAATTATAATTTTGCATTTGGTTGTAGAAGTATCAAAGCCCATACAGTAATCTTCCAGAACTCTGTATGAATGCTTTATCTCTGAAATTAATAAAAAGTCACTGTAGTTGCAAAAACTTTGGCAAAAAGTTCTTCGTAAGACTACCCTAATGCTGGAAGAAAAATGAACTTCAGAGGTCTTCTAGCTGGTATCAGCAGAGGACTCGGAAGATCAGGGTCAGAATTTACAATATGTCCTTTATTTAGATAACCCAAAGAATTGAAAGATTACATTGTACTGCTTAGATATCACTAATATTTTAATGTAAGGAAAGGTCCCGGGAGCTGGAGGGTGCTTGGAGCTCCTACCAGCTACAGCAGGGACTTTCTTACTGGTAACTGAGTCTGAATGTGACTGAATCAGTAGCATTTTCCTGCAAGCATAATCCAGGGTTTTTCTTTGTTGCTGTTGTTTCTTTCAGGGCGAACGTAACACATCCTTAAGGCACGGAGAAGGTACAGTTAATTTTGGGGGAAGACAATAATTTTCAGTAACACAATGTAACCTTACAATATTAGATTTTTGACCAAACCATGTGTATTTTTTTTTGGACATGAGCTTTTAGTTACTGTCTTTGTAGAACTGAGAGAAAGTGAAAGTTCACTAGAGTGACGTATTCGTGAGATGTTTGCAGCATTTAATCAATAGATGCTCCAAACTTGGCAAACTACAAAAAGGAGCCCGCTAGTCTTTTAATCTTGTTAATGCATACAATGTCTGCCTCCCTAATATAGCAATTTAATTAGCAGAACACTAATTACTGGAGCTGCGGCATCTTCAGAGCCTCATTTTACAAACAAACTTCCTTTTCCAAAATAAAAAAACCCACCAACCACCAAATTCTGAATTGGCATTACCCAGAAACCTCAGAAACCTTCTCTCTAGGTTCTACAGATGATTTCACTAGGTTTTCTTGCCCTTGGTTCTTTTGTATCTTCTGAAGACTTAAAGAAATCCTCACTGATCCTTATCTTTTTTCCTGATTTACCTATTTTTTCTTCATTTCATTGGCTACTATTTTCTCCTGTGTGTCCAGGAAGGAATTCAAAGGATCTTGCTCGTGTTTGTACAACCTGAACATGGCCATATCAAAATCCAGTGCAGACAAAGAAGATTTTTTTTAAATCTGTTCTGTTTGTTTCTGTTGAACAGGATTTTCTCCTACATCATGCTTCTGATTAGTCTCCAAATTCGGGAAGCATATGAAGCATTTTTTTATTTAACCTTATTTAGGAAAGCAGCTCAAAACAATTCAGCTCTATTCTTTTTCATATATAAGCATCCTTTGGAATTTAGAAAAGCCTGTCACAAAAGCACTGGCATTTAGAAAGATTGTACGATTTAAGAACAGAATATAATAGAAATATTTTTATGATGCTGAGCTTAGCAGTGTTGAACTCCTGGACACAGACAAAACTTAGAGACTTTCTGTAACTCTCAAGATTTTGTGTAGCTGCTAATGCTCCTGGTGGCATATCCATGTACTTGATATTTTGGGAGTTAGTGGCATACTTTTACTGTATTTATTCTTTTTCAGCCTTTCAAGCACAAAGTGAAGCCTCTACAGGTAGTCAGTGGCCTACTTTGATATTGAAAGTGATTTTTTTTTTTATTATTGTTTTCCCTAAACTATAATAAAAGAGGTGTTATCTCCTTCAGTCCCTTGACGCATTTTGAATTTAAACCCAAGACCATAGTGTGTATCTGACAGCCTTAGGTGTGAAGCAAAATCTATTTGAAACTGAAATTGAAATGAATCACTGGGGCAGGAAACGTTTCTGAACGTTTCCTTGTGGGGAAAAAAAGAGTGTTGTCAGATTTAACACCCGTCATGTCACTTCCTTGAAAGAGATGCACATCCTTACTTGTGATTTTGAGAGGACCTTGGTAGGTTAATTGTGAATACGGGTATTTGTTAAAGCAATTTCCTTCTTTATAACAAGGGAAGAGAAGAGATATAAATGCTTCAGGGGATCCGAAAATCTTGAGGATGGTCTTTTCCTCTTTTTCATTTTAGACAGAGAGTCTCTTTATGTGAAAAATAAGCTCTGTAACATATGTAAAGGTGAAATGGTGACTGTTTGGGAGGATATTAGCTGACTAGGCATAGAATAGGAATTTAGTTAGGTGCAGCTAAGGTTTCTAATTTTAGAATCCGATTTGGGAAATGCTTTAACCTATGCATAACTCTACTCACAACCAGAGAGGAAAGAAGCATCAAGTTTAAGGACATGCTCATGTTCCTTTAGTGCAATCCGTGAACGAATCTTTTTCCACAAGTCCTGATATAAATTGATGGTAGCAATTAAGAAGCTCAACATTCTGCTTGGTTTATTTGGGGGGGGGGAGGAGGAGGATGTTGTTGCTTTTTTTTTCAAAGATAAAGTTCCTTTTTTGTTTGAGGTTGCAGAAAATATTTCTGTAAAGAATTAGATATTTCTTCCGTATTATATATTAAACTTAATTTCATAATGATCCTTACCTCATTTAGGGGACTTTTAAAATGCATATAAAACTGACTTAGCCTTTCTTGTTCCTCTTTCCTCTTGTTTGTGCCTGATTGTTGGTTTGGGTGTTTTTTATTATAAGTGCTGTCAGCTCTCAAGGCATGTTGTGGCTGAATATTGTCTTCCAGAGACCTATATGGCTTTCACTGGACTTTTCCTTACAGTGAGTCATTTCTCTATGGATTTTTCTCTTCCTGTCCTGAATATTGTTTCAGTATGCTAAGGCCCCATTACCTGTGAGATATTATAAGCACACTGTTTATATGTGCATTCTGTAGCAGTATTTTTGAAAGAAAAGAAAAATACTTTTCTAGAAGTAGAAATAGAAATACTTGAAAAAAACCAGACAACTGTTTTCAGCAATTTGATATTTTATTACATATATAAGGTTTGTTCCTTACAAATGCACTTCTGAAAATCAGGAAAATGACATTTCTTTTTTGGAAGTCTTACAAGTGAGTATGAGGAACAACAATCACTCGACTGTAACCAAGCAATGAATAAATCAGGCTGGTATCCAGAGAAATTCACTCAAACATTGCATAGAATTACGTTGTGGGGATTTTCGGTTTGGACTTCCTCCACCATGGCTGAAGATCAGAAAGCAAGGCATCTGACCAAAGCTTTCATTTTACCACAAACTGTCCCTAATAATATTTTGTATTAGAAAGCATTTCTCTTGACCAAAAAGAAATGTTTTCAAGGTATTGAAATCCACCTATGTGTCCTTTCTGTGGAATATGGGAAAAAATATGGCGGTATTAAATGTTTTTAAATGATGTGTAAATTCGTTTCCAAATTTAAGCGGCAATGCTGAAAGTGCTTTGAACATGGGCATTTCAGACTCATGGTAGGGTTGTGTAGCATGCATATTCCTATATCAACACATCTTATGGAGAGAAACTTTAAATTCAACATTGAATTTATTTGATTTTTACCCCTTTGAGACAAGCTTCGCATCAGAGGCATTCGGCCAAAGAGACGAGGCTTTCACAGTCACCAGTGAAGAAAATCCTATTTTTATATTGTGTGTTAACACAATCCAAGGATTAATTAAAGGATTATGGAGTACAGATATAACCCAGGAAATTCATGGAATACAATGCTACGAAATGTATGTAGTTAGAGATTATATGGATACTAAATAAAATTAAAATAGCTGGTAGAAGAAAAAGAGATATTTAAATCCAGAACTGAAGGGCACTGCAGTGAATACTAATAAGGAAGTAATAATTTAGGAAAGAAAATCTTATTTGAATGCCTGATTTCAAAGACCAAGTTTGCAAGAATGTTTTGGAGCATTACAAGTGGGAACTTCTGTGTGAGGGCAGTTCCAGGCTGGAATACCACTTTGCAGAGCACTTTTTTAATGCTTTAATCAAAAATAGAAAATTATTTGTGGCAATTAGATATGACTAAAATTATCTTACCATTATCTAAGGTAGGTATTAGATTATACCAATTGGCTACTCTGAGATTAAGACAGCTTTCTAACCTTTTGCTTTTACAAAGTCATGACCCATTTTAGCCTTTGAGATCGTAAATATTTTTTGATTCTATTACCCTAACAGAATTCAAGTGTATCCCACATATGTATGCCTTAGTTTATGGCATTATTGTGGAAAAATAAACTTAAGATACTGTATCATTATTAGCTATAGGTTTTAATCTGACTCACAATATCCCAGGACCGGGTGAATGAATGGCAGTGATATGCACTCAATTACATATGTATGAGTGTGTGCATATATTCACATTCAGAAACAATGTAATCCCTTTTAAGGGATTAAATTTACCTGAAAGAAGGCATTCTTAAACTAAGAGACATATGTCGAGTAATATTTATTTATAAAATACTCTTAGTTGAATAGGTGTCACAAGGCCATATTGGATTTATTTCTGATTTTTAACTGGAAATAATTTGTATTTACTGTATTTGTGGAAAAGTATTTCTGTCATTTCCCTTACAAGTTTATTTTTAGGCATTTTAAGGTTTCAAGGAAAATAGGGTGTAACTTAGCAAGCTTAACTGACTGGCCTGATGGTACCACTGTTCAATCAGAAATGTGGAAATTTACACTCAGTGCATTCTCTCTGCTGTATTTTAAATCCATTCTTCCATCTGATTTGTGAATTTCCTTGGTTAGCTATGAATCGTAGTTTGTTTTGATTTGAATAAGGGTCACTGCTAAATAATTTTTTTTAATTCTGGGCTGGGAAGCCTCCTGAAAAGCATAAGGGGTGACTTTGTCAGCTCAAAATGTCAATTCAAAATGTCTTTTCAAATTTATCTGATTTTTTTAATTTTTTTTTTTTTTTTAAATTCTGGTTGAATCAGGGGGAAAAATGGTCTTGTTTGTGTTCAGAAATATCATTCCAAATTTGTCCAAAAGGTGATACACAAGAGAAGCTGTAGAGGATGATCACGTCTTTCATTCAGGAACATCTAAGAAGTTAGTTCCCGTGCCCTGTCCCTCTCTGTTAGCAGCAGGGATAGTCTGTTGGGTAGAAAGAGATGGGTTTGTGGTGTTATAGACACACTCACTTGGATGAGTACGATGACTCTTTCTGTGCACTGGATGTTATCTCTGTGTTTCAGCTCCTTGCAGTATCTCACTGTCTTCTTAGCAAAGTCCCTCCAGAAGTGGAATAGGTTTAAGGAAAAAAAGAGAGAGGAGTTTTTTTGTTTGGTTTGTTTGTTTAGTTTATGCTTTATAAAAGTAGTGCCATTTATCGTAATGTGGTTTCTTTTTATCTTTTTTTCTTTTTTAATACCATTAATGTTCAATATTATGCTTATGTTTTAACATCAGTTATTGCACCTTTAGATTTCTAGTGGTAGAATTCTGTAGTAGCTTCTCTGTGCATCTCCCATGCAAAGTATAAGGAAATATTTGGGCACTGAAAGTTATGTGACCTTGTGTACTTAGCATGGTTCAGGTATCAAGAGAAAATGGTGATGTTTTGGAACCATTTAATTTCAGGCATTGTGAAAAAAAAAATAAGGAAGCTGATAGTACTTGAAGGCAAGCCAAATTTTTTTGGAAGACTGGCAAAACGCACAGGATTTTGGACCAGAGGTTTTGGAACATAGTTTTAGAGCACTTGTCAGACGGGTCCTAACTACAGGAGACACTGTACAAATGTATAATGAGACACACGCTTTGCTCTTAGTGTCTTATGATTTAAATAAAGGAGATTTCCATGGGTGTGGAGAACACATAATTTATGCAGGACTATGCAGGGAGTAAGTGTCAAAGCCACAATAGCAAAGTCCTGTTCAGCACTGTTCAGACACTACACGAGTACCAGCAGGATGTTGAAGCTTCTTCTTTAGTGTTTTTGCAGGAAAAAAATCTAACGAGCGATGCAAAAAGCCACTAATAAACGTGAGAAATCCAAGGTAATGGGTAGGATGTAAGCATGGGAGATCTGCCTTTTGCACCTATGGCTAAAGCTGGTCAAAGTTTGTCTAATTTCTTTTGATCTGCTCTCTGAGGCTTTGCCACTGTAACACAAATAGATGAAGAGGAGGGAAATGACCAGCATGTGCTAATCTGCACATATGCAATTAGGTTTGTAACATTTGTATGGTTTGGTGAGCTAGATGCTCACGTGTCCAGCACAGATCTAGAGCAGCTGGAGGCGCTCACAGTTCTGATAAAAGTATCCAAAGGTTTAGCTGAGTGATGGAAACTTAGATAAAAAAGGCCAAGTAAAAGCCCACAGGTTTTATAATGTTGAATAATGTTATCACTGTGCAGAAGATTTTCTTTTTCTGCTTCTTAGAGTTGAGCTAACTTCTTAGTGCCCTCTAGGTATATACGTATTTTTAATAATTCCTTATCCTGTTACCCGTTTTGAAGCAAAAACTAAACCATAAAATGTAATAGAGGTGGGAAATAAAGAAATGTTTTAATGAAACCCATGACTTAACCTCAGCCAAAATCCATACATCATAAGATTGTTTATTGTAGTAAGCAAATTAATTTGGCAGTGAGCTTTCCAATTAGGGCACATATCAATTTATTTGTATGGAAATATAGTATAGTTTGTATTTTTAATACATTACATAATGTGAAGGGAGCCGACTACCCGGAACATAAGGCTCCCTGAGGCGCACACATATTACTTAACCCAGTTGTGCTAATAAACCTTTATATACTATGTTTTGCCAGCTGAGCTCTTAGCACAGCCTCGGAAGCTCAACCTGTTTAAATTTATGGGAAAACAACAACAGCCTGAAGAAGAAAAATGTGCTAGTAACGGGAGAGGGGAAAGGAAATGTTCCTGTTCTCCTCACTGAGAAAATAAATGATGATAGAGTTTTTTTCTTTTTCTTTTTACAAAACCCATGGTATTCCTCTCCCTTTCTATAAGAAAAATTAGTCTTAAGAAAAAGAAATTCAAAGATCATAAAGCATGAAGAGAAAGAAGAATTGATCTTGGATACAAGATGGGATTGAGTTATAATATAACAAGTTACAGGTCCTTTCCTACTGAAAGGCAGAACCAATTGATTTATTATCATGACTCCCAGCTTGCATTTTTTTAGGAAGGAACTGTAGATGCTAGGTAGCATGTCTTCTTTGATTTGCCACACTATGTCTTAATTACCAATGCTAGGAGATCATGGTAGAATTTTCCAACTTCAAAGGTTTCAGGAGCTTAAACAGCGCGAGTGGATCAGATTTGTAAGAACACAATGACAATGATATGGTGTCTTCATATTTTAGAATTGTCGGTTCATTTTTTTATTTATTGTACATCAAAGTGAAAATAAGCACACAGAAAAGATAATAGGTTTAGTCAACATTCTCTTCTTTTGCTATCAGAGGAACTGAAAACATTCTCTTGTTTCAAGAACTGGGATTCAGAGCTACAGTTAAAGTATTACTCTTATGGCAAAGGCAAATGATCTTAAATTTCTGTTCTAAGTATCTTTGAGCCTTTCCCTACTTATTTGTGATTTACACCAGTATAAGTCCAATAAAGTCTGCAACTATGCTGGGGAAAGGCTGGGAAAATCTGTACCTCTGGCCCAGAAGATACGGGATCCAGGGCATGGCATGGGGAATTTTACCTCTGTAGAGTCCAGTTCAACAATCCATTTAGGCATTTATTTTAGTTTAAGAATTAAAATAGCCATTCCTAATAGCACTTCTATCTCATGGTGAGGTCAGAGACATGAAGAA
This sequence comes from Gallinago undulata, assembly GCA_026546715.1. Taxonomy (NCBI): domain Eukaryota; kingdom Metazoa; phylum Chordata; class Aves; order Charadriiformes; family Scolopacidae; genus Gallinago; species Gallinago undulata. Next base: position 20,679,757 of record JAOTQQ010000052.1, on the reverse strand, counting down.
GCCTCTTTTAGTGGAATTCTTGACTGGATGCCAAATTGTTTACTTGGTGCAGTGGTGAAATACAGCATGATGATGAAACAGCAATAGAACATGATCCATGCCAAACTGAAGCATCTTAATTGGTGAGGGTGGTTTAGAGTACTGAAGAATCTTTAATAAGGTTGTGGATGACTAAAGGATGATTACTCGAATTAAATATGAATGGTGGTTTTAAAATAGCAATATCTGTAATGCTGTAGCAATGTGTTTTATATTGCAGTAGAGAATTGACATGTAGCCCAAATTCTTGCATAAATTGTCTTAAGTAATTATTTACAAATGAAAATGAACACAGCATGAGTTTATAGCCTTCCATTTATTCAATCTAATATGGATTCTTCCCCATTTTAAGATTTTATTTTATGTTGAATTATCTAAAATTAGCATTACTATTTATGAATGCTCTGCTGGAGATCTAGGAACTTGTTCGGTTCTCCTGCAGTGAAAGATAGTTGAAAGGTCATTACATTTCTTGCTGTTTTATGAAATTCAAGCTATAATCAGTGCATCAGGTGAAAAAAACCTATTTTCCTCATCCAGTAATTGTCAGAGGAGATGGGTTCAAATAAGTTTATCTCTGTACTGTAATAAGGAACAAAAAATTGCTCTTCCAAGTGCTCCAACTGTGACAATAAATTAAAATAATCAGTATCAGCAGAGAAAACAAGAGGAAAATATGATGATGAAGCATATGAAAGTGAGAGCAAGATATCTCTCATTGACATAATAATAAAATCATAATATCTTTATAAAATGATGGAGATTTTCTTGTCCGGAGCCTTTTCAAGTTTCTCATGCTTGAAAAATGTCAAGAGTTGTAAATATTATGTCTAATACATCAGCATTTTAAGCATTGATTTGTTAGTACTATCTGCCAAAACTGTCACTGTCAGGAAGTTATTTTGTGTATCTTGCACAGATGTATGTCCTGATCAACAAAGCTTTTTCAATGCCCTTCTCCTTAAAGGAATTAATTCCATTTGTAATAATCTTTCCATTGTTTGTTATGGAGGAGTTTACTTTCTTCTTCTTCTTCTTTTTTTTTTTTTTTTTTTTTAAATGTAGGAATTGCTTAATTGAGCTATTCAAAACATCCACTGGTACATAGAATTAAAACACTTGTACAATGCACTCTGCTTTATCGAGACATGCTTAATCAGGAATCTGTTTAGTCTTAGAGAGCTGATTTCAAACTCACGGCAATAACTGTTGCTTAATTGGAATGGTAGTTCTGTAAATAGAAGACCTCCATCTTCAGTTTTGTGAAATTTGCATCCAAACTTCGCATCTCTGACAGGTTACACAGCTGAAAAAAGAAAAGGGCTGCTTTATTTCAAGTGACACAGGTGAACAAGCAAAACATGCTTTCTCCTTTGACCCTTCCCTCTTTCAATTCTGTCTTGACCAGTCCTGTTTTTCTTCCATTTCCCTTCCTCTAATTCTTTAGAATCGAAGCACAGTCTGGGTTTCTCAAGCTTTACAGAGAAGTCGTTGTAGAAGGATCTCAATGAGAAGATCTTAGGCAAAGGAAGCAGCAGGATTTCTGGCCTCCTATCTCTCTCTTCAGCTAACTAATAGTTCCATTCCTCCCACCACCCAGCTAAGCTTCTTGCAGCCTACCTCCACTGTGTAATCTGTTTTGCTTTTTTTTTTTGTTTTTCTCGGAGTCCAGAGTGAATTCTTCATATATTTTCCACTCACTGAACCTGGGGTTGTGAAGGTTACCAAAAATCTGGTTGTATCTGTGTCATCCCGTTCATTACACTCCCCAACCACCCCATATCCACGTAACGATGGATATTACTCTTCTGCCCTAATGCTGGCCCAGCAGCTGAGCTCCTCAGCCTGCCTATTTGCTAAGGTGTCCCTGTCCCTTCCTAAACTTTGTATTGCTTAAGAAAGGTGAAGGTCCAGATAGTCTGCCTTCCCTGATGCAGGCATGAGTGCTATGAATAAGGAGCAGTAAATAGTTGTATGCCTGGATTATAGGATGTTTATTATACTGAAGCAAAGTTAAAACCTCGTGTGGAACTGCGTCATTATTCTTTACGTCCTATGGTAAGTTCTGCAAATGTAGACATCTTGATGTAGAGATTCAGGCCTTCTTCCTGTTCTTTTTAATATTCAAGTGGACACTCAGTCTGTTTCTCAGACACTGTGTTCATGGCTGTGAGGAGTTCTGCCCAATATGATAAATCCTGACCTTAAATTTGAGGGTCTATGTTTTGCAAAATAGTCTTTGTAATGGATATTAAATTTATGGCATTGTAAATCGAGGGCAGAACTTTCTTTTTCACCAGTAGGGAGTAAAGAAGGCAGTAAAGTTTCCTTTTTTGTGTTGCAGGGTCAAGGTTTGACTTAAACAACAAGCAGTGAGAGGAGAGTGCAGTCACTGCATCTAATGGTGGTGGTGGTATGAATTCACTTTCCTCCAGCTTTTGGTAACCTGTCTTAATAGGGCCCTGACCTCTGCTTTCACAGTGTCAAGCACAGTAGAAATAACAAACCATGCAAAAGTGAAGTTTGATGGCAGGTTCTATTGGGGTTAAATTCTTCCAGCAACCTTTGAAAACTTGATTCTGCAGTAGTAGGAAGAAGCAGGATGTCTGTGGCAATCAGTACAGTGATTGTGTCATACAAACTTGCAATAGAAGAATAGGTTGAGAGCTTTTGCTCTCAATTTTGTTCCAGGGAAATGGAGAGAGAGACCGTGTGTGTGTGATCTTTTGCATCGACTATTTTAGAATGTCTTTTGGAAAGACTTTGATGCAAAGTTTAATATTAATGAGAAACAGGGTGTTAGCCTGTTACTGATATATCTCCTTTCCAACACTAGTTCAACTTTTTGCCTTCCCAATACTGTGATGTTAATCGAGTGGAAACAGATGCAAATACACAAATGCATGACTGCACTTTGCAACAGGCACTATTCTGTCCTATTTAGTCCTCAATGAATGCAAAACCTAATAGAAATTACTCTGTGCTGATTACCCAAAGTCTTGCTTGAAAAATTCATCTTTTCACTAACTTCAGCTTAGGTGATCCAAATTACAAATCATGAATATAATATTGTTTCTCTAATCTATAGGAGTGATTTGAGACTTCATTAAGTCTTATAAAGCTCTTGGCCCATATAGGCAAAAGGCATTGTAATGAACAAAAATGTTAGTGAAAACTAATGCTCTTCCTGGAAGAAGTGAATATGTTTTTGTACATTGTGGGCCGTTTGGGTATTTACGAGTCACACAAGAATACATACATGTAGCTGGAGAAGGTCTTGAGGCAAAAGTAGAAAAATTTGCTTTGGCAAGTATACTTAAAAAAAAATAAAAATGAAGAGAAAATTTCTTATCAAGTTATAAGGTTTTCTGATTTCTTAATGACCATGTAGGCTTCTGTTATAAAGGATTCAGAGTGCAGCCTAACCAAAGTGAAATATCCAGCATACAGCTTCTTCAGCTACATGCACATACTGTAGCTCTGCTTTCACTGGAGTGAGAAAATAGAGAAAATGTTGTTCTGCAGCCTCTTCAGTGAACAAACAGACTTGTGGCCTGATTAACGTCTCTTACACAGAGTAGGATTAGATTTCTTTGACCAAGGAGAGACTTCAGGGAGGAAAGTGGGAAAGGACCAGCTACCGTGCTTAAATGACACCAGCGTGTTACCACAAAGAGATCCTAACGTAGTTGTAGCTTTGTTTTGGAGAACTTTGGCGCAGCTCGGTGTGTTATGACACTGGTTGTGATAAGATGGATACAGGTTGAAAGACAGGGAAAGTGAGAAGAACATGGGAAAGAATATTTAGGGCATACTAAGGGCATTAGTAGCACAAGGCATAATTGAGAGCATCTCTGTAGCTGTGCTGAACTCCATCAGTACTGCACCTTAAGATTTCAGCTTTTCAAGATAAGTCAGGGTAAAACGTTGTTTGGAAATTCAGTTATTTTTGTGGAGTAGAAAATGTCTTGCCCTTCTTCATACGATCATCAGTTTGAATGCCTGCAGTTAAATCCAATACTGTTTATGTGATCATTGTCTGTAGAGCCCCAAATTGAGATGAGGATTCTCTTGGACGAGGTACTGTAGTATCAACACTGCTATTGCCGTGTGAAAGAAAGCCCTATTATGAAGAGCCAGTGAGATTGTTCAAGCTGAGACAGAAGTTCAACATCGAAGAGGAGGGAAGAGGGAATAAGGCTGAGTGAGACTCAGAACCCGTGTGATCTGCCTCTCTAAAATGATGTATCCATTAATCTCTTTCTTCTCTCAGTGGACAATGCCTGCAAGAAACTGCAGTCTAAATATGAGAGGAAAAAATACTGTCTGTGTGTATGTTTATATCTACATACAACAGGACCACACTTGAAAAGGAGCTGAGGAGAATTATTAATGATGAGAGAAGACGATGGAGAGATTTGCTAAAGAATGTGAAGAAAGGCATCTGGTGTATGTGAATATGAAGGCTGCTCCAGATATGCAGCAAGACAAAAGACATGTGTGTAGAAAGCAGACCAAGGGAAGACTAAAGAGCAATCACTGGAGAGCAGGACAAGAGGATAAAGTGTGGAGGAAAGGGATTTATGAAGTCTTGTGACTGAAATCATGCATGTAATTCTCAGTGCTCCCCAAAGCAAGTGTTACACGATGAAGAATAAAGTGCCGTGGAGTTCAAACAAAACGTTCTCCATTGCTACAACAGTGCTGTAAACCACCTGAAATATTACAACTGTTACCTGTGGCATCATTAATGTCCTAGGATTATTTCATAAATCAGGCCCTAAAACACGATAGAGTGGAGAGGGTCGGTGCTTTCTATAAAGATGAGATTGAATTG
>JAOTQQ010000052.1:20643013-20674781 GCA_026546715.1 Gallinago undulata | reverse complement strand
AAGTCTTGTGACTGAAATCATGCATGTAATTCTCAGTGCTCCCCAAAGCAAGTGTTACACGATGAAGAATAAAGTGCAGTGGAGTTCAAACAAAACGTTCTCCATTGCTACAACAGTGCTGTACTGTTACCTGTGGCATCATTAATGTCCTAGCATTATTTCATAAATCAGGCCCTAAAACACGATAGAGTGGAGAGGGTCGGTGCTTTCTATAAAGATGAGATTGAATTGTAAGAGAATTAATGATACCATTATTACAGCCTTTAATCTATTTTATCGAGAATTGCTCCTCCTTTTATGAACAGTTTGTCCTTTAGAGAATTCTCTACTATTTCTGAGTAAGCAATTTTTTTTAAGATTTCTTCTCAGTGTGCGACACCAAGATTTTTTTTTTTTGGTCTTTTCCTGAGGAAAGGAATAAAGTCTGTAATAGTTTCTTTAGTTGTATGCAGATTACAATGGGTTCATCTCTGTGGAAGCAAGTAAATATATGAAGTTTCACAAAGGCCAGGTTTAGATATACGCACTGTGCTTCCAAATTTAAGCAAATCGCATGACCACCAGTCTAACTTGTATCTCTACTACTAATGCCCGAGTAACTGCAGATGGAAAAATAGATTTATATCCCTGGACATTTTGGAGATACAAAGATTGAATAGCTAACTGCAGCAAGAAGCCGTAGGAAGAAATTCTTTGTTTTTCAAATAGGACATTTACCTTCTTTGTTGAGTGTCTTAATAGAGAAATTTAAAATTTAACCTTTTTTTCATTGGTGTAGCTTTAGCTTTGCATAAGGCAAGAAATTCCTTTTTTTAACTCGTTAGGTTTTTGCTTTTTACTTTCATGCGTCGTACATTGGACCCACCTTCTCTTTCAGAATTTTTTCGTGGTAATTACTCCAGTCTAAAGATGATGCCCAATCTAACAAAGCTAATGAAAACCTGCCCTTCAATCTAAACTGTAATCAGTTTATTAACAAGCTCTCTTTTCCTGTGCTTCATTACTGTGACAAAATCTCTTTTTCATACCTTAAAATGATAAGGCAGGGTGGGGAAAAAAATATCATTTTCCATCACCAGGCGTGCATGAAAGGGAGATGGGCTGAAGCATGCAGAATTGATTTCTTTGCATTCTTCCATTGCCTTGGTTGCTGCATCTTTGAAATAAGTTGGTATCATATCTTTGATTTTGCCTCTGGGATGGCAGGCCCTTGCAATCAAGCATGCTTATTACAGCAGACAAATAATCTACACCAATGGAGTTCCAGTATGTATCAATTAATTTGGAAATGTGGCGCACTTGTAGCAAAAAGCATTTTAGAATTTGCTAGGTGGACATGTGGCGGGCTTTAGGGGGGGGGGGAAGCCTTTTGGAATCGGTTAGCCCTCCTGACAAAGCTATCTTTATCTGCTTTTCTCATTCTCTTTTCCGCTCATTATTCTCCTCTTTAAATTTTTGTTTGTCTCCTGCTCACCTGCAGGCTACTCACAGTAAGATTCATCGATGTCAGCAGAGTAATGACGTAACCGTAGGTTTCCTTTAACAACCGTACAAAATTCTCCTGTTAATCTAATATCTCACGCAATTTACTACAAACCAAGGTTGCTTACTCAAGTATCTCGTAGTCTAATTTCCTGATTGGGCTCTCATCCTTAAGAAATCCCAGTAACACCTCTTTCAGCTCACACAGTGAAAAGTAGGAACACGCTGCTCTCTGTGACACGGGTATGATTTTGTTCATTAAATCCTGATTCTGCAAAGGAGGTTCTTTTTTTAAGAAAGCAAGTGAAAGCATGATATACCAACATTTCTGCTGTTTGCTGATCCTGAAGAGGGATCTTCTCATATCCGTAGGTTAAGGGTTTTCTGCTCTACTTAGTGAAGGAAACACTGTACCATACCTTGAGCTCCATTTTAGACAATGGCAGTTGGAGGCGAAAGACATTTTTTTAAAAAATTGCTCAAAGTGACACTAGAAAATTAAGGCCTGTTCAAAACTGGAACTCAGCAATTCAGCTGTTGTCTGTTTAGTCCCTCGATGGAGCATTAACAGGCTTACTCCAGTGAGGGCCAGATTCTATCCTGACCCCATGAAACCCAGCTGGGGCCTTTGAGTTTTTCTATTTTCCAAAATGTTAAAAGAAAAAAAAAAAAACCAACAACCTGCAAACCCTGACCTGAAGTGAATTTTCTTGTTCTTTCCTTTCTGAATTACAGACTAAATGGATGAATTGAGTCCTTTTTACTTTTTTTTTTTTATATATATATATAAGGCAAAGCAGTCAAAAATGCTTTAGAATCTGTGAATAAAAGAGTGTCCGTATCTTTCTGCATCTGGTTTTGCATTAGATAGGGACATAGTTTAAACGTTAAGCAGGAAGGAGCAAAATGTAGTGAGGAGATATAGTAACCAGTAGCAAGTATATCCACTCAAGTGGAATATTGATCAGGCAATCAAGGAAGCTGCTCTCCTGCCTCTGTCTAGAGGAACTTTGATATCCAACTCTGTTAAAACTGCCAGCCTGTCAGTGAACTCAGATTAAGTGTCTGCACTTCAAGAAAAGGAGTCCATAAATTACCTTCTAATGCTGATGACATTCAGAAAGAAAGAGGCTTTCGTTGGCATTCAGGGTTCAGCACTGGCAGATTTTTAACTTCCATTTGCCATCCAGTACCACAAGCCACGATGGGTTTATGATTTTAGTATTGTAATACTTCAGAGAGCTTTGCAAAAGCAGCTAAGTACAGTTAAAATTTCATGCAGTTAGCAAAAGGGAGAACAAATCAGCAATGTGACTTTTTCTTTCATAAACATTCCTGTTACAGGTGACCCCCCAAAAAAGTCCATCACCTTTTACATCATACACAGGCTTCGTAAAACTTGCTATGTAACCAGTCCTGAGACAGGAAAATCACCATTTAAGGGCATATGTTCTTTCAGAGACAGAATTACAAAGAAGAAAAGAAAACTGTATACAAAGCTATAGAGTGCACGTATCTGACTTTTGGCAGTCCGCCCTTCTTCACCTTAGTCTCATCTCTTTCCAGAATTAACTTCGAAAGAGAAGTAGAGCTGTTTGTTAGAAGCCATGTCATTCCTGTTCCATTATAGATTTTGAGTGGTCTGTTGGCAGAGAATATACAGAAATTCTGCTGTTGGTGACCACGGCAGTAATATTACAGGAAATTGTCGTAAAATTTAGGTTTAACTTGTATGTTAATAATTTCCCATATGTGTTCTCATAATTTCTGTAAAATTTAAGAGAACTTAAGTAGTGAAGTGCAAGAGTCACTTAAGAGACTTAAAAAAACCAAAGACATACCCCAGAAACTATTGTGTACAACAGAGTAGCTTTTTTTCCTTTAGCATTTCTAAAGCTACTTAAAACCATAACGGTACAGAGTTATAGTCCCACTTAATATTATACAGACAGGTTTAGAAGTTGGATGAAAATATTTGTCATTTTCTACGGTGCTTTTGAGGACCTTTCATAAGTGCTTACCTGTAACTTGAACGAGGATTCTACATACCATACACTGGATAAAATTTTCAGTACCTCTGCTGGAAGGAAAACAATCTTACCTCATTCAGCAATAAATTTCTTCTACAATTGGGAAAAAGAATATGACTCTGCAGTTAATGCTTCTACAGGAAATCAGTCAAAAGCTTCAGAAGCCTCCAAGTATGGAAGCTGAGCTTTTGTCTACTACGCAGAGTACAGGAGAAACAGTTCCATGGAATCTGAGAGGAGAATGTTAAAATGCAATGTTAGGTCAGTCATTACCCGACTACAGAAAGGAAGGGGGTTCAGGTTTAATAAATGCGCATCTTTGTACGTTCAAGTATTTCTATGGTAGAAAACGTCATACAACAACTAGTTGGGAAATAAGGAACATTCATTGAGTATAAAATTCAAAAAAAGAAAAATGAGAAAATCGAGAAGTTACTTTTGGTAAATATATCTACCAGAAAGAAAGTATATCAGTGACAAGATTCACATATAATATGTACTGGTCATCTAGTGAGATGCATAGATATTTTATGCTGAGAGACACTGATCACATATTTGTGTCATGAATCATGTGAATTTCCGCCCACGTACTCAGAATAGCTTTCCTGAGAGCAGCCTCCTGAAGAGCTGACTAGCTGTTCTGTTTGAACTCTGACTGGTAAAGTAAAAAATTATAGCTGATTATTGATTTGTTTCTCTGAATTAAAGGTGTACCGGAATTAGAAATTGTCTGCAAAGAGTAAAACATTACTGTCCTGTAAATATTCATGGCTCTGTTGCAGAAAGAAAATAAAATGCAAACTTCTTTCTGAACAGTTTTTTGCCAGTCAGACATTTTATTTGAAGTGCAGTTACACTGTTCCCCATTTCCTCCATATTCATAATTCTAGTTCCTAATTATTTGGGGTCATTATGTGTCTTCCATCTTCCAAAGGTCAAAGATACTAATTCTCTTCATGAATAATTTATTCAACAATTGATTAGGTAATGAGAGAAATAGCTGAATACATTTTTCACTGGAAAATATTAGACTATATAGGTATATAGTATTGAAAAAAAATATATGGGAGAAAAAATGTTAGAAAAAATAGTTACAGCAAATAATTCAGTTAACCATAAGACTTGATATTTTATTTTTCTATATGAAATTCATCCTCAGAGCATACTTCACATTCTTAAGTTGTAATGCTATGTATGTATATCTGTAGTCAAATGGTAAGAAATTTGGTTCTATCTTTATTTGCATATGTAGTTCTTGGGTAAATTAACAGTTTGGAGAAAATCCTGTAGTCTTTATATTTTCTTGTTGTTATTGAAGGTTTATTTATATCAGAAGGCTTCCTTACTCTGCCAAAGGCTGTCACCTTGTTGTGCTAGGTACCATGTACACATCTGATGAAAGGCAGCTCTTGTCCAGATGATCCTGGTTTAAATAAACAATGTAAATAATGAACAGCAGAGGTATAGGGAACTGCAATTATCTACTTGAGTAGTACATTCTATAGTAGAAACCAGGAATCCTATTTTCTTGTTCATTGCTTTATTCAAATGGACTATGCAGCGCTAATTGTCTAAACATTTACAGAAAGTTATGGTTAACACAGCTTGATGAAATGTTTTTTAAAAAATTTAAAATTTTAAAAATAAGTAATCTCAAACTTTCATTAAGATTTATTCAAAGGCGTCTGGATTTCTGTTAAATTCCCATTCACACACCAGACTTTTTAGCTTTACTCCTTAATTTCCAATAAAAGCTGGCAAACGTTCCTTACCAATGTGTTTGCAAAGGCAGTGAAGAAAACCAATGCATATGTTCAGACCATTTGAGCTTTAAACATAAAATATCAAGAGAGGCAAAGAGTAAAGTAAATTCTAAAATAAAACGTGCGTGGAGTTTGATAATTTTGAAAACCTCTTGGTTTTTGAAGGCTGTGTAGGAATGCTCAGGGAGCTGAAAAAAGTACAAGTGTTTGACAGTGATTTGATATCTGAATCATTTGTTCAGTGCTGCAAAATATAGTCGTGCTCCCTTGCACTTGCTTCATTTCTCTCATAGGAAGGAGCAGAGCCTGGAACAATGAGGATCTGCCAAACATATTATGACACTACAGATTGTTATTCTCTTTCTAGACCTAAAGGCAAATCTTTCACAGGGACAATCTGTGCCTGATGCCTGCTGTTACTGAATTCAGGCAAAAAGGGCTGGGACAGAACAATTGCAGTCTCCCGGAGATGATCACATCCAGAGGAAGAAACAGTCTCTGGATAATTTGACTGATGAGATCTTTATTGGCTAACGTAAAAAAAAAGAGGAAATCAACAGTCAACTTTGAGGGTTAAACTTGGGTTTGAAGGTCCGTTAATTGGATCTCGGCAAATCAGAATCCTTTATATTTTTCCGGGAATGTCCTGGGTATATGTGTAACTACAAATGTTTTTGCTTTTAAATTGAGTATAAATCCAAAAGATTTTTTGAAATTGAAATGTCCTTTTTGTCATATTTTTTTTCTTTAAGAATATAAAAAAAAATTATTTGTCTCCCGCACAAATACTTCTTTTAATTCCTTATTTGCTCAGTGAATAAGGTATTTGACTCAAATGCTCATGTACCTCCTGTTCTGCTTAGGCACAGTTCTCTACCAATGCACTAGTTTTGTGCTGTTTCACAGTTAATAAAATTATTATTCTTTTATGCTCTTCTTTCCTTCCTTGTACCATGGCTATAATGCTTTAAAATATATACTTATGTGATTTTATTTATTTAGCTCGTTGAATATTATTGAAATTATGCTCATATTCTATAGTTTCTATAGTATTTCTATATACTAATTTAATACTGAAAATACCCTGACCCTGTAGCAAATATTTTGCCTCTGTCTTCCAGCAACCTGTAACAGAACGTTGGGTGACTTACATTCACAGTTTGAGTTTCTTTTCTAGTAAAAGAGGAATACATTTATTTTCTTTGTGCCACAGGGTATTAGAGAGTCTACTGCAGAAAGATAATGGAAGCTGATAGGAAAAATAAAGCTCTGCACATATTCCTCTTCCCTGAAAAGTACAACATATACTTATTTTCATTCCAAAACAGAGCTAAAAAAAAAATTAATCGAATTTTCCATAAGAAAAAAAACATTTCCAAAAACATTAATGTAAGGCCATCATCTAATCCAAATCAGTGGTCTGATTCAAAAACTGACTAAAAAAAAATAATGTGAAATAGGTAACATTAAATAGACTCTAAACCAATAAATTATTTGCTTGGAAAAAAAAAACTATTGAAAGGTTGTGGAGGAAACAACTTCTAATAAATTATGTGTTTGATAATTATTCCACTAATAATTATTATTGTTAACTACTTATATTTGTGAGTTTCATGATAATTCAGTTAAGTGATGGTGAAGATACCAGTTATATTTTTATCTTACTTTTCGTGGTTTCAAGAGATCATAATTCCAGAAGAAAGTATCAAAACATGACTAAGTCTATGCCTATGACCCCCAGACCAGACTCTGGGGTTATTTGTTTGGGTTTTGGGTGTTGTTTTTTTTTGTTTTGTTTTCATATTTGGGCTACCCTTTACTTGGCAGTACAGTTTAAAAAAAAATTGCAGATATTTCTGCAGAGGTTTGATCTTATATATATGTGAGCCATGTTGCCACCATCCTTTGTAATAATAATAATAATAATAATAATAATAATAATAATAATAATAATAATAATAATACTTAGCTCAGCATATTTCCTGTGCTTTGAGATTGTATTATAAATAACATTTTTGACTCAATAATGAAACAGTTATAAAAATAAATTGTGCATGAAAGAGTTAAAATAAAGATCTGATAGGGTGTTTGGGGAAGAGGGGGGTTTAAGAAAGTCTTTCCTTTCCTAAATACATATGGTAGTTAAATAGGCTGATAAATCCATATGCTGTTTTGATAGTTTCTGACTTAATTTACTATTGGCATAGGAATGAATTAATGCAATTTATTGTATCTGAATCAAACTTAGTTCTTAAGAGTTAGAGTCATTTTAATATAAAAATCAACTGCAAGAATTCTTCTTTTCCTTTAACTAGAGGATAGACAGAAATTTTCTAGAAGCCATCTAAGTGCAGTAAGATTATTAAGAGTGTTTATTGGACCTGTGCCTGTGATGTTTAGCTTTTATGCTTCTTGAACGTATTTTAAAAGCTGAGGTCACCTTGTATTTAGAAGAAATACTACAAGCATTTTATAGTTCTCTGGAAAACTTTTTTCCATTCCACAGAAACAATCAGACTTGAAGCTGACTTACTTGGAGACCATGCATGGAATGGCATTATGCCACAACCAGTAGTATTAATGTTAAAATTTAAGCCACAGATTTCAGTATGAGTGAAGGATTGAGCTTAGTGATTGACCTTATCTCCATTAGCAAAATTTGTTTTTAAAATACACGAGTGAAAAATGAGTGAAAGAAGCTGCAGTTTGTGACCCTTCCAGAGGAGGAAAAACAGCATTACGTTAAAATACTCTTATTCAAAGAGTTGCAGGTGGTGGAGGGCGGGGGAACATCTAGAGAATGTTTAGGAGTGTTTTCTTGAGGAAAGCTGTCAGTGGGACTCCAAATAGAGCTCAAGGATCACAGCTATCCCACAGCTAATTTCCTTAGGAAAATTTTTCTCATCCAAACAGAGGCTGAAAGGGAGAGTTCTCTGAAAAAGCTAGAAAAATGTAGGAGAATTAAGGGGGCAGAAAGGGGGAATTAACTTTGATTTTTAATAGAAGGGAGATCACATTTTCTGCCACACACTACAGAATAATTTCTAGGAGAGGTGGCAGATGCCCAGTATTTTCCTAGCTTGATATATCACCGGGGATCTGGCAGGTTCTGTTGAAAAAGTAGAGCATGATTTTAAGTATGGTCAGCCTCCCAGTTGGGAGACAGTCTTTCTTAAGGGTACATTTTGGATTGTGCTTGGCACCCAAACAATTTCACAGGAACATACAACAAACGTTTCATGTTTCAACCAGATTATGTTTTGCTCTGGGGGAGTAAAAAGTGCTTAATAATAAATCCTGACCCAAAACTGTGAATGGATTTAGACAAAGTTGAAGTTGCTGGGATAAAACTGAACAAATATATAAATCTGTGCAATAGAAACATCTATGTAGGAAATATGTTAGTATATACTGTGAGAAGGTAGGTCATATTGGGGCTATCAAGAACATTCTTTTCCCAACTACTGTGAGATATCTTGAAGTGATGGAAAAATTAGGAAAAATTAATGCTGCAATATATTTTTCTGGTTCGATCACTGGTTGTCAATATATGGTAGTTTCAGCAGAATCACTTAGATGTTCAAATAAAGTAATTGGAAGTCAGCTCTGAACTAAGCAATTAACTTGTAAATGATGATTGTGATTGTCAGATCTGCTATAGGCAGAACAGAGTTAAGCCTCAACTGAAGGATGGTGTGCACAGGAAGACATCCACCCTCTGTTGCTAGTTGAAGGATGGCAACGTAAAGGAAGAGTGACTGTGTATTGTACATAAAATGACTTAAAGATGTGCGGTAGATCATGTGGTACTCCTTAAACAAAGAGAAACATCGAAGAAGTTGGATACTTTTAATTCAATGTATTAACCTGGTTTCTGTCAGAAGTAGGGATAATTAGTTTGAGGGATGATTTAGGAAAAAGTAAAACTACAGTTTCTTTCAACTTCAGTCCTCCATGAGCTGTATTGATTGCCTGCCTCTTTCTCTGCTGAACTGAAGGCAAATATAAATCTACAGACTGTACATGAGTGCTTTCTAAGCTACCTCAAACATCACCCAGTGATTCCAAAATAACTGTCTGGAATTCTTTTCTGTACCTACAAGATGCACAGCATTTTCAGCAAGCAGAAAGCTTTCAGCTGCTTTATAGTCCACCTTCTAAGGCAAATGGCATTTTTGAATTTCCAGGGTGCACAATGTGGTTATTGGAGGAGAGCAAAGGAGGAGAAGAAAAATAATAATGAGACAAATACCACTGGAAGACACCTCTGCATAGATGCTGGAAGAATGGAATTGGTAAGAACAATTCTAGAACTCACTAAGTGTTGTCTTTGATGCAAAAGTCTAATGAGGACTGACTTTTCATCCTGTGTATATATCACCAAGAAGGCTTGTTCCATGATAAATGTATGTATCATATTATAACTACATAATATGACAACTAAATTGAAGGCACAGTTAAGTAAAGTAAGAATTACATATGGAAATTATGATTTATTTTATATAATACCTTGTCAGTACAGTACTATAGTTAAATATCTAGAGCATATAGTTAAATATCACTAACTTTATGCAGAAGGAGGTGTTGTGATGTGCAGAATATGATCCAAACATTTAGTGGCAGAGTGTAAGGTATCCTGTATTTGTAGGATGCTCTCCAACAGATTGTTTTACTACGCTTATTAACTGGCAATGCTACACTGAAATCCTGATAAAAAAGCAAAGAAAGTGAATTCTAAGACTTGAGTTTACGTATTCTTCTTTTACTCTAGGTTTAATATGTAAGTTTTGCTACAGAATCAATGAATTCACAAGAATAAAAGAGTAACATAACTGTTAAAGCTTAAGTTCAATATTTGGAGAGCAAATCTTGTCCCCCAAACTGTGTATCCTAGCTTCTATGATGCATCTTATGACAAATACCATCGTGTGCTTGATGAGCAAAGTTGATGCTCAAAAGATTCTCAGAGTTAGGAGGCTGCTTCATGTGACTAAATGCAGGAGGCCGCTGCTTCCTTCAACAGAACAATATATTTTCTAGGTCTGAAATCTTCTTTTCAGTCTGAACTGTATTTGTTTCTAGTCAGTTCCATTAGTCACTGTCCCAATACATGGACTATGGGATTTGGGTTAATGCTTTACAAAGCGTATATCGTTCTCAGGTTAAATATCAATAAACAGCAGCTCATTCCTATGCTTAAAAAAATTTCATAGCCGTGGTAAATTCAATTTTATTTGGTAACCTAATAGCTAGTTATTATGAAAGGTTATTTCACCTATAAACAGCTGCTTTTAATCTGCCTTTGCACTACAGCTGTTTAAAAGATACCATCATTTTTTTGACTTATTGTATCAATTAGAGCTGTTCAGATTTTATCAAAATTGTTGATATTGGGCTGCTTTTATTTTTGCTACTAAGAAAAATGGTAATTTAGAGCAGTGACATAGAACAGTTAAGGAAATAACTTAAATCTCCATTTTTATTGTCTCATCTTTGCAATTTGTTTTAGTTTACCTGTAAAATAATCAAAATGGTACGAAGTAGTATAGGGAACTTCAGGATATGCTCGTTTGTTCTTCTTTAAATGACTCACTGAATACTAAGAGTTGGATAATACTAAGAGTTGGTTAATAAGTGTATCATATATCCAAATGATACACTTTAATGGCTATCTCTTCCCTAAATAGCTAATAAAACACTGCATTTGGAAGCTGGTATTTTTACTGGGAAAGTTATATGATACAAAACTCTGCTACTTTCCATTGAGTGGAATTTGTAGATTGTAACTGCTACTGTAAGGAATATTCAAATGTTTATTATTATGCAAAGATTTGTATCAGTCTCAAGACAGTGTATTCCCATAAATAATGATGGCATCGTTGTTGGTTTTCTATTTATATGAAGATAACAACCCCATTTGTAAGTGTGATGTAGAATATACATATGAATAGGTGGTGGCAGTTAGAGATGACCTTTCTAATCTGAATATGGATTAAGAAGAGTCATTAATGCCATTCAGCTAACAAGTGACCAATTTTATGGAATTCATTTTAGTCCCAGAGCACCAACTCCTGCATATATTAGTTTCAATATGCAAAATCTACTATTGTTCATCATTTCCAATCAACTGCTAGGAAGGGAACTCTACAAACTGCCCCCGTCGGTTGCACTGAATGTGGTCAGTGGCGTAATGTGAATAAGTTTCCAGAAAGACATTAACCAGGTTTCTTCTATGGTGATTCTGCTTTCAGATGGTAACTTGCCTTAGATTACCATGGTGAACATCTTAGAAGTGTCTGATTTTTCCTCAGAAATTGCCTGTGCAATCAACTTTCATTCCCACAGAAACATTTATATAGCAGAAGTATCTTTCCTTTGGGTTGTGAAATATTTTTATGTCCGCCTCTATGTAGACTTTTTCTATGAGTTTTTAACACAGAAGTTGTTAAGTATTCTCTCAAAAGTTAAAGATATCTCTCCTACTATTCAGTCATGCAACTCATGAAGAGCTTATGCCTTATGCCTCATAAATCATAGTATCATAGAATAGTTGGAGCTCAAAGGGACCTTAAAGATCACCTTGTTCCAACCCCTTGCCACGGGCAGGGACACTTCCCACTAGACCAGGTTGCTCAAAGCCCCATCCAGCCTGGTCTTGAACTCTTCCAGGGAAGGGATATCCACAGCTTCTCTGAGCAACCTGTTCCTTAGTGGGATCTGCAGGCCTGAGTTAAGGACAAGGAGCAGAAAGAAATTGCTTACACAGTTTATCTAACAAATTTATTTGCTGATCTCCTTACGTTCCTTCTGTAAGCAAGGAGAGAGAGGCTCCTTCAGAGAGCAGATCAGAACAGAAGTTTATACAAATAAGTACCTTGGAGTCAGTCACTCCTTTGCCTGTTAAGAGGGGGCCTGGGCAGACCATCCGGTCAGCTTCATCACCTAAACTAGAGGGACTGATGAAGATAACAAGATGAAGCACTGAGGAGAAGGGAAGTTACAAGGCCTCAACTCTTCCAGACAATTTAAAGTTGTAAAATCCCATAGCTGTGATGACTACTTAAATACAAGTCAATGCAGCAGTTAGATGCAATAGAATGAAAGAAGTCTGGTTTCAATCTTTTCCACCATCTTAAAGATTTTAACCTGAAGGAAATATGATTCCAGCACCATCTTCTTTTAGACCAGGTCCAATTTTAACCGTGTTTTCTGAGAATGCCTGCTGAGGCTGTGAATATGATCAAGGCCTCTCCCAACTCCATTCTCTGCTGTTGTAAATGGGATTCAACTGGTTGTCAGCCCTGCAGTCAAATTTATACTTGCAGAGCTTACTCTAGAGAAGTGAAAGCAAGTGATTTTTCAGCTTTGAACCAGGTACTCAGAATTTTAGAAGTCTAATGTAGTTTTTAAGTTGTTGTTTTGTTGGTGTTTTTTTTTTAAGAAAAACACAAGAAAACCCAGCAGTACCTTTTGTCATGTCCTTCACCTATAGGATCTAATCTTCTCACAACTGAGTCCCTGCACAAAGGGATCGGGTGAGTTCTTCTCTTCCTCAGAAGAACAGACAGCTGGATTATTCCCCTGCTGATAAGGCGTAAGAAACTAAATTAAGCAGAATAAGCTTCATTCAGCTCTCAGTTTCTGGATTTTACAACCTAATAGATTAATGCATAAATGTAAATTGTCGTAAGTCTCTACACGCATTGAAATACAGGAATTTCTGTTTAAACATAAGAAAAACTTTTTACTAGAAAGGAGGTTGAACACTAGAGAGGTTGCGGAGTCCCCACCCTTGGAGATAATCAAAACCCAACTGGGCAAGGTGCTGAGCAACCTAGGTGACCTTGCTTGAGTGCGTGTTTGGATCCAATGTTTTCTAGAGGTCCCTTCCAATCTCAGCAATTCTATGATTCCGTGAGATGTTTTCAGCTTCCAAGAGGGATAGCATAGCATCCTGATTCCTTCAGCTGAGTGTGCCTCAACTGTAAATTAGATCCCTCATACAAGGCTGCCTTTGCGCTAAAGGAGATTAAATGTTCTTATTATTGTGTAATTTTAGACAGGGGGGAAATGCACTCTTTCAGTTTTAAGTCATACTAGTGGGATAGAGGGGATGGCAGGTGTTTCCAAGGCAAATATGCAATCATTCTTTTAGTAACCACTGAAAGGTTTGATTCAATACATATAAACAAAGCTATAAATACATGAACTCCTTCATTTTCTTTATAACATAACATTTGTAAATATGACTGAAAAGATCGCATGTGTCCAATGACATTTGTAACTGAATTAAAAACTAAAGAAAATGAGATCACTGAGGGAGAGGTAGGTGAGAAATGCACAGCTCTGGTTTAACAGTGTTACCAGTTACAGATGAGCAAGGAACATCTTATGAATACAGCAGGGATAACAAAAGAAGTAGCAAGCTGTTGCTAGAAAAAAACCACATATAGAAAAGTGTATGACCACAGATCAAGCAACAAAGGAAAGTGAAATTGAAAGATCATTGTAACATGGAGCTGCTGAACTCCCTGTTTTCAAACACAAAGCAAAACCAAGCACGAGCTCTGTTTGCTGTAAAGAACCCGTGCCCACGTTCTACATGCGGTTCTCTAATATACAGCAAGAAGTGACCTTTAAACTACCTTGACAGAGAGCAGCTGACTAGAAAATTACAGTCATTAACGGGATATCTAGAGAGCAGACTATTGTAAAAAATGATACTAAAAGGCAGATGTTAACAATTTGCAACCCCAAAAGACCCTTATAATAAAACCCTACATTTCTAGTGTTCTGAAAAATTGTTATTGAGATTCAGCATACACAAAAATAATAGGTGCATATATTTTTTTCCCGCACCTCTAGAGCCAAGCTTTAGGTGGACAAAGTGCAGGAAATGTTCTGATTATTCAAAGATCAGTTACAAAAAGGCTACTTGCATTCACTGAAAATTTCTATTAGTTGAAAAACCTATTAGGATTAGATGTTTTAATATCCTAATATTAAAACCAATGGAAAAAAAAAAAACTAGAAAGAATGCCTCTCTTTCTAGGTAGTAGTTGACCAAAAGAACAAAACCAATTCATTTAAAAATTTCTGAATTTCCACAGCAATATGCACATAATTTTCTTCATAACTTATCATAGTCAATGCTAAATTTTTGCACTGTGCATAAAGTCAGGGGAATCGTATCAGCATATATTTATATGAGTCTGTTTATTGTCCAGAAAAGAAATCTTGTGGAATCGTTCAGGGGTTTGTTTCTTTTCATATTAATTGATGTCACCTGATGGAGCACCCAGACATACAAAAATAAGCAATAGTGAAACATGTAGTGCCATAATCTTCTTGGTTGTTGTTTTAATATCCTAATATTAAAACCAATGGAAAAAAAAAATCTAGGAAGAATGTCAAAATTGTCAACAGTGACAAAGAGGTATATTTCAAATGGAAGAGGAGGTTTCAGATCGCCGGTGAATTTCTCACAGATGCGTGGTCAGGAACAATCACAGCATGGGATAGCACAATGTAGCTTCCTTTGCATGCCACCACACGTGACCGATTCACACTCTTTGGGCACTTTCCTGCCAAAAAGATAATGAAAATTTGGACGGAAATCGGAGAAGCGCCAAGAAAGAGGAAATAAGAGTGACCCATAGGAAGAAAACCTGATGGAAACTAATAATGGAAAATTATAAGTATGCTATAATAAAATCACAAAACATAGCTGTAGAATTACCCCGGAAGAGTAACGGAAGTCCTAAATTCTAAATTTAGTTTCAGTGAAAAATAAAACCTGCATGTACAGACAATGAAATTTAATCAACTGACTGGGTTTTTCCTGTTCTTAGGTATGACTCTATTAAGTATTGGTATCAAAAGTTTCTGAAAATACATATCAAAAGTCATAACTCCTCCTCAAATACAGAACTTTGTAAAAACATTTTGTGTTATGATTTTTGATATTCAAGTAATAAAATCCATTTTGCTAAAAATTTTGTTCTTCTATAAATCAGAGCCATATATTTCTTCCGTTCTTTGAGGCATCCCACTGTCTGCAAGTATCCTTAAGTAGAGGCCTCTCCTCCAGATGTTTCAGGAATGTAGTCATTCTCTTTTTTTTTTTATCATATCACTAATTGCTCTATTTTTTAAGGTGGACAGTTAAAAGTTAAGTGCTTGGGAGAATGTGACTGTGAGGCCAAGTTAAATTAAGGCCAGAAAGGGCACAAGTGGGGACCATAACTCACGTATGCTTCTGATCACTGACCCTGAACTTGCCTTACAGTCTTTCACATAAATTATGACAGACTGAGAAGAATTGCAATGAAGTATTTTTTCAGGGAGTGGCAGGCTTCCCCTCCTGTCTTAATAGAGACCCTTGGAAACAGAATATGTTGGATTTGGATCCTCTCATTCTTCAAATACAAAGATTGAAGCATTTTGATTTTGGGCTTCTATCCCATTCGTCTCCTCATTCTTCTTAGGAGTTTCCTTGAAACTTCCTCTCCTCTATGTTACTGGCTCGAGTAAACTACAATTTACTAATTTGCCCATTCCTTTGTCCCTGTCTTTTATAAAGCATGTGTTGATTAGATACTTATCAAGATTTCATTTGCTTATTTGGTGGATTTGAGGTTTCTTTAACCACAGCATCTTAAAGAGATTTTTCTCCAAAATATCAGGTGTCACCTTTTGTAGGGACCAATGAAAGGTTCTCCCTTACTGCTCCTGCAGAAGTTCTGTTTACAAGGATGTGTTTACATAAAGCTAACTTACATGTCATACTCCTAATAATGCCTACAAACCACTGGATCATTATATCAAGTATAAATACTGAGCAAGATGAAAATAGCAATACACAGAAAACCTAAATGCAGTAATTTCTTCTTAGAGACTGAAGAGAAGTCTTATTGAAGGGATATAAAGAATAAAAGAGAGAATCTGTTGGTTTCATGCTAATTTACACTCTACTTCTGATCCCTGCATGGACCGAGTATTGGCATGAACTTCCCGGACTGAAATAATTTGCTGTCAATTCCTGTTTTCACTACCACCAGTCAGCCTTTTTTATGGAGATGGAATTTTGATAACTTTATTTCAGGAAACTTCCTACTATTCAATCAGAGGCAAGCTTACAGTCCTACATGAGCAAAAATGGGGAAATACTGCACCTCCTTATTATCCACTGAGACCTATTAGGAGGC
Organism: Gallinago undulata; assembly: GCA_026546715.1. Taxonomy (NCBI): domain Eukaryota; kingdom Metazoa; phylum Chordata; class Aves; order Charadriiformes; family Scolopacidae; genus Gallinago; species Gallinago undulata. Next base: position 20,658,299 of record JAOTQQ010000052.1, on the reverse strand, counting down.
AATAACTGACACAGCCTCCTCCAGCCTTTGTTTCAATTTGGGGAAATAAATTGTGATGTTTTTGTGAGCAACAATTAGGCAAGAGAATGAGAATGAATTGAAGCAACCATTTCTTTTTTGACTGTAGTTTTGAAGTGCCTCAATAAGGGTTTTTTCTATTGTCAACACTATTTTATCATGCATCACAAACACTTTTGAATAGGAATTAATTCTGAGACCTATATATACATTTTACAAAAAAAAATCAAGACTTATTTTTCAATCCTTTTTTTTTTCCTTCTTTCTTTTTTCCTTCTTTCCTTCTTTCTTTCCCAAAATATTTTAAACATAAGACTCTCTGTAACTCCCTTGCTAACAGGTTTCGTTTAAGAAATGTTTTTTGAAAAAAATTGCTTTCCGCCCTACAAACAAAGTTTTTATCAATTTTGTGTGCTTTTGGTTCACTGTTAAATTGCTGGCATATTTTAACATAACTAGTGGACTTAACAGAATATGACATTATATTCATAGTGAATAATCAAAGTTAAAAATCATAGAAATTGTGTAAACTAAGCATAAGACATTCCTCCAAAATGACAAGGTCCTTTTTCTTATCCCATTCACGGCGTATGAATACGAGCCTTTAGGAAGTTTGAGATCTGCTTGAAACCAGTGACTGGCTCACAAGTATGTTGGCAATTCTCTGCCTGCAGGTCTGTCAATTCACTTTTCATGTTCGAAAGCGTAAAGGATAATCTGTAACTCAACAAGAAGGCAGATAGTAGATTCCAACTGATTTTGATTACTTATGCAGTTTTGTTGCATGGAGGCTTTTTTGCTTTTCATCTTTTCTTGGGCCTAATCGAAGGTCAGTACAAAAAATATCCAGGTGACTTAGAGCATGACTGTGCTCCTAAATCAGTTACATGTGTCTGGGAATCCCACTGAAGCGTATAAACAGTCCTCTAACTTCACTCCGAATTAAATGTGACCTCAGTTCCAAAGATAAATTTCATGGTGTGGATTAATTCTTTTTTTGTCTGTAGCTGGACTAGACAGACTGCTAGAATGGCATTGGGAGGTATGAGTGTACTTTTTGTATAGATTTATGCCATTTCTATTCCCATAGCAACAGTGTAACCCTCATTCATATTAATCAGCTCTTAATTTAGAAGCTTTATGGCAATTTGAATGATAACACATAAAACGCAATTAATTTGTTCTTGCCTTTATCCTTTATTTCTGAATTTCTCTAAAGGGATGTTTAAGTTTTGATTTGACCTGGTATGGAAGTAAAGAAGCTTTATATGGACATAAATTTACAATACTGTTATTTAGGAGGGTTTCTATCTCAAGAGTACTTTTGGGAGAAATTGTTAGAGGAAAAACTGGTATGAAAGCAGGATTAAAAAAAAAAAAAAAAAGAGTTTCTATTCATTTTTTTCTAACAACCTGTTTTCAGTTGTTCCACCATCTTTACCAGGCTCTTTGATTGTCTGAATTATGCATAGGGACAGAATCTAGGAGCCCACACACAAAAAGAAACATGGCTGAGGATGTTCAGAGCTGTGGTGAAACTGTGCAGGCAGTGAGTAATAGAGCATCTACCAAATCCTGCCATTTGATTCATGGATAAAGAAAAGTCAAAGGGCAATTTTTCTACTGGAATGTGTTGAATCAATTAACATTTATGATGGAAACCAGGCAGGCAGGACATTTGGTTACCTTCCAGATATTTACAGAGGTTAAACTGCCCTGGCCAGCCAGCCACGCACTGAGAGCTTTGATCCTGCATTGGAAGACTCTACAGTTTTCCCATCCTGATGCTTCAACTTCAGGCTTGCGCCTGCGTTTTCTTCCAGTCTAATACTGGTCACTTGGAATATGCCGAATAGTAGGCAAGGTCTATTCCTGTAAAACTCTACGTGAGTATATAAAGTTTTACATTATGAAATCCCTATAGAGGTATACGTAACGGAAGCAGGAGGGTTTTTGTTATGTACAGTGTGTGCATACATATATTGTGTGTATATATAGATATGATACTAAATATTTCAATTTTAAGCATATAAATGTTATGTTTACGTTTTTATACATAAAACTACTATATTTAATACATAAATTGCCAAAACTAGAAATGCCATTTGGCAGGTAGGTCACCTAATTGACTGTTTCATGGTACACACAAACCCGAATTGAATGCCAGTTGTTATGCTAAGAGTGAGCAATAAGAATACAACTTACTGATTAGAATATGAATTTCAGAAACATTCAGTAAATAATGAATAAAACAAAATAAAAATATTAAAAGACTGAATAGAAAAATCTACATTTTAATTGTAAAATTGAAAACTAAATCATATCCTGTAATTAAAACGTTAAAGTACAACTTTATAAAGTCAAATGGGAATAATTTAACCACGCTAGAATGACACAGTTAAACTGTGCCTGAAAAATGGTGTTTCCAGGTTCTGAAAAGTCCAATATCATGTCCATGATCGGCACATGTGGCATACTGGTCTATCAATGCACAGGTTCTCTACAAAAATACTTTGCAAAATGGCTCCATTTAAATTTATTTGCATGCGTTTTCATATCTGTTCTTCCTTCTGTACACACCCTATCAAGAAATGAAATCTAATTTTATCTTTATAAAACGTACAGAGATTTTCAATATAGTGAGAATTTTCAGCGTTAGTATGCATACAATTGATCAGATTTAAAGAAATATGCATTTCTAAACAAATCACTCAGGCATAAAAGGGTATTATTTTAAATGAAATAAAGTATAACTTGTTGCAAAGACTTAAAGCTGAATTCCACATCTATACCAGAGTGGGAAGATATAAAAGCATTGAAGATTTATGACATGGCTTTCAGTGCTACGCAGTTATAAATTTATTGCAGGCTTACGTTTGAATGCTAGCTGATCCACAAATATCTTCAACTTGGATTTTGGTCATAAATGGAGGGTTTTAAAAATTGTGGGTCTGTAAAAAAGACAGAAAATGATAGAGCCAGAGCCTTAAACAATGTCTAGGGAATCCTGGAACATCAGATCTGTCTAATTCCATGGGCTATGCTAAAACCCCAGAAGTTACACAAATTAGAAATTTAACAGCATCTATTGCAACAATAAAAGTGACTTTCTCAGCACATAGGCTTTTAGGCTTTTTTTATTCTTTCCTTTTGAAATGTGAGAAAATACAGGACCGCTTTAAATAAATCATTTAACTCTCTGCACTTCAATTCATTAAAACAAATAAAATTGCTTTATTTCTCACTGCATCTTTGTGCCAAATATCAGGGGTCTAAATTCAAGCTTGTAGGCTGCCTGCAGAAGAAATACAATATAGATAGCAATGCTGATGCATTTGATTATTGTTAGAAATTAAATTTGCTGAACAATTTTACTTTAAAAGGACAGAAAAAGACTGTGTTTTGAATTCAGTGAAACAAATCTGTTCTTAAACTCATAAATTGCTCAAAGTTGCCTCTATTCCTAAATACTTGATCAGGATGCCCAAGAGAACCAGAAAACACCACTATTTGCTTTACTGAATATTCCAGAAGTTTCCATAGCATACTAAAGTTATATATCTCTCTCTTTCCACTCGCTGTTTCCTCGTCCTTCTGACATAAAGCCACTGGATTATCAGTTCACTGCCTGGCACAATAGAGTTGGGACATTTTTCTTTCCCTCCTCTCCTTGGTAGCTTTATTTTCCTATGTAGTGTTGTTTACCTTGTTTTTTTTACATCTTGATAGTGTTCAGCTTTTATGGAAATAATTCTTTAACTAAATGAGGCATGAAAATAAATATTTAAAAGAAAGTAAATATTGGCTACTTGATTGGAATTCTGGTTAAATGCAACTACCTCTGTCTGCAGAAAGGCCTTATCCACAAAAAAAAAAAAACCAAAACCCCACATTAAAAATCTTTGACACGATAAAATCCCTGAGAGTAATTCCATTTGACTGAGTCTTAAACCTTTTCTAATATATATTTACCCACTGAACAAGAAGCAGTGAAACTTAAAATTCTGTACTAGGCTAGAACTCAGTAGGCTTAATTTACATTTTTGCTATCCAGACCTTTTCTAGGAACTTCTGAGCATTTTCTAGGAGTTCCTCAATCTAGAACCATTCTAGGTATTTGTGATTTCCAAGAATTTCTCTCTCTTTTTAAGAAGTTCACTGTGTTTTCTGAAATTTCACTAATCTTGAAATTTTACAGGACATTCAATGGCCATTCTAGGAATTTTAGTGCACTTTTGAGGAATTTCTCATTTAATTTTACAACTGCTTTCTAGATTTCTTTCTGTTCAGAACCCTACTAACAGTCCTCTAGTGCTTTCTAAGATTATTCTTGTTCATATTCTCCAAGAATTCCTTGATTTAGGGCCTTTCTAAGAAAATTCCAATGTCTTCTAGGTATTTGCCCATCACATTCCTTTCCAGGAATTCCTCTGTCTAGAATCTTTCCAGACATTTTGCGATTTAGGAACCATTCTGGGATTTCTCAGTGTCAAGGCATAAGAAACTGAAAAATGTTCTGCACTGTTATATTTACAAAATGATGTGTGGCTGGGTAGAAAGAAACTGTGAATTACAGTAGCAATTTAGGTCATGGAACTTTCACCTATGCTAGTTATAAAATGTACCTGCCAAATCCAAATGCATACTGCTTGAAGCCATGTTTTGGTATCAGACTGATTAAATTAACACCTCAGCATAACAGGGCCATACGATGCCAGACCTTGTAACAGTGCAAGATGATTTATAGTTGACTCAATTTTAATGATCAGATTGAGGATCACTGTTCTTGAATAAGTTTCGTGTCTGCCATGGCAGAGAGACCTACAGCCATTTAATTTTTCTGCTGGCTGTAAATAAATTAAATAGGGCGTATATAAATAAAATAACATTAATTTATTTCCCGGGTAATTTTTTATGTTGTTCATAGCCTATAATTACCATATCATGGTCCTGTCAGATGTGAGTTAGGACATATTTAGGAAGAAGTGATTTCACTCTCTTATACCATTCTTTGTCTTGTGCCCTAGAGAGTTTCTGGATCTGTAGACAGGGGCATAGACTTTGTTAAGTAATAGTCTATCTGCTTAAGTCAGGTAAATACTATTCCTTTCAAAACTTAGCAGAAACAATTCCTTGCTGCAAAGACTACTTTGCATTTCCAGAGCATTCTTTACCTGCAGAATCTGCAAGTTCTTTATAAAAGATAGCTTTGAGAATCCAAAGTATTGGACATTTCTGCGCTATCACCCCACACTTCCTCCTTTGAAAGACAGAAGGCTAATTTTCCCAGTTATTTCAGCAAAACTTTGTGTATGGCCTAGAGAAGAAGGTAGTAAGTATTCCACAGAGAGAACTGTCAGTAATGTGTTTGCTATAAGGGACTTCTGCCACGAAAGTGAACCTTGAATCTGTTGACTTAGTTGTGTACGTAGACGTTGGTTGAACAGTTGAGCGGTGATTCTACCTATCTGTATGGCACCTTGGATCAGTTCATTCCCAGTCCATTTGCTGAGGTTTTGGCAGAAAATAATACCTAACAGCACAAACCACCACTATTTTTTGTGTGTAGCATATTGTTTTGTCTCCATTTGAACAGGTATGATCAACGCTCAAGGTGTTTTGGTGTTAGCAGTTTATCCCAGTCAACTAGAAATCATCACTACCATATTTTCCTCTAAAAAAACTTTTTAGAAATGAAATAAAACAATGATATTACTTGAAACTAAAAAGGCTTTATAGTAGCAGTACTTTAAAATACAATAGTTCAGACTCGTCTGAGATTTCATGGGTTCTGTAATAATGCAGCTGTTTTCCTCAGGGTGTTCTCACAAATTCATAAAAAATTCTATTTCTTATGAGCATTCTGAAACCCCAAGGAAAGCAGCTGTGTTTTTGACAAACTGGGGCACATTTTCAACACCTCTAGCAAAAGAGACATTTATAGAGGAATTCTATGCCTTATATATCCATGAGAAACGTATTTTATAACAGTAACAACATGTAGTGCTCTTAGAAGGAGTTTACTCAGCAAAGCAGCCAAACTGAACATTGAGTCGAGCCACAATATGAAATTAAAAACCTGACCTCCAGCAGAAGATTTGCCCTAAACTTAAAATGTACCACACAGGGTGAGTGTAAAGACCACTAGGGAAATCACTGAATGATACTGACATGTTAGATGTGAACTTTACAGAGTTTTTTTAATCCTTTTCCTTTTTTCTTTGCTTTTAATGTGTTCCTGAAACCATAGCAATGTAAAGAATGCGTGAAGTTAGTAGGGGATCTTGGTGAAGATGCTTGCTAAAGTATTAATGGAATATAAAGTCAGGACAAGGTAGGAACGTTCCTTGCTTCCTATGTAACCCATTCCTGCAAGGGATTATTTTCTTATTTTAGTCTCTCAGTCCAAAAGTGATTATAGACTCAAATTGCATGGTTTTAGCTGTTTTCAGTTTTGCAAAAGTTTCATAGATGATTTAGTCTGTACATATTTTTTTATACAATGTGATTTTTTTTTTCCTGAAACTGCTCAACCATATTTAATTCTTCCTGGTTTTTGAAACTTTTCCTTTCTTTCCTTTAGTATGACGTGCTTTACAGATGCTTAATGCACTAAAACCATCTTTCTTGAGTACTTTTCAACAGTATACATTATATTACAGTAGTTTCCCTATCATTTTTTAAAGTTAAGTTTTTCAGGTTTGAAATTGTTTCCCACTCAGACAACCCAACTGAAGTGTCTTTAATTCACTGACTTTCCTCAATCTACTGTTCAACTCCGTATTTTATTATTAGCCTGGAAGTTGCTCAGATAAATGTATTGTCAATTTCTCTTAAAATGTCTTTACCTCTAGATGTCGCTAAATTTTCCAGTTGAGCTGTGGCTAATCCATTTCCTTTTAATGTCTTCCTTTTAATACCTCATTCTTTGATCCTAGTCCCTCAAGATATACTTTCTCCTTGTCCCTTTCTTTGATCTTTATCTCTTTATCTCTTTTATTGTACTCAGATTTCGAAGTTACATCTGAGTTACATCTCCTTTTTGCTCTCCTTCATCTTACACTTGCCATTCCATTACAGGGCTTCATCCATCAACTATATGCATCAGCTACCTTTTTTATTCCGGCCTTTCAGGACAGCACTTGTCTGGTGGGTCTTTTGATCCCAGCCTATAGGCTGTTTAATTTCATTTCATAGTTCATTCTTCTTTTTTTCAGAGATATCTTAGTTTTCAATGCAACTTAATTGTACTCCTCCCTGATATCTAGCTCTTCAGTTTTAACTTTTTTGGTTGGTCTTAGCCTCAGTCGTCTTGGTGCCAGCACAAACCTAGGTTCTGTCCAAACTCCCAGTTGAAATTAAGTGAATCATAATCTGATTTTTCTCATCAGATGACAAATAAGTTCAATTCCTTTGCATTTATTCAAAAGGCATGATCACTTTTATCACTACTAAATCATTCCTTAAGCAGGAATTTGGTTGATTTTATTAATTTTTATTTGCACAATGAGAACAGCGTTTCCAAAAATTTTACTGCTCATAGAATTAAAATTTAGTTTCTCTTCTTATTTATTAAGCCTCCTGTTTCTTGAATTTAGAATACATTAATAAGGAAGTGTAGTTTATTTGGGGCAGTTAGTGTGCCAGTGAGGGGGACTATATAGAAGAGAAAATATGAGCATTTCCAAGGAATGGCTTGGCAATGTTCTGTGCCTCCCTCACTTCTCTAAAGAAATTACTAGAGAGAAGAAACCTCTCAGGATTTCTCCTAAAAGGTGAAAAAAAAAAAAAAAAAAAAAAATAGAAGAAGAAAGAGAGAAAGGAAGGGAAGGAGGATGGAAGGAAGAATTATTAATGATGAGTAGTCTTTGCTTCTTGAAAGTGAACTTTGTTCCTGAGGGGCTTTGTTTTCCTTTTGGTAAATTTTATGATTTCAAAGACAACTGGTTGTTCAACAAGTTCTAGGATGCCAGCAGTTCTCTTGCATCCACCTCCAGCTGGGTCACTGTCAAATAGGAAAAAATCTATTCTTTAGAAAGAAAGTGTAGGCTCACTCCAAAGAGCCACCAATAAAACTCCTCTAAACTGTGTCTACTGTCACATTTATGCTGACCAAGGAGCTCTTCCGTAGACCATGTCAACAATTTAAAATATCCCTCCATTAAAAACTATTTTGTTTTTAATGGGAAACACTTATACAATGCTTTAGTGGGTAATGAAAAGTGAGTGCAATTTTTCTTCTCAAAGAGCTACATTCCACTTAAAATGCATGTAATATCACGCTCTGGTGCTTACAGTTAAATAGATATATGTTTTATTATATCATTCAGTAGATTTTACAATACTAAAAATTGATGCAAGAAAACCGGAAGATGACCTATAGTAGATTTCTATTATAAATGAAGTATCAAACAGTTAAATAGTGAGGATGAGAGGGGGAGGAAAGGAAATTAGAGATGACACTAGCTGTTGAATATTGAGTCTGTCCTGTGAATTAACTTATGAAGTGCAAGAAAAGACAAGCAGAGATCATGAAATCTAAGAATATTTCATATTGTGTCTGTAGAGGAAGGTGGAATTCAGTTTCCTAACTTTTACAAACTCATTTTGTATCCTTAACAAGGGTTCTCTAATGTGTTGTGTCACAGATTTTACAGAATTACTGACTTTACTGTTTGCAATCCTGTTATGACGCCAGCTATCATAGATATTTTGTACTTACATTATCTCTCTGGAGAGTACCATCTTTTGAGGCAAATGTATCAGAGTATGGAGCACTTTGATTTATGATCCCTGCAACCTCTGACTGACCAGGAAATTAATCAGGAAAAGCTTGTAAGACTGGGGATTTTGATGTTGGAAATCAAGGGTTTGCAGGCATATCTGCACTCAGATATAGAGAAAGAAAAGAGTGTGGTGATGTGTCACACAGATGAGCCCCTGGTCAGCCTGGGACCGGGCTGTGCTCAGGTCGTTTCCCCAGGTTGTGTTCAGCAGACCCTTCTGTGGTGCTGGAGGCATTGACCTGGAAGCTGGGAAGCAGTTGTGGGTTCTGTAACAGTAAAGGAGTCGCAATGATCCAAAGCAGGCTGCAAAGGACAGTGTAAATGCCAGTTTCCCAGCAGTTTGGGTTGGGAAGTCACATAATGGATCAAGTTTAAGTGACTTCCCATACATATACCAACCCTGTGCCTACTAAACATACAAATTCATAACAAGTCGTGACTTTCCCAAAACTTAACACTGCATATTAAGGACATACAAGCATATTAAGTGGGAAATCTGCCCTTAGTAGGCATAGTATTAACACAGCTTCACCAGCTGTGCTGGTGGCATTCCGTGGATGTTCTGCACAGTGCCTGTTAGGTCGGTGTGTTTATCAGGATGGACTTGCTGAGCTTGTTGACTTGCTCAAATGCTTCCTCACTGTCTTGTGTCTTCTGCTGCTTTTGGAGGAGCTATACTGATGTGACAAGTTGACCCTGGTATGTGTAACTGCATACATAGCATGACACTGGCAAGGTGTCACAGGACACACCTTAGGAAAAAGCTGTTCTTTTGTTTACACAGGCCAAAGTCTTTTAAACTAATTGCTTAGAAATGTGTAGCCCATGTGCAGTCCTACGCACCTTCGGTATTGTGCTTTCTCCTGGAGTTACTGACTTATTAACAAAGGAAACTTGGTAAAGCTGAGAAATTTATTGTGCATGTACACATGGCAAAGCTTGGAACAAGCATCAAAAAGCCCCAATAATAATAATAATAATAATAATAATAATAATCTCCTTGTTTTACAGCATGCATGCTCCATATGGACAGGATGTCTCCTAAAACATTTCGTTACTAGTAAGAGATGGTAGCTGTGTCTGATTTTGCAAATACTTTTTAGAAAAGTCAGTCAGAGAAAAGTAGCTGCCATCTTTTCTTTCCAAGGAGCTTAATTCCTGTCCTAATGAACGTATTGTTTCACAGAACAACTGGAAAGTGAAGTCCTTTTGTATTATAACAGTCTTCATAGTATAATGTTTGTATTTTTCTAGGAACGTATGTAGAGAATTTGCATCAATAGGTACATGCATTTTTCTGTGACAGATGACTGGAGAATAGCTAATTTTTTTTCATAGTATTTTTCCAAAACTGTAAAGTTACCTTGGAAGGACAGTCATTTTTTGTGTTCCTCTTTGAAATCCATAATACTGATGTTTCAAGGACAGTGTAAATAATTCAAAACAAATTCTAGCACTCAGATTTACGATTATACTCATACTTTTCACAATAATTAAAGATGCAAACTTATAATGCTTTGTTTATGGAATAAATTTTTAATATACATTAAATACAATCTGTTTCATCTCAGTAAACATATACCAGTTTAAAACATTAATTTCCACTTTGTTTGTACCAATACTTTTCATTATTTAATAGACCAGATTTTATCTGCAAAAGAATTGAAGTCAGATAGCAAGCAATTTCTATTTCAAATTTACAGCACTGTACAATACGGGGCAGCACCTTTCTTTTCAGACTTCAGAGAGTAAAAAGTATTCTTGATTTACATATTGATCAGTTAAATGGAGTTTGATAAAATAAATTTTGTAACATTCTCCAGGAGAAACTGAAAATATTAAGTTAAAAACCTGTAGTCAACAAAGTTGCGCTATACCAGCTATGAATTAAATAATGAGCTTTTTCCATTAAAACATTCATTTTAATTAAACAATTGTTTCCTCCTTCAAATAAATTAGTTACCAAGTCCAGCAATATTATTAAGACTAGTTTATAAATATTTATGCATGCAGAATCATAGGCTGCCTTTCAACATTGGAAAACAATTTCATCTGGGCTCTGCAATGTTGGCAGAGACCTCACACTAAAGCTCTAACTTTGCGTCTCTCCTAGTTTCAGTTGTATCTTGTAAAACTTTGGCCAATTCTATGGATCCTTACAAAAACGTACCAAAAGGTACTAAGAAAATTGCATAGCTTAGAGATTTAACCATACCCCACTCTGGTTTAGAACTGGAAAAAACGGGCTTAGTTTTCCATCATCTTTTTAGGATATCCACTGTGGCAGTGTCCAGAAGATAGCATCTGGCAATTAATGTAGCCACATGTACAAAATGAACTGGTGACTTACAAATGGTTTACAGCCAGCAGTGACTGCATGTGAAGTCATCATACTTTGGACAATAGAAGACACAAGGTTAGATAGGGAAGGAGTGGGATGATTAAACTACTTTTGCTGCCCTCCAAGTAGTTATTCCTCAAATGTGGATGAGCCTTTAAATGCCACTAGGTTGTACTGGGTAATTTAGTAGCATTCATATCAACAGATTTGGCATGTTTCACTGGTACTATGTTGCTACTCTTCAAATGACTACTCAAATTGGGCTTTAGATCCTTTAGCTTGTGATGTGTCCATTTTAATATTATATCCATCCGATAGATAGTAGGAATTGCCTGGGACAACCCATTTGCAATTCCAGATTAACTGTAAACACAGGGTTTCTCCTTTTCCAGGAAACAATGCTTAGATCATTTAGGTTCATATTAGGTATCGTATTTTATCCCTTCAGTTATAAGTTAAAATGTCTATTGGCTAAGTTATTTTCTTCTTAAGTTGTCTTCTGTGTCCACTTAAAAAAGATCTCCAATAGAACAGTTTTTCACAGAACTCTTAAAAAGGGGGCTATGAACAAAAGTAGGGTGTGGAAACTGGGCAGGATAAAAAGTAAACTAGAGCATCTTCTGCAGATGGAAAAGCTTCTGTTGAGGTCCAGGAAGACTAACAGTTTCATAACATGTTTTTCTGTAATTCACTATCTGACCAGTTACTGCCTCATAATCTTTACCAGTTACTGTAATTCACTATCTGACCAGTTACTGCCTCATAATCTTTACCAACTTATCTGATACCTCAACCAGATTTCCTAGGAAGTATCATGACTCCTTCATTCATTTAAATGTCAGAAAGAGGATGATAAAGATCATAGGTTTCAGAGCAGTTACTGATAGTAAAAATTTGCAATGCTACCAATATTTGTGTAGAAGAAAGATAAATAGACAGACATCTATCTATAGTAAGACATTCACTTTCCTAAGTCTAAACCTGGAAATACTAAATAATTTCAAAAATTAAGGAAATTAAGGAAAAGTCAGGATGACTGACAATAGAAATAGACCTTTAGGATTTTTTTTATAATAATATATTGAGAAGACTTTTGTTTAAAATAGGAGATTTGTCTTGCAGTGATACGTCAGCTTCAGGTACTAGTACCTATAAATACCAAATCCAGTTTCCTCTCCCTAAAAAAAAAATAAATAAAGGCTTTTAGAGTAGTCAGCTTGGCATGATTGACTTCACTAAACATCGTATTTTCTCACAATTGTAACCATTTATCCTGCATTCAGATCTGAGGCTGGGATTATTTTTGTGTGGTGAAACACATCAAAATATCATGTAGAGGTCACCAAAAGAATATGGAAGCAGATTTCAGGGATCCTCACATCTAACATCTAAATATTGATGGTTTATGAAACATCTCTACTTCTATAATTAAATGGATTCTTTGAAAAGAGAAATAAACATGAAGTATTCTTAAACTGGCTGTAGAGCATTAGGTATGGACCAGATAGAAATAGGCATTGTGCTGGGGAAAAGAAAATGCATCCAGAAGCTGGGAAGAGATGCTGTCAGGCTTGTGAGCTTTGTTCTACTGCCTGTTTCCACAGGAGGAGAGCTGCAAACTCAATGCTCCAAACTTAGCACACCAGCTGCTTTCATCTAACAATCTGAGACACTCTTGTTTCCTCTGAGACTTTCTTGAGCCTTTTACAGATTAGACAGAGGAACAAACACAAGCATTTCGAGAAATATTTTACCAAGTTCTGCTACCTCAGCAGTTTCTGCCACTGTTGTTAGTATTATATCTTCTAGTAGCTTGACCTTCAAGCCTAAGTATCTGCCAGCATGAACTAATAAAAAAAAAATGTAATTGTATAACCCAGAATATTTATTTTCAGAAGTGCATGTATTCACAAGCACGCATATATGTGTGCACACATGCATCAATAAAAGAATCACACTTAACCCTGAAGTAGACTAATATCTGTTTTAGAATCCATCAAAGTAATGAAGACCAAAAGGATATGTGCACTTCATAATGAAGAATTTTCCTCCATTTTTTTCTGGCAGAATTAGCTTTTCACTCGTAAAAACAGCTTTTCTCCTGCTACAAAATCTCCGTTAAATGGCTACATTCAATAGGGTACCAGCAAAGCATCTCCATCTAGATATTAATTTCTTGCTTCTCTTTGGTTTTTACTTTACTCCTGCCCAACTCTCTCTCAGTCAACTGATCCCTTCAAGAGCCTAAAGAGATTCACAGTATGCAGGAGTTCACAAGTGCAGATGTAGCAGAGCAATTCATCAACTGTCCTCTGCCTTCTCAGACCACTTGCCCTTCTCATCGTTGCTCTATCTGGAGAAATATATTTTCACATGAGTTTTTTCGTAAGCGGTATCTCAATGGTATCAACAGAAAAACAAATAGGACTTAAAGAAATAGTTGCATGGAATACTAATGTATCTGCTCCATAAATAATTTCTCTTATTCCTTAAAGAAAATATCCAGCTGAAATCTCAAGAGCCTCACAGGGACAAAGCCGCTCTTTGAACTCTTCTATAAGTAAATATGCTAGTAAAGGGATTGAGGTTTTACTGTTTCCAGGGTTTATTTTATGGTACAAAAGATGAAATCCTATGCAAGTACAACATGGGTGATTTGTGCTCCCTGTTGTGTGGGAGTCGTTCATTGGTCCTGACAAGACAGCCTGGGGTTTCAGTCGTCACAGCCAGGTGGCATAAAACACTACTCTCAAAAAGAAACGTAGGAAATTTGAAAGGATTTGTGTGCCTTATACCCCAATTTCATACCTCTGTATCTTATTTCTGATTTGAAAGCATAACAATTAATAATATTACAGAATTAATCTGTTGCGTACTCTTGTCTGCCTGACATAAGGCATTGATTTGTAAATTCTGAAGTGACTTGAGTTTAACCTAGGGCCAAGACGAACTATCAATACTGTGTTTGCTGTAGAATTTGTATGCAGCTATATTTTAAAAATTTCTCAAGCAGCTAATATTTGTGTTTGTGATTACTCGACCTGACTAGAAAGTAAAAAGTGAAGAAAACCATGCCACCCCACCCATGTTTATAAATGTTTATATTATAAAGCAACACATTTCAAACTTGAGCTATTTGTAAAAATAGTATGTGTTTGTGATACTTTTATTGCAATAACTTGGACTCCAGTCGTGATAGTGTTCTTCCTCAGCAGTATTCATAGGGTCCCAAAAATAAGTCCTAAACTAGTTTAAATTTACATTAGCTTTAATAGAATTAAGTCAATTTACATCAACTTGCAAGCTGAAACACTGATTTCAGCTGAATAACAGCTTGGCTGCTATATGGACTGGGAGGAGGGAGTCTTATCGGTTGAAAATAATCATGCTACAATCCAAAATATAATCTTGGTCATTACCCAAAGTCCATTTGCTTTAGGGCTCACCGAAAATTGCTTGTAGCTAACAGAAGTGCCGGGTTATGTTTTTCGTGAGGCTGTCAGAGCTAGGAGATAGGGACAGTCACAAAAGTATTCCACTAAATGCCGCTGGGATGTATTTCATTAGTTGGAGGATCTTAATTTTGGCTTTTTTATTTCCTTTTTTTTTTTCAAAACTTGTAACTGAAGTTTGAGTTAACAGAGGAAACTTGCAGGAATATGTATAGTTGAGTCAGAGCACTCTGGGAAATCTCACATAAGATAAAAGTACAAGTGAATGATTCCAGAACTTTTTTTCTCATTCTATATTTTGAACTATCTGATATAGGCCAAATATGGCTGAATAAAAACACAAGAGGAACATCCACCATGGTATTTTTATACCCTAGTTGCATTTACAACAGGTAATGCCATATTTCTCACTTGAAAGTTAAGATACGATAAATCCAGTATGCTTGTTTGATGGCTAAACAATCTCAGAATCACAGAATCTTCTATGTTGGAAGGGACCTTAAAGATCATCTTGTCCAACCGTCAACCTCACTGACAAAAACAGACACCCACACAACAAACAAGGAGCATCACCATCACTAAACCATACCTCCCAGCACTACAGCAACCCGACTTTTGAACACCTCCAGGGATGGTGCCTCAACCACCTCCCTGGGCAGCCCATTCCAATGTCTGATAACCCTTTCAGT